>CM057167.1:23760660-23811719 GCA_029962745.1 Echinometra lucunter
ACTGGGCCCAGAAACTTTTGCACGCTTTTGTATGTTACGTACATGTACACCAGGCAAATGAATGGTGTACATACATGTATAACCATCCTGTTTTCCACTTGAGAGCAGGCTCCTGTTAAAGGGGGTACCCAATGCTGAAACAATGTTAGTTCATTTAAAAGAGCATGATTTTATTAGCAGAAAATCATCTGCCTAAAATTTTTTTAAAAGTCGTGTTGCCAAGGAAAACCTAAAATGTGGTAAGATTTCAGGATATTTTTGACCCCTCAGCTGTGACCAGTTTCAACTGGGTACCCACTTTGACGTCAAAATGACGTCAAAGTGGGTACCTTGTCACGCAATTCTAGCAAAATGCGCGCAAGGATTAATACAAATTGTACAGTCTAGTGCGCAGCACAACTGCAATGCGCGAAGCTGGGTACCCACTTTTACATCATACCTCATACTCAAATTTTTTGGTCAACTCTTGACTTTCTATGAGAAAATTAGCCAAAATGCGTGGATTTCGATTGAAAATCATCGAATTTGTAATGTTATTCTTCTTAGAATTCTATTCTCGATCATACATGCATATCCAAAAAAAATTTACTATTGTGTAATGACTTTAAAGTGCGTTACAAGAAGCCGGTATTACTATTATTGTTACTGCTTATGATTTACATTCTTAAAGACGCTAGGTCGTCGGCTTTCATGGGGAATGGATCATAATTTGCTGACACCAGACTTTGTGAAAAATACCTGTAATAGAGCTACATATCTGGAGCACAGCAAAACAAGCTGTCCCACCACAAACATTCTTTGGCCTGTTCGGGCATTCTCGGGCCAGGGAAAGTGAGATAATGACTTTGCCATATGGGGAAAGGGTGAACTATACAGAGCATTACATAAGGTCTGTTGGTCATAAAACTCATAGTGATGGACAACACCTGTTACTGGGTAAGCACCCATGGTGTCTAATTCCCCATGAAAGCCCACGACCTAGCATCTTTAAAGCACTCCAAATCAGTACTGAATGCTAGATTTCCACAGTGGATATATTCTCACAGTAAATATGGATGGATAGTTTTAGTTTTAATTGTACATGTAATTGCAAGTGAATGACTAAAATAAGCTCTTTATAAATCAAGATCATTGTAAATTTTGTCATTTTTTATGACAGGAAACAGTAATGAACCAGAGAGCATCAGGAAACTTGGATGCACCGGAAGGAGGCATGGATGCTCTTATGCAAATCACCGTCTGTGCGGTAAGATTATTTCTAATACTCATTCACTTCAGTCCTGTTCGCATATGAAGTGGAAAACCCCCGCAGATTTATTTGTGTACAAAATTAATGCAATTTGAGACGGGGAAATAATGCAAGGGCAAGAGGTATATTTTTTTAGCTCCTGGCAGCAAAAAGGTGTGGACCAATCAAATTTTTATAGTTAGCACAAAATATGATGTCACAAGTTTGTCTGCGCAACTTTTGGCAAAACTTTCTTCTGTTTGGAGTTGACGCATTAATGCATGTTTCACTATCATTAGTGGTGCGGTAAACCATGCCATATTTGAATACTGGTGGCAAAAAGGTGTGCACCAATCAGATTTTATGGTTAGCACAAAATATGATGTCACAAGTTTGTCTGCGCAACTTTTGGCAAAACTTTCTTTTGTTTGGAGTTGACGCATTAATGCATGTTTCACTATCATTAGTGGTGCGGTAAACCATGCCATATTTGAATACTGGCGGCAAAAAGGTGTGGACCAATCAGATTTTTATAGTTAGCACAAAATATGATGTCACAAGTTTGTCTGCGTAACTTTTGGCAAAACTTTCTTTTGTTTGGAGTTGACGCATTAATGCATGTTTCACTATCATTAGTGTTGCGGTAAACCATGCCATATTTGAATTTTTAAAAAAAATGCAATCTTATGGTTTGCCATTGCATATCTGAATGAGACAGCATGTAGGAGTAAGGCATACTCTCACCTGACTGATAGCTATATGTATAGTAAGCAAATAATCACCATTGGTGAAGGTGATGGGACAAACTATCATTTTCGAGGCGATCTGGATGTAGCTGTCTTTCCGAAGTGCAGCTGAAGAAAGATAGCGTATACACCCAAATCACCGAGGAAGTGATAGTTTGTCTCATTGCCTGCTACCAAAGGGTGATTATGTCCTCTATATTCCACATCTGAAACCATTTTGATATATAGAAAGGAACAAATATTGAATTTACTTCTCTGCTAGAAAGAATTTTGGTTTATAAATCAAACTTTAGAAACAGGACTGCATGCAATGCCTGTTTGTAGCGTGTATCTTTTAACGATGTAGTTCACACGATTTTGGTTTACAAATCAAGCTTTAGAAACCAGAAAGGAAGTTCTGACTGCATGCAATGCCTGCTTGTAGCGTGTAGCGTGTATCTTTTAACGATGTAGTGCACGCGATTTTGGTTTACAAATCAAGCTTTAGAAACAGGAAAGGAAGTTCTGACTGCATGCAATGCCTGTTTGTAGCGTGTATCTTTTAACGATGTAGTGCACGCGATTTTGGTTTACAAATCAAGCTTTAGAAACAGGAAAGGAAGTTCTGACTGCATGCAATGCCTGTTTGTAGCGTGTACATGTATCTTGTAACGATGTAGTGCTCGCGATTTTTGTTTACAAATCAAGCTTTAGAAACGGGAAAGGAAGTTCTGACTGCATGCGATGTCGGTTTGTAGCGTGTATCTGGTAACGATGTAGTGCACGCGATTTTTGTTTACAAATCAAGCTTTAGAAACTGGAAAGGAAGTTCTGACTGCATGCAATGCCTGTTTGCAGCGTGTATCTTTTAACGATGTTGTGCACGCGATTTTGGTTTACAAATCAAGCTTTAGAAACCGGAAAGGAAGTTCTGACTGCATGCAATGCCTGCTTGTAGCGTGTATGCGTGTATCTTGTAATGATGAAGTTCACGCGATTTTGGTTTACAAATCAAGCTTTAAAAACAAGAAAAGAAGTTCCGACTGCATGCATCTTGTAATGTTGTACATGTAGTATGCCTTGCCTTGCCTCAGCTCAACAATAACTTTTGCCCAATCCTACAGCAAGTATGTGGAATATTACATTAAATAATTTTGATTCAAGGTACTGCAGTCAGGTACCCTATAAAACCCAAAAAACAGAATTCTTGAAATTCTATTTGTGGGATGGCTGTTTTTAGTCAGATCACAGGCCATTGTGTAAGACTACTTGTACATCATTATGTAACTACATAACTATGTAAATGCAATGTATATGTACATAAATCATTTGATATAATGCTCCTTCATTATGTGACCTTACACCACAAAACGATCGGTAAGTTGGAGCTTTTGTATGTTTACATTTCAACACAGTATGAAAGCTTGGATTCATACCTTTGAAATTACAATGAGAATGAGAGCTTATCAGACAGGTTAATCACCAGAATAATAGAGACAGGATGTAAAGATGAGTGACCATTCAGGAGTGCCATACTGGTGTCCTTTTGCCTTTCTGACTAAAAAGATTGAATGAAAACTCCCTGGTGTGAAGGAATTATCAGATTAGGCTCAAACTTGGAATAGTTTTAGAAGAGATAAATACATGTACTTTCCCTTTTCTTAGATTTTGAAAGCCACAGAATTATGCACACTTTTTAATGCGAATATTTTAACCATCATGCTGGCATGCTTTTATTTTAAAATCCCCCTCCCAAATGGTAACTCTAAATTTAAAAAAACAAAATTCTACATTGCAGATGGTCACTGGGTCAGATGATAGATCAATAAATGAACTGTTAGAAAATATAAAAGAAACCTGAAATCAACTTTTTGACCCCAAGCTCTCTGTTTTAGCTGTTTACTCTAAAAAACAAGATCCCATTGTGACTTATTGGTCGTTTTGTGGTGGAGGGTCACATATTGATTTTGCAAAGAAAACTTTGAAAGGTGTTTATTGTAGGCCTACATGTATGTGTAAGGCATAATATTTCATGCTCCAATCATAATTTGTTAAAAAAAAATGCAGTACTAAAGAATGCCACTCATTATGTTCCTTGTCTTAGAAATTGTTGTAGTATTGCTGATAAAGATCTGTCATGTTTTGTAATAGGTGCATGAACTTTATTTATCAAGTTTTGTAGATCTACAATTTAGCATATATTACAGCCATAATCACCAAAGAGGATCAGAAATGACCTGCACATACACATATGATGATGATGATGATGATGATGATGATGATGATGATGATGATGATGATGAAGGCTTCTTGTACAGCACCAGTATCCACCTCAGCTGGGCGCTCATGGTGCTTGCTCCAGAATGTCTCACAAATTTTAAAATTTAGTCATTGTACAGTTTATTTGCAATGCCTTCTTGTTTCTTCTCTTACTTTATAAAGAATAAGGATATGAAATTATGAAAAGTATAAAAATAACTTTTTTTTTCTTTGCCAAACTTGTGCCATAGGAGCAAATAGGATGGCGAGAGAATGCTAGACATCTTGTAATCTACACCACCGACTCTTCCTTCCATTATGCCGGAGATGGAAAGGTATGTTGACATTAAAAAATATATATATTTCTACAAGGTACACTCCTCCCCTCCTCCACAAACAAGAAAAGATTATGTGTTTTTAGTTCCTTCTAATGCTGCAGGGAGAGTATTCCCAGGTTCTGCACATTATTTTTAGCCTAATTGTTATACCTTTCATGTCTACACTTCTTGGATTCCAATCAAGACGGATGATAGCAGACATAGATAAGTCATTATATACATGTCCTACCTATTTTTGCTAGTCTCCTCACTGTGAAAGCCAAATCAAGCATTTTACATAGAAGTTTACATAGAAATTTACATATAAACAGTCCATTTCACTGATGTTTTAATTCCTGAAGATGATCTGAAATAAATGATTGAAAATTAGAAATTCATCATGACTCTGATTGGGGTATTTCTGGCACTATATATTTACATAGAAAGTCACATAGTGTGCTCTTTTCAGTGCGTTTTCATTGTAGTCCTATTTTTTTCTTGTAAATACAGTGTATATGTTTATCACATGGATGAACAGAAAGTCAAAAATCGAAACAATATAGATGGAACAAGGGAACGAATGCATTTGATATGATGAGCTCTGATTGGCTGTCAGGAAAAACATAACATTTACGCTGATGAGTGCATGGTGAAAAGCTCCCATATGTGTGTGTTTAATGCTATTTTCCAATTTTGCACTACCAAATATCTATGCAGATGCATGTATATGTATATGTCAACCCCAATTTGACATCCTAGTTAATTTTTGTAAAAGAGATTTTATGTTCACTTTCAATTAAAAGCAATTACCATGATCATTGTGCAGATTTAGAGCTCAGCATAATTTCAAAATGCCACAAACTGTAGGCGGTTATGTTCACTATGCACATTCAGGCACATCCATGTATGTAACAGTATCTCATGTATTATGTATAATGATGAGTTTACATGTATGTAGTATATATCAGTGATGGATGGGGGGGGGGGGGGGGGCAGGGCACCAGACTGGCCTATCCCCCCCCCCCCCCCCCCCCCTCCCCCTTTACATGAGCTTATGACCTATTTCATGCTAGAGAATTTTGAAGTGGTGAGACACCTCCAAAAGCTGGTGACCATCTTTTTTGCTTGCTTGGAAGAAAAATTTCTGAATATTGCATGTCACCCTCCTCCAAAAATGATTTATCTGCCCCTGGTGCATATGATTATGTTACATGAAATGATGCAAAAACATATGCAAATACAATTCATGACTTGGGATAAAAGATACGGGAGACTTAATCCGAATGCAGGAGAACATTGTGCATGATCCTCCTGTCTATAGGAACCTTCAACAGTGGCTGTTTTTATTTCCTGGAATGACTTACATGGAGATATAATATGATGTTTGTGTTTGGTTCTGGCTAGAATCCAGTTGTATGCAAAAGCAACTGTTGGAGGATGACCATGACTTAGTATTTCCTGTCATTAAAGCTCTTGTGCAGTTTTGGTAGCACGGTTGCATGACACTTGTGACATCATCTCACATCGTCCGACTTGCATTTCATGTGTGAGATCATGAAGTGTTTAATTCATGATTTCAGGTGAATTTTGGTGTAAATATGTGAAATGAACGCAATGTACTGTACCTGATGAACTAAACCCTTAACTAGGACCCCCTGCAGGTTGACTGCTCCTTGCACAACAATCACAATGCTTTTTTACACTTGTCACATGAACAGAACTATCATCGGTTTTACTTGTGTGCAGGCATTGCATGACTTTAAGTCATAAGTCGTTAACTCCATATGAAAAAATGCTTATTGCCTTTCATTTGTTTATTAAATATTCAACTTGAGGTGGAAAGAACTTCACAGTTTATTAAAGTTTTGCTTTTATCTTGCTGCTGACCATATTAAGACAAAGAAATCTGACAAGAAGATTGTGAAGGCTTACCGAAACTGTACACAACCTGTAAACATTGAAAGAAATCAAGGCCACCTGATTAATTTCAATCCCATTTTTATTTCCTTATTTGCATGATAAACGTCCATGCACTGTATTACAATAATAACATTTATATAGGCTTGTGCTTTACTATATCATGTTACATCAATTTTATAAAGGAGAAGAAGGAAAAAAGGTGAAAGAATCATATTGTTGATTATTAATCACAAGGAAAAGTTTTTTTTTCAAATGGTATCTGTATGTCTTTAATCATTTTTAAAAAACTGTTAACATTTCCGATGTGAACAATAAAACAGACAATGCACTGTGTTATATTTCCTTATACACCCTTTCAGTTTTAATTTCAGGATCTTAATCTACTCATTGTTGGCCTCAAAATCATACAACCAACCATGCTATTTAAATATTGGAATATTAACTTACAGGAAGTGAAGTGTGTTTAGAGGTTTTGTCGCAGTGGTCTGAGGTCTATAAAACTGAAAGCTGAATGAGTATTACAATACATGGCGGCTTACGGTATATATTTTCATTGTGGCTAATAATTAGATGATTATGACTCATAGTGATTTAAGCTGGCTAGTCGCTTCCTGGCATTGCAATATACATGTAGTTGATATAGTTCCAATGTACATATACTTGTACATAAAATGTAATTGCTGCTGAATTACATGTACATCTTGCTTATATATATATACATGTATATTTGCAAGTTCAGTCAAAACGAATTCTTATTTAAAACCATAGTTTTTGTTTTTCCTAGGGTACAGTAGTTTTTTCACAACATTGAAACATATGTTAAGCGAATAGTTCAAAACATTTCTTAATATGCTACATGTGCAGCTCCATGGGTGCTCAAGGTGCTTTCAGTTTGAAGTTATTAACAAATAGTATTTACTTTGATTACAATACATATTTGTTCAAGAGAAAATGGTCATAAAATTTGTTTTAAAGTTTACTTTTGGAGGTTATGTAGAGTGTTGGTAAGCCCTTTAAAAATGTTTTTTTTATCAGATTTAGTTCCTGTGAAGTTCTTTCCTCCTGAAGTTGAATATAAAACATATGCAAGGCAAAAGTACTTTTGATCTCTGGGCCCCATTGCATAAAACTTACCATTGATGGTAACTTTGCCATCAGTGGTAACTTCCATTAAAACCTTGAATTGGATTGGCTGTCGAACAATGTTACCATGGTAGTTAGCATTGATGGCAGAGTTACCATTAACCCATTGACGTACAGTATCTCCTTTAGGAGACGCTTTGGCAGTATCTGTTGGTCCAGAGTGCTGGGCATGACACATTATACATGAGTAGAAAGAGAAAATTTCTCTGAAAAGTTTGAGTCCATTTTCAGTGCAGTATGATGTTGCATTTTCGAATTAGAGCAGTTTAAATGTAACTAATCATTAATGTCTTTAAATTGGCAACGCAGTGAATATTATATAATCCCTATTTCCATGTCCAAACTGGCAGTTTCCGCTTAAATTTTACAATCATAATTCATTTTGGTTCATGTTATATCGATATTTATATTTTCAAACTATGTAAGAGTGGGAAAAAAATAATAGTTGTTGCCAATTTAAGGACGTGAGATGATTAATTCAGACCTTTAAAAAGCCCTGTACTTCTATGGGTTAATGGTAAGTTGTATGCAAAGGGGCCCCAGGTCAGCGATGTAACATCACACAGTGCCTGTAAAACCAAGAGAGTTCTGTTTAGGCGACAAGTTTAGAAGCTTTGTTTTTGTTGTGAGAGGAGCTGTAGGCATGGAAGGCTCTCAGGAGTTGGCAGAGTGTAGCTGTTACATTGTTCATTTCAGATATTTACACTGAAAAAAAAAATCACCAAAAATCATGAGTGGAATATTACATGATCTCACGTGTTGTTGTATACAAGTTGGACAGTTTAAAACTATATTTAAAGGCATTGGCTAACTTTGTGAGCAGCTAATTTTAAAAATTCTCAAACTAAGATGAAACATGTGTATGAGTACTTGTATTTGTACTAAAAAACACTGAAACCAACCATAATTCGGAATGAAAACCTGTAAGTTAGACGCAAACCGCGATTTTATTATTTTTTGTCTCGAGAGAATAGATAAGAGGACCGTTTTGCTCGAATTGAAAAATACCGTTATCTGCCTTCTGCTGCGTGATACGCCAATACGGTATGGTCCGGTGAGCCATGCGCACATGCGCACTCTTTACGTCTAGTCTGTGCAACCGACCCTCGTTTATTTTTCAAACATTGCTTCACATTTCTAATATTTAAAAATACTTCCTGTCAATATTATACTCTGAAACTTTCAGACTGGTATTTTTACACTATAAACCTAATGTTTATCCCATTTTCAAGTAAAAAAATGAGATTTACAAAAAAATCATAACAATGTTAACCAATGTTTTTAATCAGTATCATGGCAATTTTCTTTTTGCTACCAAAACTGTACATGCAGTAAGCTTTAAGGCCATTGACACTCTCGCGATCCTATACTGACTTGAGGAGACTGTTCCACAACCAGGGACCTTCTGACATGTGCTCTGCATGTATCTCCCCATGATCTTTTTGTTTTAGGAAACAAGTATATACCTAAAGACCACCTGCTCAGAAAGGTCACTTCTCCCTACATTTGTCTTTATATACTTCTGTACATGTACAAATGTACACGTTTCACATGTATGTGAACTGTGAGCTTAATGTTGAAATTATCATGTACAATTATGTAACTATTATATACATGTAATGTACATGTACTTGGTTAGATGTGTCCATGTACTTCAGTACATGTTTATGCGGTCTATCAACTTTAAAAAAAAAGGGGGGGGGGAATTATCTGAATGGTTGAATGGTTGGTTATTTTACCTGACTGCTAAGAAAGTATGTGTATGCTTGTTAGTAAGCAACTAGGGGATGGACGGCTTTAAGTCCCCTCCGAAGGACTTGGTAATGAGGATTAATACCTTACCAAAGGGCAATAGCGCCTTTCGCTTGGTTTCGAACCCGGGTACCCTCAGTTACAAGACCCCCGGGGGGGGGGGGGGGCACTCAGTATATAATGCGTGGTGAGTATGTGCCGCGGAGAAGACCTCCATTTTTACACTCAAATTTCCGTTCCAAAGCATAGCATTTTCATCTTATTGAGAAAAAAGAAGACAGAAATCCGTTCCAAAGATTCGCATATTTTTCGTTGCGCCGTTCCGGCCGCATTGATCCGCTACAATGAGCTGCATTTTTGGTGAAAAGCGGCCCGCAGAGCGCTGTCCGACCATCGCCTCTGCGCGAGCGCACCCGGCGCCCGTGCCGCCGGGCTATCTGCATGCACGTATGCCCGATACATACACACTCACACGCGGGCGAACTGTTCCAAAGACCCCTGTTTTCACAAACATTTGTAGTTCCGAAGCCCGTTCCGAAGACCCTCCTTTTCACAATAAGCCCGTTCCAAAGCCCCCGTTTTTTGTCTCGCCCGCGGCACATACCTACCACTTTTGGGGTCGAGTACCCCCCCCCCCCCCCCCCCCCCCCCCGGGACAAGACCACTGCTCTACAACCGAGCCACAGCGCCTCCTCTAATAATGTGTTCTGTATCTTTGCTTGAATGTTTGCTTTCATTTGTACACGCTTTTTCCTCAGCTTGGAGGCATCATAACCCCTAATGATGGACGATGTCATCTCAATCTTATCTCACATATATAGGTTTCACTTGTGAATGTGCACTGCGAACTAAATGTTAAAGACATTGGTTAACATTGTTATGATTTTAAAAAATCTTGTTTGGTTACTTGAAAATGGGATAAACATAAGGGATATAGTGTAAAAATACCAGTCTGAAAGTTTCAGAGTATAATATCCACAGGAAGTATTTTTAAATATCAAAAATGTGAACCAATGTTTGAAAAATATACTAGGGTCGGCTGCACAGAATAGACATGAGTGCGCATGCGCGTATGACTCACCTTACCGTACTGTGTGTATTGGCGTATCACGCGGCGGGAAGCACATAACGGCATTTTCAAATTCAAGCAAATTGGTCCTCTTAGTGATTGTCTCGTGAGACGAAGAATAATAAAATCGCTGTTTGCGTCTAACTTACACTTTTTCATTCAAAATTATGGTTGGTTTCAGGGTTTTGAGTACAAATACAAGTACTCACACACATGTTTCATCTTTGTTTGAGAATTTTTTAAATCAGCTACTCACAAAGTTAACCAATGCCTTTAACCTGAAATTTTCATTTTTCATCTACATGTACATGTACTTGGTTAGATGTAAGCCTCAGTACATGTTTATGTAGTCTATGAACTTTTTTTAAAAGGGGATATTCAATGTGATGTGTATCTTTGCTTGAATGTTTGCCTTCATTTCTATGTGTACTTTTCTTTATCTTCAGCTTGGAGGCATCATAACCCCTAATGATGGACAATGTCATCTCGATCCGATCTCACAGAACTACACCATGTCACATTATTTGGTAAGTAACAAGAAAAATAATCAGTTCTCAGTTTCATAATGATATGGTATGCAATGGAAGAATTTTCTTAACCTGTTATAAATCCACAGAATCGGCAAAGATTATTTTTATTTTCCACTCACAAATGTATTTTAAAAAATAAATCAAAATTTGTATATCATGAACCAATGTAAATAAAAATTGCAAAATTTAACAGAAAGATTGCCAATCTAATCATGAAAATAGTGATTATATTGCCAATTTACAGAGCTTTATCTAATAGCTATTCTAAAAGTCAAACTGCTCTCATGTATAGAAAAGGAAAAGATATTATTTTCTGTTTTAGCTCTTTTTACTCATTCATAAATTTTGAATTTGAGTGAAGTTTGTTGTGATAATAGAAAAGAAAAACAGTGAACATTGGCATAATATAACTTTATATATATATATATATATATATATATATATATATATATATATATATATATAAAATGAAATATGCAAGACAGCGAAGGACATAGCTGTATAATCCACTTTTAATGTCCCGAGCTTTCGGCTTCGAAGGCCTTTATCAAGGGTTCTACAACGAAACAGACAGAAGTTCTTTACCGTTTATTTATGCTTGTCATTCCGTTTGTTTCTGTTTCGTTGTAGAACCCTTGATAAAGGCCTTCGAAGCCGAAAGCTCGGTACATTAAAAGTGGATTATACAGCTACGTCCTTCGCTGTATTGCGTATTTCATTTTATATGCCATTAAACAAGACAGGGCCAATCATGTTAATGGGTTGTGCACACATTGCATTTATATATATATAAATATATATATGTGAGACAATTGAGAGAATAATAGCGTAGCATGAATCAAAGTTCCCCAGAGCTGTCCTACAATTTTGGAAATTTTTGCAAAGGTTGAAAAATTGTCTCCGCCGGGAATCAAACCCGGGCCTATGGCTATGAACGCCAATGCCTTAACCACTAGACCACGGAGACGGGCCAGTGGTTTCGGCGACTCCAAATTCGCTTAACCGACAGATTGACAAATCTTCAACCCTCACTAATTAATTCCTTTGTTGGTGGCAGATGAGTTTCGAACAATGTCCTGCCGCACACCTCAGCTGGATCCGAGCGAATGCTTTGGGATACATGTATATGTTGGAATAATTAACATTTTGGGATCAGGTAACATATACAACAGCTTTGGCAACTCTCATGGAAATAAATACATGTGAGACAATTGAGAGAATAATAGCGTAGCATGAATCAAAGTTCCCCAGAGCTGTCCTACCATTTTGGAAATTTTTGCAAAGGTTGAAAAATTGTCTCCGCCGGGAATCGAACCCGGGCCTTTGGCTATGAACGGCAATGCCTTAACCACTAAACCACGGAGACAGGCCAGTGGTTTCGGCGACTCCAAATTTGCTTAACCGACAGATTGACAAATCTTCAACCCTCACTAATTAATATATATAAAATATAAATATATATATATATATATATATATATATATTATTTATCTTTTACTTACATGTAATCTTACCTCAATTTATTCTTACCTTAAATTATTGATTTTTATGGCATTTAAGTTGAGTTTATGATAGTGGTACATACACATATGTTATAATTGTTATGGGCAAAAAAAACCAAAAAAAAACCAACAACAACAACTGTATACATGTAACTGGCCCAATTCAGCTAAACCTTTAACATATTAAATGAATCGATTTGTCTGATGAAAAGATACTGCAAAGTGTCACCGAAAGCAGACACGGTACTGGTTATTGGAAATATACATACATGTACATATACATGTCTCTAGAAGTACATGTATGTGCATTTACATTTCAGTAGTGCAAAATCACTGATTTTGTGACCCACTTGTCAGAAACTGCCTTTTGTATAGTGAGCTTTCCTTTGCATAATGAGCAAGCTCAGTCTCAGAGAAGCTTAAATGGGCTACATACCCACAGTTTTGGAACAGGGATTAAGATCCATTACAAGTTCTGCTGATTAATCACAATAGATTCATGAGATAATACTTTGTGTTCTAGTAGTACATTTAAGTACCCTGTCACATCAGGATGTTCTTTTTTTCTCCTGCTTTTGAATAGGGATTAAGATCAAGTACACTTCCTGTTGATTTACACATATACACATGTAAGCTCTCAAAATAATCCTCTCTGTTGTATGAACCTTTCACATCAGTTTATCCTTCCTAGACAGGAAGTGGCTGAAAAACCTTTTTCAAAGGAATACTCCCACTTCTCATCATGATCTGGTCTAGCTATTGTTCCAATTTCTTGAATCAGATTTTCGATTCTCATGATGCAATGCATTGTTGGGCAGAGTTACATGTATGTTAAAATGTTAGTTTTGCCTTGCCTGTGTAGCGACAGTACTGTGCTTTTAAAAGTGATTTTAAAAATCCAAATGTATCCATAAAATGCCTAAAAATGTCACTTCCAGAGCACACAGCATATGAGGGTTCAAGTGAGCTCCTCGACAGTGTCGTAACAGCCGGGGGCAGGGGGGGGGGCAGAGTGCCCCCCCCCCCTGAAGGATTTCAGCGGGAAAATCCACCAAACCTCCAGGAAAAAATGAAAGAAAGGGAAAGAAAGAAAAAGGAAGGGAGAAAGGGAAAGAAAGAAGAAAGGAGAGAAAGAAGAAGAGAAGAAGAAGGAACATAAGCAGTATACTTTTATACTTTTGAAAGACAAATGTATGAATGAAGTCACTTGATATTGTACTCTAAAGGCTTGTTCAGATATGGCGCGACAACCTCCAGGTTTTTTTTTGTGTGTGTAGTAAGTGAATGGGATATGAGGCAGCAAAAAAAAAGAAAAAAAAAAATATGCCGAGGCAAGAGGCATATTTTTTGCCTCCCGGTGGCAAAAAGCTGTGGACCCATCAAATTCTTTTAAAATTGGTTAAAAATGCATTTATGATTTCATGAGCTTGTCTACAGGTGCAACTTTTGACAAAAATCTCTTCTTTTGGGGGGGGGGGCGTTGAAGCGTTAATGTGCTTTCATTAACATGAGTGGTGTGTTTGTCAAATCACATCTGAACAAGTGTTGAAAATTATGATTCATTGTAATATAATAGTGATCTTATTTACTTCCAGGACTATCCTTCTATCAGTCATCTCAATGCTATGATGAGAGAAAACAGTGTCATCCCCATCTTTGCCGTCGTCCAGCAGGAGTTTGAAGTTTACAATGTAAGTTTCAAGATCCCCCTTAGTAAGACAGGGAAAGAGTTTGATATACACTAGTAATCTCTTCATCCTCTCTCATGCAGCTTTTAATACTTGGCACATGACACAATGAATATTAAGAAGAATGAAGAAAGCTAATGTTTTGTAATTCAATGAAAATGATATTTGTTCATATGGGTTACCTTTTTTTCTACCATTTCCAAAAAATTCATACACAATCTATGTGAGGAATTATTATGTATTATGAGTAATGATGTATTATATTACTGTACCTATACATGGCATTTTCGCTGCAAAATGAAAAACTGTATTTTGCACGCAAATCTGAATCCATATTGAATTTTACTAAATGTGAATTTGTGTTGTATGGCTCTAAAACCCATCTGTCTAGAGTACGAATTACATCAGTTTCTATTGCCAACCACATTATTGAAGTTTCTGACACATGTCGTAATCTTGGGGTGTTTCTCGACTCGAACATGACGATGAATACTCATATTCAATACATCTGTAAATCTGTACGGTATCAGTTACGCAACCTAGGGTTCATACGCAAATATTTGACTCTTGATGCAACAGAGAAAATTGTTCATTCATTGATCTCATCTCGTCTTGATTTCGGCAATGCACTTTTATTTAATCTACCCCAGTTCCAAATTACTCGTTTGCAAAAACTACAGAATTCTGCTGCTCGTGTAGTGACCCTTCGTAACAAATTTACCCATATCATGCCTGTTCTTAAATCTTTACATTGGCTGCCCATGAGTGAACGTGTCAAATTCAAAATCCTTTTACTGGTATATCACTCAGTTCATGGCTCTGCTCCACAGTACAACTCTGCTCTCATTCACACCTACACACCATCTAGGCTTCTACGCTCCAGTGACTCTGGTCTTCTTAGAGTTCCAAAATGTAAAACAAAGTGGGGGGAAAGGGCATTCATCTGTGCGGGACCCTCACTATGGAATTCCCTCCCACGAGAGATCCGGGATAGCAACCGGGTGGAAACATTTAAGATTAAACTAAAAACGTACCTCTTTAACTTATTTTATCAATGATTTTCTGTTACTTGTAATTTTGTTTGCCCCCCCCCTTCACTTGTGCGCCTTGAGCATCTCTTACGAGATGGATATGGCGCCTAACAAATTGCATATATTATTATTACCGAAGAGGGCAACATTTGCCATATTGCCCTCTTCTGGGTTTCCCCTGGAGTTTTCATACTATTGTGCGACTAGTTTGATGTCACAATAAGATCCCTACAAGTTGTTTTGTTTCTATTGTGACTTCACAATTAGTTTCTGCAGTATACAGCCTAATTTGCACGTAATCATGTTGAGGCAAAGCAAGTTGCATGCTGCACTACACAAGATACGCGCTACGCATACTTTTTGCAGTCGGAACTTCTTTTCCTGTTTTTTATATCTTTTGTTCAATTACAGTTTCCTTTATTTGAAATGCATTTTAAAATTTGAGTATATTTTACAACATTTTTTACTTTGCTCTAGATGTCTGATTTTGTGAATAATAATATTGACTGGCTCATACTTTTGGGTGATACAACATATTGCCCTCACTAGATCCATATTGCCCTCATCTTTTGACTTGGGCAATAGGGCAGTAGGAATCTAGTTCTGGCAATATATGTTGTATCACCCTCAAGGTCGGTCAATATTATATAATTATTAGGCGTTATTATTATATGATTTTTCCCCTTTCCTACAGAATCTAACCCAATACATTGAGGGAGCTACAGCCGGTATTCTGGCCCAGGATTCTAACAACATTGTAAAGCTTGTTAAAGACAACTATAATGTGAGTCTAAAATACAAATTATTTCTACATTTTTCGACATACTACAATTTGTCAAAATAGCTTTACAGACTACATTGCACCATGTTAGATCCTGTCTACATTTTTAGTAGTTGGGATATACGATATGCATACATGTAAATGTACATGTAGGTGTGATAAACTTTAGCTGGTGTCAAAATGAGAAAGTTTCATACCAAAATGTAACATTTCCCATGACACTTGCTAGTTGCATTCAGTTGTTTTAAAGCCAGAGCAAACTGGCACCCTTGTATGGGATTTTGAAATAGCGCCCTCTCAGTCCTAAACTACTAATTTTGTCCCCTTTTTGCTCCCAGCATGCTCTATTCTGATCAATGAGAGCTTTATTTTTTGAGTAGCATCTGTTAAAATGTATTTTTATTCATACTAAGGAAACTCACGAGAAGCCACAAAGGATATAATGTTTCTAAGAGCCTCTGGTTTTGAGTAGCCGTAAGTTGGCGCTGTTGTAAATACATCATAATAAGGGTCAGTTCACTGTTGCTTTAAAGTAATGTTCCTGTTGATGCCAACTCTTCTTTTTTTTCAATATTTTTTTGTTTAGTTTTTTAGGGAAAATACCTGAGGTTTGCAAAATACTGTTTTTTTTCCTGACTTTTACTTCGTCTATGGCTGTATTAAGTAGGATATACTCTTTTGCCACTTATACATATAAGACTTCTTCTCAGACATAAATACATGTAAAAATACTAAAAAACATGATAAAAGGCAGGCATGTTAATGGTTAAATGATTCAATGTTTGCTTATTTTATCTGACTGCTAAGAAAGCATATGTACATGTATGCTTGTTAGTAAGCAACCAGGGGCTCGACAGCTGTAAGTCCCCTCTGAAGGACTTGGTAATGAGGATTAATACCTTACAAAAGGGCATTAGCGCATCCGCTTGGTATCGAACCCGGGTACTCCCGGTTACGAGACACTGCTCTACCACTGAGCCACAGCACCTCCTCATGTCTGCATTATGCAGAGAAATTTGGGTTTTTAACTGTAAGTAAGCAATTAAATTCTGTCCATGGATTTTATAAGTTTAAGATGAATAATTTTAGTATTCACTGCAGTTGATAACATATGAAATCTGCAAAGACCATTCAAGGTTTCGGTTGACTCTGTCTCGTAAGATTTCAGTAAGTTCTTTATACTTGGGATGCTTCTAAAGCAAATTTTCCTTTCAAGTAGATTTCCTTATTTGCAAAATTTTCACAGAAAATCACCTCCAGAGTGGAAGTCGTGGACGATGCCCCGGAGAACGTGACCATTGACTACATCGCCCATTGCCCTGGTGGAACGGTCACTCCAGGGTCTCAGGTGTGTGAGAGTCTTCAGCTTGGTGACACGGTCAACTTCACGCTTACTATCACAGCAACAGGATGTCCGGCCAACAAGAACCAAATGTAAGTGTGCTTTTTTTTTTTTCTTTTAGCTTTGTATGATGCTGATTACACGCACAGAAACTTTTTGAGGGGCTCTATTTTTCATTCAGGTGTTGTTGTTTTTTTTCAAATTCATAGTAGCAACCAAATTCTGAATCACATTGAATCAGGGAAAAAATTAATTATTTTTTTTCCGGGATACTCTTTGAGCCCACCCACCCAAATTTTCTACATTGTATTGCAGTTTGCATTGGACCCTATGAGAATTTCAGGGGCTCTTTTTTTTAGTATTCCAGGGCTCTTTTTGGCATTTTGGGGGCGAATTTGCCCCGAGCCCCCGTGTATTTTTTCCCTGTATTGAATTTACAACTAAAATGCAACATGTGCAATGAAATAGAAAATGAAAATATTAAAACATTCAGCATTCTCATTATATCAGGAATTCAAATTGTTAGCTAACGATGATATAACAGGCTGACACACACACACACACACGTATGATTTCAAGATGCCAAGAAAATTATCAAATTGTAGGTATGAAATTAAAGCAGATCGAAAAGATGATGATGAAAACTGCTCCATGGTTTATCTAGCACTATCAAATTCCTAACTCTAACTCCATTTTCATCACTTCCTTTCGTCTGCAGAGAAAGAAGGGAAATGATTTTATGGAGTGATTAAAAAACCTGTATATGTAAACCGTGTAGAATTTGTAAAAATTACATTGACATGTGCGACATTTACAAAGGTGGTCACTACAGCATTGGGGGTATTGGATTTAGATATTAGACATTATTAAGTGTTCCTTTATAACTGAATGGATTGACTTCAACACAAAACAGTTTGTAGGTTGACAAAGGAATGTTTGTATTATCATGCTTGAAATAATAGAGCTGGGGGGGGGGGGTGTTTCACAAAGACTAAGATTGACTAAAATTGCACTTAACTATGGCTGGCCATTCATGCCACTGTTTTCTCTTACCATGGATCTCTCAAAGGATTTGCAAATCATGGTCACAAATCAGCAGAATTAACAATTTTTTATAGTTCATCGATGAAGAAAACAAAAATGTAAATTCTTCAAATTTGTGACCATGATTTGCGCATCCCGTGAGAGACAGATGGTGAAAGCAAACAGTGGCATGAATGGCCTGCCATTAGTTAAGAGCGATTTGAGTCAATCTTCGTCTTTGTGAAACACCCCCCTGGTACTAAAAATATGGCTTGGACAAACTCCTGGAACAGGGAAAAGGATATTCCATGGCACACGGGAAGTGTGTAGAATATGCCGTATCCATATTTCGTTCTGTTCTGAAATCTTAGAGCCGGTACTGAAAATAAATAGATAAGTGGCTTTCACAAAGTCTTGGAGCAGGGAAAAGGATATGACATAGCACAGAGGAAGTTTGTAGAATATGCTGTATCCATATTTCATTGTGTTCTGAAATCTTAGAGCCGGTACTGAAAATAAATAGATAAGTGGCTTTCACAAAGTCTTGGAACAGGGAAAAGGATATGCCATAGCACACAGGAAGTGTGTAGGATATACTGGATCCATATTTTGCTTTGTTTTTTTTCTGTTGTTTGTCATGTGTCGTTATTAGGGTGACCGGAGCTGGCCAAGAAAAAGGAATTATGCTGTTTGGTTTAGCTTGTACATCAACACCTCAGTTTGATAGATGTATGTGTGGCTTTGGTAGGAGATGAACGTATAGGACTAAAATTTTTTGTTTTTTGTTTTTTTCCATGTCTATTTGTTTCTTTTGGTTTCTACTGAAAATACATGCAAACCTGCTCAGAAAATTCACTGATTTATCCCTAAAATGAGAAAAGATAAAAATGAGTTAACAAGATAATATAATAATATACAGGTGAAGAAAAGTAAAAAATAATAACTAGGCAAAAAAAATATTGATAGAAAGAGAGAGAGAGAGAGAGAGAGAGGGAGAGAGAGAGAGAGAGAGAGAGAGGATAGAAAGGGAGAGAGAGATAGAAAGAGGGAGGATCTATGTCCCATTATGATACCACACTATTTTGTAACTCAATACCAGTAAAAAAATCATTACCATATCCTCGTCACTTGAAAAATTGAAAAGAAAAAGAAACTAGAAAGACTCTTATACTTGCCAAGTATACTTTGGCAGGTCTGTGTCCTACTACAACACTCATTAGGTTGCAGTGCCATCTGCCAGCTAAACCCAAAGTATTAAAAGCATGGTTCACGCCAGTACATAACACCCATGGTTCCAATACCATGCGTAAAGGGTTTCAGACAAGGAAGAACCATGTGTGAAATTGCTGCACCATGTGTGGCAACAAGGGTAAAAAAAAATATTGGAGTATATATTCCTAACAATAATGATAAATGTCACAGATTGTTTTGCTTTTTGGCAATGTATTTTTACTTTTATGCCATTAGTAGACAACTCCTGCTTACCAAGAAGTATTTTTCATCCTTTTACTATGGCATATACTGCTGCTACACCTATCTTTAGGTGTTATTCTGTAAAACTTCCGAAACTTCCACGCTTTGCGCAGAGTGGGAACCGTTTGTGGATTTTTTTCTAGTGAGAACCCTGATTAAAGGTATAGAATGTAACACTGGTGGAATGAAATATTCACTCAGAATCCAACAAATTGACAATGAATGTTGAAGAGAGCACAGATATGCAGGTAGTTATTGTGACACGACCTTGGTAGCAGTTTGATATTATTTACAATTGTTTGTAAGTACAAAAGATGTAAAAGTTGAGTAGATTGAGAATTCAGGTCATGACCTCTGTATAGCATGTACAATTCCGTGTTATCCTGTCTGTGTTTGGTTTTCACCGTTAATGATTTTCAGAAAGTGTTGAATGAGAATTCCGTGTACATCTTGCTGCTTGAAACACTGATGTTATTGAATTTTAAAGCAACAGTGAACTGACCCTTATTATGATGTATTTACAACAGCGCCAACTTACGGCTACTCAAAACCAGAGGCTCTTAGAAACATTATATCCTTTGTGGCTTCTCGTGAATTTCCTTAATATGAATACAAATACATTTTAACAGATGTTACTCAAAAACTAAAGCTCTCATTGATCAGAATAGAGCATGCTGGGAGCAAAAAGGGGACAAAATCAATAGTTTAGGACTGAGAGGGTGCTATTTCAAAATCCCATACAATGGTGCCAGTTCGCTCTGGCTTTAAATGATACATGTACATGTAAATGTAAATGGGAATGAAGTAAAAAAAACAAAACACATTTTTGCTAAAAATACAGTATCCCTTCAAGTGCTTGTGATGATTTCCTTTAAATATGACAGGATGTTGGTATAATTTTCCGTCATGAGCTGTGATGATGGGCTTACACTGGCAGGAAGTGACATGCAATCCCCATTTTTTTTCTCTTTCTCTCATGTTTACAGAAAGAAATCCTCAGATTTCCAAAGGTGTTTTTCTGTATTAGTAATGTAGGAGTACACATGGTTGGTAATTGCTTAAAGGCATTGGTTAACATTGTTATGATTTTAAAAAATCTTGTTTTATTACTTGAAAATGGGATAAACATAAGGGTTATAGTGTAAAAATACCAGTCTGAAAGTTTCAAAGTATAATATCCATAGGAAGTATTTTTAAATATCAAAAATGTGAACCAATGTTTGAAAGATATACGAGGGTCGGTTGCACAGAATAGACATAAGGAGTGCGCATGCGTGTATGACTCACCTTACCGTACTGTGTGTATTGGCGTATCACGCGGCGGGAGGCACATAACGGCATTTTCAAATTCAAGCAAAGTAGTCCTCTTAGTGATTGTCTCGTGAGACGAAGGATAATAAAATTGCTGTTTGCGTCTAACTTACACTTTTTCATTCCAAATTATGGTTGGTTTCAGGGTTTTTGAGTACAAATACAAATACTCATACACATGTTTCATCTTAGTTTGAGAATTTTTTAAATCAGCTACTCACAAAGTTAGCCAATGCCTTTAAAATGGACCAAAGTCACAAACAACAAAAGATATTCTTTGCACAGCCAGAATAAATAGCATCAAATTCGTAATTTTTTTTTTTTTAGCAGCTATGATAAATAAAGAACTTTACCTGGCATTCTGTGGGGTAGTAGTTATGTTAGATATGGGGATTATCGAAATAATAAAAACTTCACTCACTTTCCTCCAACAAGCTCTTGTACTACACAAACAACGAGTATATGGGATCACACGCAAATCTGGCAAGAATGTTTAGCCTGAAAGCTGCTACTATTTCTTGTCATATTTCAAATATAAGTGCATTTGAAGAACAATCTTCTCTTGGAAACTTTTACAATAATATTCTTCCTAACTGATATGAAAAGAATGAGAAACATCAAGAAATTGTTTTTGACCATTCCCAGAACTCAAGCTTCACTTTGAAGTGCCAGCATAAGTAGTTATTACCAATTACTATGAATCAAATATATTGCACATACATGTACATGTATGGCAGAGTGACCTAACTTCGCACACAGGGCCATATCTCAAAAACTAGAAAAGATTGTGAAAAACTGGTAGCACCAACGGAAAGAGCATCCTAAAATTACCCTGGAAATTACTTTCCTTTTGAAATTAGAGAAGGAATTTTGAAATTATGAATGAAAAATTGGCAAATTTGGCAGCGTTTTGTGTTCGTTCTGACAAAAACTGGTCTTGTCGACAAGGGTCTAGAATTCCTCTTTTCAAGAGACGATGTCATCAAAATTGTAAGTAAAATGTGGTATCAAATTATTCAGTGGCATTTTGCCTTCCTAGTAATGCAATGATCTTACCTTTTATGAATCTCTATTTTGTATTAATCACTTGAAAACTGGCATGCGCAAAGTTAGGCCTTGTTATTTTTGTAACACTTTTCCAGGTCCAGGGCGGTGCCATACAACATCGAATTTTGCGATTGCGATATTTTTGGGAATTCTTCATAAATAACATGTCCTTCTTGCGCCCATTTGAAATCTAAAACTTTGCTTTGCCTTTGGTTTCATTTAAATCAGAATAATTTTTGGTAAAAATTGAGAAATTATGGATCAAAAATTGCCTTCATTAAAAAATTAAAATGTGCGTGAACTATGGTCCCCCCCACCATACATGTAACATTCATGCTGACTATATTGGAAACATACATATACAATGTACAAGCCTATACAGGTAAAATGTAGGTCAGTGTTGAGAATGTATTGAAAGATTTTTACTGTCAAGTGAGCAGGTATTGTACCATGTACATGTATGTTATGTAGCCTGAAAAAAAGGGTTAGCGCATGTCAAATAATTTGGGTGAGGAATTTGTATTAAACCAAAATCCTGCGTAAAGTGGGCAGGATATGGGGGAGTGTATTAAAGGTCAGAAACCTTCTTGACATGAAGTGTAATTCACAAGCAGGATTCTCACATGGGGGAAATTTCATCTACATGTTTATTACAGAATGCCTGTGCACATACAGTTGATAACAAAATTATTCATGCCACTTGTAATCTTTAAGTCTTTTGTGTGTGTGTGTGGGTGTGTGATTTTTTTTTTAAAGAATTAAAGTCCTGTAGATACACAGCACACAGAGTTAAATGGAATTTAATTTGATTCAACATACCTGTAGGCAATAGTCTCAGTTAAAATTCAGTTATTTCAGTTAATTTTAGATTGTTAGCCATCATATAATGGCTTATGTATGTTCTAAATCTTTAAGTTGGTGAAGTTAAGTTATTGTTCCATTTTATATGATTTTTATCTATGTTTAACCAGGCTTCCTTGAAGGTTTCCTTTAGTTGGGGCCATGTTAGCACATTTAATCTACATTTCCCTAAATGAAAATTAAATAACCTGATCCATATCATTGATTTGATCTTTGCTAATGGTTCATTTATGAAATAATGAGGAAGTATTTTAGCTTTTTCCATTAAAGACCAGGGGGGGTGTTTCATAAAGCTGTTCGTAAAGTTACGAATGACTTTATGAACGACTTGAATATGAAGTGCCAAATGAGATAGCAACAATTTTTCCTTTCGTTTTAACAAATTGTGACTGCATTTCCCATAATCTCGATTAAATTGTGGCAAAAAACATACTTCCCAATAAAAATGTTTGCAAGCTATAATAGGTTAATCTATGTCTGCATATTTCACCTTTAGCTGATGCAAGATATAATGATTGAGAATACATCTGGCTTGCCATATTCAAGTCGTTCATAAAGTCATTCATAACTTTACGAACAGCTTTATGAAACACCCCCCAGGATGAACATTAAATCTACATGTACCTGTAGAATATGGATGGAGAGTCATACATCCTTTGCATAATTCTCTTTTAAGGCTTCAATACCCCTACACAAACATTTTAAATTGTTTGCTAGCGGAAAGGGGAGGGGGCAAAACAATTTTGAAAGTAGGTCAGGTAATAAAGATGTGAGCACTCAGCAGTAACTTTAAGGCTTCTTCACATATGAGGAGAGGGAACCACTGGGGGTTTTATTAGTATATTATTTGTGTACTACATAAAATGGCATTGAAGTTACAAAAGACTGCATTTAAAATGTAGCCCATTCATTTACTTGTGTGCTAGAAAATGTGCTTAAAACCCACGTGGAAAAACATCCCCGGTTTCCCTCTTTATATTTAACAGACCTGTATGAAAGTCAAATTTTAATAACTTAGTGTAATGACTTATAGTGGAATCTAATCACCAAACAAGTCTAATAAGATCCGTTTATGGAGGATAAATGTACTGGTATTGATTTTCAAAATGACGAAATATACACTGAAACTTCCTGGTCATTAGAAACTTTTTTTCCAGTTTAGGGTTTCACGAGCTCGGTCACTGTGGAGTACACATACAGTACATGTAGTAATTAATTTCTGTTTAGAACAAGGTGGTCTCAAAGTGTACCAATCACCAAAAATATAATCTAGAGTGTATTATATCAACCTCAAATTATTTTACTTGGCCTTCTGTGGGGTAACAGTTCAGAAGTATGAAGAAACTAAAGGGAAAATGTAGAAATTCCTTGTGTAGGAACCAGGCTGGACTTTGGCTACATACAAGTCCTTTAAATATTAATTGCCCTAATTCTGTAATTGACTAGAAAGTCACTGGAGTATAGTGTTTCTAACTAGCAATATTCTGTCAGAGAATTGAAATTAGAAACTCATATTTGTAATGCAGTATAGTGAGAGATGCGAAATGCCTAAGGCTGATTTACATGAACATAGCAGAATGGTGATTCAGTGATTGGTAAACTTTAAACTATGTGGGCTGTACAACATGATAGCAATTTAATACATGTATAATAACATCCTTTCTGCCCCCTGCATGTACATGTGTGTTGTTATTGAATGTACACGAGAATGGAACCCAATTTTTGCTGAATTTCCGTTTCATATCTTCCCTGTTAGGTTCACTGTACGGCCCATCGGATTCAATGAGGAACTGAAAGTGAATGTGGAGTTTGCATGCGACTGTGACTGTGAAGCACAGAGGGTAAGACCCTGTAGTTATGCTCAGAAAGTATATTTTTATTTGAAATTCAGTCTGTGCTCTACTTGTCCTCGAGAGCCCCCTTTCTCTCTCTCTATTTTATAGTTAAAGATTGAAGGATTTCAACCACCTTGGAGCCCCCTAGTCTGGCCAAACTACAAGAAATTATAATACACACACACTCTCAGTATTGCTATGTTAGGGACTTCTCGAGTTCCCGGATGTTAGATGAAACAATTCATGGGATATACTTTTTGTGGTCGTTGTGCACATTGTCAGTGAGAAATTGAGGGATTTCCAGGAAGAAGCTCGGCATCGAAAAATGTTTGCCTACTATCACCAAGAGGAGGCATAATTTGCTTGTTTAACCCATTCGTGACAGAGGTCCACATTTTGGTGTTTGGCCTAATATCTTTTGATGCAGAGCCCTAAAAATCGTACCAAATACATGAGCAGAAAGAGCAAAATATTCTACACAAACTGTGCCCATTTTGGTTGCGTCAGTATTTGTTGTTTGATGCTGACAATTTTTTAAAGGAAAATAAGCATTAAAATCCTTAAATTGGCAATGTGATAGAAAGTTTAAAATCACTGTTGTCCCCTGCAAATTGGCAACATTTTGACTTCTCATAATAATTTCTGTCAATTCATATTCATTTTAGATACATGACATTTTATAAGAAAAATGTAGCAATAAAATAAAAATGTTGGTGTTGCCAATTTGAAGAATACAAGCTGATCAAATTAGGCTTTAAATAATTCCTGTCACGAATGGGTTAATGGCGCAGCTCAAAAGCCTGGTACAGTGAAACCTCTATATGGACTGCCCAAGGTGGACAAGAAAAGTGGTTTATATTAGCAGGTGGTCTCTGTGGATAGGTTCTTTTCATACTCATTTCTATGCAAAAAACTATTCAAGGGAAACAAAATTGTGGCCTTTATAGACAGGTGGTCTTTCTGTGCAGTGGTTGCTCATGGATGGTTGACTCTATAAATGATAATGCAGTATGAAGGCATACTTGTGTGGTCTGGGCCCTGTTTCATAAAACTTGTTATCAATAACAAGTTGCAATAACCGTTATAGCTACTGAAATCGTTGCATCTGATTGACTAAAAGTGAATTTGTCATAGAAATGTAGCAGTTGTTACTAATAACAAGTTTTATGGTGTATAACATATGCATATAAAAATGTGAAATTATATGTTCTTGTTTTAGGTTGAGAACAGTCCCGTTTGCAGCGGAGGAAATGGTACGTTAGAATGTGGTAGTTGTATCTGTAACCCAGGGCATTATGGCAGATACTGTGAATGCAGCAGTGACGACCCATCACTGGAAGACAATGATGCTCCTTGCATATCGTGAGTACTACCCGTGCTTGAATTTACGGTTTATAGCCACTTGGCCTAATACCAGTCGGTCTAATTCCCAGATTGTGTAACACACTACGGCTTAACCCATTTGGTCTAATTGCCATTTGGTCCAATCATCACATGGTCTAATACCCACTTGGGCTAATTTTCGTTTTGTCTAATGATCAGATGGTCTAATTGCCACTTTGTTTGATTATTCTTCGTCATTTGGTCTAATGACCATTTAGCCTATCACCAGTTTGTCTAATCAGATAGATTAGTGGTGTTAGACCAAGTGATAACCATGCGCTTTGTTCTAGAATCTTCAGTTGAAAGAGGTTGTTAGAGGTTCTGATGACAGCACCTGCTAGAAAATTCTTTGGTTTAAGTTTGTGACATTAACAGACTGAATGCATACCAACATAGCCTGTATTTCTTTGTGTCTTTACCCATATTTAGACCAAACACATCTATTGTATGTTCAGGACGAGGATCTTGTGTGTGTGGACAGTGCATCTGTTTCCCAAGACCGGTAAGTGTGATATCAAATTTTGTTGTGGCGCAACATTTAGAGGGTGCTATTCAGCATGACAAAGATGAATGGACGGGACATGTTACCCACTGAGGTTTCGGTTCCTCATCTAGGGGTAATCATATGCATTTGATATGTTCCTGAAAGCCCAAAGATTGCCGATGTTGACCAAATATTTGTTTGGTTCGTTCGGCAACTTTGTTTCTGAAGTCCATTCTCGCATGTCTCACAGTGCATCATGGGATCTTTCTTTGCTCGCAAGTCTTGATTTCCATCAGATACTTAGGCATTTTTAGGTTACAGTTGTTAATCTTCATGATGGAAATGGCAACGAGGAATCGCCCTGTCTGTAATGCTGAATTGCGTCCTTTAATTGTTGTGCCACAGAGAATTTAACAAACTCTGATCCTGTTATTGCTTTATTACATTTAAAGAAATGGAAGGATGTTCTTTAGCTCACTTTTGTCTTAATTAATTGAATTCTTATTTTTCACTTCAAGATCAAATTCATTTCATTTCTCTATGTTTTAATAATTACAGTAACATAAAAAAAATCTTTGGGACCGACTCTTGACCTATAAATCTGCAAATATTTATTTAATGTCTATTATTCTGTTGAACTGTTATGTTTTGTTTGTTTTTCTTCTCTCTATTCCTTGTTTTTAGAACCCTACTGAGGTTGTTTCTGGACCATACTGTGAATGTGATAACTTCAACTGTGATAGGTATCAAGGAGAGCTGTGTGGTGGTGAGTTTTGAATAAATGAACAAGAACTAAATTTATATATTGCCTGTCAGTTTTTCCTCTTTAAATTGGCAGCATAGTTTCCTTTCAGCAGTACAGACTTCCAAATGGATTCATCTTGATTTTAGTTTAAAACAGAATATGTAATGAACTAACTTGTATATAACTGAAATGATTTGATTTGAATTGAATTGATTCTTAGCTGTTTGTTTGTTTGTTTGTTTTATTTATTTACATACGGTAAAAAACCTGCTATCAGCCGTCAGGCTGTTTTTCAGCAAGTCCGTAGAACATACGTACAATAATATAAAAACAACAAAAACAAATTTATACATGAGTGAATAATAAAAGCAAAGTGACATTAGAATAACATATTTCACAACTTAATTACACACACGCAACCCCCCCCCCCCCCAAACCACCAAAAATATACACATGTATCGTTTAATGATAAAGCTAAAATGTCATGGGAAATAAATTTGATATGCTTCGGGTAAAACAAGAAAGAGTTACTTCATTCCAGACCAGTTGAGGAAGTTCATTGAAAATATGCGATGCATTATACAGTGTACTCAATTTCATAATATTTGTGTTGGGTTTATCTAAAACTAGGGTTCTTTCAATATTTCTTAGTGAATATGAGCTCGTTTTGGTACATAGTCTGGAACAAATAAGAACTGGTGCTAGATTATTTAAAAGTTTGAAAATTAGAGTTACTAAGTCCTTTTTTATTTTAACATTTAGACAGTCAACCTTAATCCTCTTGAATAGTTCAACTCAACTGTATCCACATGAAATTAAATAATCATATCATACATGTAGCCCATTTGATCGAAGCAGATTTCAAGTGAAGCGATCTCAACAGTTGGAAGTATTTAATGAGATATAAACCAGCCAGACTTAAAACCTCTTGCATTATAAAGTTTGATGAAACGGAAAATCTCCAAATTACAGAATATAACTTTTTAACTAAACGAGAGTCACGTGTACATGTATACATGTAGGACTAGTATTTGAACTTCAAAGTTTTTATTATTTCTGACATATCAATGCAAAACTGCCCACTGCAAAGTTGCTCTGAATCAGCTTGATAAGAACCAACTTTTATTCACCTGAACAAATCTGAACTGAAGGGAGGCACTCTGATTGGATAAAGCGACTGATATAATGTGTTTGGCTTACAGGTCCCGACAGAGGGCAGTGTATCTGTGACGAGCAATTGAGGAGGAGTCGCTGCAAGTGCAAGGCAGGATACAGCGGCGATGCTTGTGAATGTTCTACCCGTACAGATACATGTCTAACACAGACAGAACCAAAGGTATGACAACGATAGAGAGAGAGAGAGAGAGAAAGAAAGAGAAAGAGAGAGACAGGTGGTCAGATGGTGAATGAGAGAGAGGTGGAGAGATATAGCACAGAGAGAGAGAAAGAGAGAAAAGAGTTCAGTGGAGTTGTTTTAGCTGCAAGGCATGATCCATCCGTGACAATGCCTGCAGATGTGCTACTCGGATGGATACCTGTCTAACCCACACAGAACTACAGGAAGAAAATGATGAGATAGATAGAGACAGAGAAACAGACAGAGGCACAGAGAGAAAGATAGAGAGAGTGATTACATGTAGAGGGGGCAGTGTTGTTATGGTAATCCACGCTGTATTGTAGGATGTTAGATGACCAAGCAAGCAAGTCTATTATTTTTGTCACCTTTCCATTGTTTCTGCTCTCTGATTATTTCTTTTTTAAGCAAGTAAACAGGTAGTCAAATGTTTGATTTACTATTCATCATCATGTTTCCTGTATTTTTACCAGTTATCAAATCTCGTCTCTCTTCCCCTCACAGACCATATGTAACGGGCAAGGGGAATGTGTCTGCGGAGAGTGTAAATGTAATGCTACATCCCTCTACAGAGGACCACTGTGTCAAGACTGTCCAGTAAGTGATATCTGTATTGAGGTGTTGAGGTCTAGTGGATAAGTCTCCATATTGTTAATCACAAGGTACTGGGTTCAAATCTCTGCCACAGCACCAATGTTTGGCAAGATATTAATCTATATTTGCCACACTCGACCCAGGTAAAGTAAGGGGTCCATGTTATAATTTATTCCTTGAATGCACAAAACAAAATGGTTGCTCGAGCTTGAGCCGAGTAGTGATACCCAAAGTCCTTGGAAGTGCTTAGAGATGTTATATCATAATGTGATATGCGCTTTACAAGAATGGTATGTAATTCCTATCACTGTTGTTGTTTGTTGGATTTCCTCTTTTCTCAATTGAAAATAAGTTTGGGCATAGTTTTTCTTGAAACACCCTTTACTTTATATATGAATCATTATTGATTAACACTAATTACTCTGTAATATCCGCAGATGATAATCTTTTCAATCAGTTGTGTAAATCATCCAATAGGGTGTAATTAGTACCAAAGTGGAACAAGATGGTCGAATTGCTAAACTTTCTGTTTTGATGCATGTTCAAAGCTTCACAAAATCCACTTGTCTGTTCTCAAGATTATATGTCACATGCAGTACATCCATGCAGCTATGCGGTCAATGTTTAGGATTCTATTCTAGACCTACTATACTATACCTTAATGTAACTGTTGAATTCATTCTGTATTTAACTTCCTTGTGCATGGTAAATCACAGTCATAACCCAGGGCTGTACACTAACCTTTTTTGAAAGGGGTCCTGATTGAGATTTTTAGGGTCGATATACAGTGTAATCTCTGCTGAAATTTTTTTGATTGGGGGGTTTCTGGACCAGACTTTTGGGCACCCAAGTATCCCTTTCGCCTGCTAGTCTCAAGTTTTGCCTAACCATTTTTTCCCCACAAAATATAGCCTGGAGCAAAGTCATAAGAGCATTTGCGGTAATGCTGTTTTTATTCATGTCCATTGTCTTGTCCATCTATAGACTTGTAGTGGTCAGTGCTCGAGGAATGAGAAGTGTGTCCAGTGCAAGGCCTTTGGTACTGGACTGAGCGCGGAAGAGTGTGACAAGTGTCCCTTCCCCGTCGTCATGGTTGATAACCTCAATATTCGTAAGTAGTGTTTATGAAAGCATACATAACCCTAAAGATACAGTATTGACAAGTGGTCCTTTTTAAAATATGATTTATTTTTCTTTTAGAAAATAGTAATAATAACAATAATAATGATAATGAATTATACTTTTATAACGCATTATACATGGTGTCTCTATGTGCTCTACATGAAGTGACTTAATTAATCCACTGTGTTTTAATTACATTTAATTTTATTTTCATACATTCAAAATCTAATAAAATTTTGAAAAATAATAAGTGAAAGTAGTTACAGAAGTTAAAATCTTAAATTATTATACAGGAAACATGGAACAATTTTATTTAAATACATCAGAATTACAATTCCAATAATTACAAGTAGCACAGCATGTAAGTAATCAGTTCTGGGGGGTGTTTCACAAAGACTAAGATTGACTCCAATCATTCTTAACTATGGCAGGCCATTCATGCCACTGTTTGCTTTCACCATCGGTCTCTTAAGGGATGCGCAAATCATGGTCACAAAATTTGCAGAATTTACATTTTTTGTTTTCTTCATCAGTGAACTATAAACAGTTGTCAATTCTGCAGATTTGTGACCATGATTTGCAAATCCTTTGTGAGATCCATGATAAAAGAAAACAGTGGCGTGAATGGCCTGCCATAGTTAAGTGCGATTTTAGTCAATCTTAGTCTTTGTGAAACACCCCCCCCCCCTGAAATAGATACATCTTGAGTGAAGTTCTGAAAGTCTGTAGGGTAGGTGCAGTGCGCATGGAGAGAGAGAGAGAGTTCCAGAGGGTTGGAGTGTTGAAGACAAAGGAGCTACAGCTATAATACTGGGTGTTATAAGCTGTTATTTTGTTTGCCTTTTCAGCAAACGGTTCCGAGAAGTGCCTGGCTGAAGATGCAGACGATTGTTCCATCATCTTTACCTATGCAACGTTTCCTAATGGCTCCCTTGTCTTGTATGTGCAGAAAGAAAAAGGTGAGGAAAAGGCCTTTCCACTTGTATCTCACTTAGTTACTGAGCAATTCCACGGTAACGGAATTACGAAATGTAATTCCGTTACCAACATTTTTAGAGTTAGTGTGCCTGTTTTGTACCTTGCCTTCCTTTTCACCATTTAATACTATGAAAATATGCCCATTCTTTCACCTGAACTCTTTCTTTATAGTACAATAAAACCAAACAGAATTGGAAGAGAAAAAAAAAATGTTGAATATACATTAGGTCTGCATGTAGGAGGGTGGGGTTTTAAGGTTAAAGTGGAGTTCTGATCATGCTCTCATATTGTGATAGAAACCGTCTTTGAGAGACCTGGAAAGGTAGATGAGTTGTACATTAAAAACAGGTGTCCAGTGTAGATTTTGAAATTTTTAAGAAATAGACACTCTTTCCCAGGAAGGTATATGCACTGCACACAGAAATGAGCATATGGGACCACACACAAATGTTTGGCCTGGAATATTTTCAGCTATTTCTTCCCTTATATCTAATATGAGTACATTCAAATAGCAAGCCTTTTCAGGGAACCTTTCTACTATAATTATATCCTTCCTAACTGACATGAAAAGAAAATTTATCTGCTTATATCATTTCATTAATGACAATATATATATCTCTGTTTTTCCCTATGATTATGTTCTTGTAAATTTGTTATGTATTACTGGTATCTATGTGTGTATATTATTTTCTATTGCATATTGTATATGTGCATCATGTAATGCCGACAAAATGAATTTCCTAATGGACCAATCAAATTGATTTGAATCTGAATCTGAATCTTAGAGAAAGCTCAAAAAGCCATTTTCATCCTTCCCTGAACTCAAATTTCTCTTTAAAAGTCCTTTAATCAGGGAGGTATAAACATGCATAATGTCAACATTAACCCATTCGTGACAGGAATTGTTTAAAGCCTAATTTGATGAGCTTTTATTCTTCAAATTGGCAACACCGACATTTTTATTTTATTTATGAAACGTCATGTATCAGAAATAAATATAAATTGACAGAAATTATGATGAGAAGTCAAAAAAGTTGCCAATTTGCAGGGGAAAACGGTGATTTTAAACTTTTTATCACATTGCCAATTTAAGGATTTTAATGCTTATTTTCCTTTAAAGAATTTTCAGCATCAAACAACAAATATTGATGGGCACAGTTTGTGTAGAATTTTTTGCTCTTTCTGCTCATGTATTTGGTATGATTTTTAGGGCTTTGCATCAAAAGATATTAGGCCAAACCACAAAATGTGGACCTCTGTCATGAATGGGTTAATTTGCACCCTGATTTTCTCATTCATTTGTCTGTCAAATTTATTTTTGTATTCCAATTATAATTTCTCATATGGACCTGTAGTTGCTATTCGTGAATTCAGTAAATGTAATGATTGTATTGGATGATTGACGGAAATGCCCGACTGGGATAAAAGTGATGGGGAATGGATTACTCTACCCTTTACTAAGCCCCGCTCCCCCCCCCCCCCCCCCCCCCCCCCCCCCTCAACTAAGATTGTGCCTATCTTATCAGCAAACTATATATATCTGTCCCACCACAATGAAGAACTACATATACATGTACCCAGTTGTCTTCTGTTGTTTCATATTGTCTGTTTAGAGCCAGAATGGTGTAAATAAGTCTGTATAAAATGATACGAGTTAACGCCCTTCTGGCTCTGAACAGACGATATATTCTGTAGAGCAGATGGAAACATCGGTATTAAAGAGGCCAACAAATGGGAAATCATGGGGAAAACGAATTTGCAAAAGGCGTGTTTACTTGTACACTATAATCCGTCCGTTATGTGAGCCCGTCGGACTAATGCGACAAAAGTTCGGACAGCACGAAGTTTACCGAACTCAACCTAGTCATACACTTCGGGTTCTCACATTTCTCAACAACTCTAAGTGTTCATTACTGTTTAGACTCTTAACGGGTCTCATCATGTTCACTCGAAGAAACGTCTTGTATAATGCTCCAACATTTCAAAATACAAAATATAGTTTACTTCTGGTTTGTTAGTCTAGCCATTAAACTCCATTGCCTTTCCCCCGACACGTCGTCGCCGCGGATTACGTAACACCCCTTAGGCTCTCCCATGGAGCTGGCCATGTAATTGTTTTTCCATGTGACTAGCTGTTTATTAGCTTTTTCATTGCGCGAAATTTGAAACACGTACGGCAATAAATCACAGTTGTTTAGAATGGATTATCCCTTTTCTTGAAACTCGAGCGGTCGACTGCATTCCCCCTCTCTCATCCGAGATCACCCTGCCTTTCCCCATGATTTCTCATTTTCTAGCCCCTTTAAAAATATAAGTAGTCAAAAGAAATGTTTTCCTCAAAACTTTTGGTTCGAAAAATCTAAGTGATCATTTTGTTGGTTTTTTTCCTCCACAGTTTGCTTTGAACCTGTGAACATCTTGCATGTCATCATCGGAATCGTGGTCGGAATCATCATCGTAGGACTGGCTCTCCTGCTCATATGGAGGCTGCTAGTCTATGTTCAAGACAGGAAAGAATTTGCGTTGTTTGAGAAAGAAAGGCAAGATACGCGTTGGGGACAGGTATGTTTGTTTTCCTTCCTTCTTTCCCTCCCTGCCTGTATCTTTGAATTTTTGTCTGTGTCCTTCCCCCCCCCCCCCCCTTTTCTCTCTTCCCCTTATATTTTTATCTGTCTTTATTTCTCTGTGTCCTTCTTAGTCTTCTGTCTCCCTCTCTGTCTCTCTCTTCCTCCATTTCTGTGTCTCCTTTGTCTTCTAATGTTAAAGGGAAAGTCCACCCCAGAAGTTGCACTGTTTCAATAAACGAACTTAAATTTGAACAGCATTTTAAAAAAGAAATGAGCAAAATCAGTCAAAGAATAAGAAAATTACACTCATTTACATTTTCTAGTAAATTACTCTCGGCCCTGCAAATTGGCAACACTGATGACATCATATGCGAGCAGCTCTCCATGCACTTTGTACATGAAATTTCACATTTTCTCAGTTTTCTTGAAAGTTACACATTTCCTAACCCCCATAGTCAATGTATGTTAAGAAGAATTGCATTTTACATAACATACTTTGACTATGAGGTGAAAAAATGTGTAACTTCCAAGAAAATTCTTATTTCTTTCATCTGTGAAAAACATATACATGTATATGCAGTCTACAAATACTCATATATCTTATCCATTTTCATATAAGAAGAAGTGCAAACCGACTGTAATTCCAAAAAAAATTAAAATAATATGTATATTTTGATGTAATTTATTACTTGCTGCTCCCAGCATTGTATATGTCACCATTCTGTAAGATATTAATCTAATGAAGTTTCAATTTTTTTTCTTCTTCTCTCTTTCCTTTCCATTTTCAGAATGAAAATCCGATATACAAGCCGTCAACATCAACTTTCAAGAATCCTACGTATCAGAAATGAGAGCGGATCAGTGTCAAATTTCTGCTGTTTTTCTATTTTTGATCAACTATGAGATATGAAGTTTTTATACTCCTTTTAAAAATAATAACTTGCTAAGCTGTCTGGAGTTCATATTGACCATTGGAAATAAGATACCAATCAACATGCATTTACAAGAAGTTCCACTTCAAGTTTTCTGGAGTTACCATTAGAATTCACAAAAGAGGTTTATATTTACACCATGGTTTAAATATAAGCTATGTTTTAAACCTCCATTAGCATAGTACGTGCTTATCCTCTTGTTCAGTGAGAAGACAGTAATGGCTTTACATGTATAGGCTTAATTACCCTAGGTTTAGTCCACAGCAGAGTCATGTTTTAGACCATGCTTTAAAATACATCTCTTTCATAAATTTGGTCTTTAATGTCAACAGTTATTTTGCCTTTCAGATAGTTATCAGTAATAATGTCTTGTTTAGCAGCCTATTTACATCAATAACCTTCTTGTGGTATTTTTCTTTCATTTGGTAGTTGGCTACCTCGCAATTCTAATTCTAAAGCTTATGTATAGATTTGGTAGCAGAAAAAAAATTGGCATGAAACTGATTAACTCTTTCCCTGCTATGCAGATAATCCCCCTGTGGCACATTTATTTGGCAGTCACATCTCTCAGGATGTTCCTTATGGAGTGTCCCTGTTTGTAAACAGACAGAATGTAGGTAACAGTACATGTGTATACAATGAGAAATGCACGCTAGTTTGTGTGTGTGTGAGTGTATATACAATACATATGATATAGTGCATTTGTATTGTTGTGAGTGTGAGGCCAGGCATCGACAAAAGCGAGCGAGCTTTGGTCCCGCGCGGGTCGACAAAAGCAGGGAAGGAGTTAAACATAATCTCACATTGTCCACTTTGCGTAAAAAGATACATGTGTGAGATCATGTGACATTCCATTCATGATTTGTCATGAAATTTAGGGTAATTATCTGAAATGAAGGCCATAGAACAGCTACACTCTGCCCTAGGCTAAGACCCCTCGCACAGCAACAGCTCCCCGCACAATGATCACAACTCTTTGTTACACTTGTCACGTGAACAGAACTCTCGTTGGTTTACACGTGTGTGTGCACTGTGTGACTTTAAATCACTAAACCAAGATAAGAGTATTTTTCACCTCTTAGTTGTATATTTCACTTGAGGAGGGAAAAACTTCACAGCATCTTAGATATGCATCTGCCTTGCTACTGACCAGCTGAAAACAAGGAAATCTGACAAACACTTTTTTAGAGTTTACCAAAACTGTACATAACCTTTAAAACTCTATAAATTTCCTTTTCAGAATAGCTGAAGATCAACTGAATATTCCAGTTTCCTAGCAATCGTTTTATCATGACTTTTTAGTTTAGTTCTGAAATGTTTTAGATCTAGTCCCAAAAAGGCTAGGGCCCCTGAGACCAATGTCTTGTGAGAGTGATAGCCCACAGGGCCAACATATCAGTCTCAATGGGTTGTGAGACGTACATGTATGTTACGGCATTAATTTCATACACTAACCAAATACTGAATTTTAATTTTGCATTAAACACTGTGCCATATCCTTAGCATAAGAATAAGCCTGAGTCTAACCTTAAATGTATTGCAACTCTTACCCTGAAGGATTGTTCAGATATGACGCAACAATCCCCCCCCCCCCCCCCACTGTTTCTCGTGTAGTAAATGCATGGGATATAAGATGGAGAAAAAAAAACGTCGCGGCAAAAGGCATATTTTTTGCCTCCCGGTGGCAAAAAGCTGTGGACCAGTCAAATTCTTAAAAAGTTAGCGCAAAATATGATGTCATCAGTTTGTCTGTGCAACTTTTGACAAAAATCTCTTTTATTTGAGCATTGACACGTCAGTGCGTGTTCATTAACATAAGTGGCGTGGTTTGCCGATCCAAATCTGAACCAAAAAAAATGCAGGGATTTGTGGTGGGGCTTTGTCGCATCAAATCTGAACAAGCCTTAACGGTGTATCTGAAGAAATAAAGCCCAAAGCATTTTGCGCAACAGCACATCTCGTCACCATTGTTGGTCTTGTGGACTGTCGATTCTGTGGATCATGGCTTTTATGGGTTGGCAGTCTCGTGGGCTGTTAGTCTCACAGGCTGTTCACCCGCTGGAAAGTTCTCTTGGAGAATAGTCTTCAAAGTTCTTTACATGAAAGCTGAAGAAAAAAAAAATTATTTAGTAAACATTGGTAGTGCACCTTTTTATCAATAGTTTTCCAATGGCCTTCTCTTTCTCTTATGGAGAGAGAAAAACCAGTTAAAAAAAAAAAGAAGAATGTTGTTCCTTTCTTTCTCTCTGAAATCTGAAAAAATAGAAAGGAACAATTACTTTTTATTTGTGTAGATTGGAGGAAGATAGGAGAATATTGCGAAATTTAATGCAAGATTTTGAAACCCATGATTTAAATGTATGTACATGTATTGTTAATTTCTATATATGTTGCTATGTCATTGTTGTCTTGTCTTTATATAGATCCTGTATATAATTTGAGTTTGTTTTATATGGTGCATTCATATGACTGCTATCACCCTTAGTAAGCATTACTGATGAGCAAGTCAGTGGTATTTTGTCCCTTCCACATGCCTGGTTCTAGTATTTCTGAAGATTATGCCAAGCTGTCACCATGACAGAGCTCGGATTAACGAAAATTGCTATTTTGATGTCAAATGTCCATTTGTCAGTTGGTTTATTACTGGATTATGTTAGATCTCTAGTGTGGAAGAATGGCTACAGCCAATGAGACAAGTATCCCGTGAGACCGATAACCCATGAGATCAACATGGCTGTCTCATTGGGTTGTACGACACACGTTTCAGCATCCATCGGGCAGTGAAGGACCAACAACCATGAAAGTAAGTGACATAGGGACTGTGATGAACTTAAAAAAATATTGTGTATAATGCACACTTTTTCAGAAAATAGGTTATATATTGTAAACTGCACATTATGCCAAATGTTTTAAAGTAGTGGTAATTCTGTGTCAGAAGTTACATGTACATGTACATGTGATAATAATATGGTTTGAATGTTCCAATGGTTTTGCTTAGTTTTGTATGACATTGCAACTCTTACAATTTGTGAAGCATCAATGTGTGTATATATATATATATATATATCTTAGAGAAATATGGATGAGCAAATCTTGTAGCAACTTGCTATTTTAACAAAATAGTTGTAAACTATTAATTTATATGATTAGTTGTAAAGTATGTGTGTATGATTGCAAAAACCAGTAGCCTACAATGTACATGTATCTCTGTAAAAAATTGCACTTGATCGATTGAAGAAAATGAAACCAAAGTTATATGGCATGGGACCAAAAATGTCAACCTGTTTACTTCTTCCTTTTAAATTGCAGTTGTAGCTCTTTACATTTTGCCACTTTAATATGATCTTTACAAAGTTTCTGAAATCTGAACTCACAGCTGTTTAGTATGATTTCTTGAATTTTCTTTTTCCCCCAAGATATCTCTCTACCAGGACCAGTTGGTAGATTGTAAAGTAGAGTTTTGGTGGAGGGGAGAAAATATTCTTCTACAGTTTTACAGTATAGTGCTTGCTTATATTTGCATAAATTTCCCACTTCGGAGGGAGGGGAAAATATATATAATATTATTTGTAGTGTGCTGTAGATCTGTAAACTGTGTAGTTTTAAAGTTGAACTTGCCCGCATTGTTTCCATGTATGAAAGACTTTTGCGCCAATGCTGACCGAAATCTGCGTAGATAGGATAGGACTGTAATGTACATACTACATGTACAAGTATCATTGTAGCTTTGCTTGATATTCTAACTTCATTTTATGTAAGACGAATGTATATTTTTAAATTAAACAAATGTATTTCTGTTCTCAGTCTGTCAGTCTTCTTTTTTTGTCATAAGTCTCTTGTTTGTGACAGAAATACAAAGAAAGCTAAGGTGTATTGCATACAAGAAAATAAAAGTTAGATTTTTATCTTTCCTTGCAAAAGTATAAGATTTTATCTTATTTTGCAAAGTATTTTTCTAGCTTAACCCATTCATGACAGAGGGTCCACATTTTGTGGTTTGGCCTAATATCTTTTGATGCAAAGACCTAAAAATTATACCAAATACATGAGCAGAAAGAGCAAAAAAATCTACACAAACTGCCCATTTTGGTTGCGTCAATATTTGTTGTTTGATGCTGAAAGTTTTTTAAAGGAAAATAAGCATTAAAATCCTTATATTGGCAATGTGATAGAAAGTTTAAAATCATCGTTTTCTCCTGCAAATTGGCAACTTTTTGACTTCTCATCATAATTTCTGTCAATTTATATTCATTTCAGATACATGACGTTTTATAAGAAAAATGTTGCATTCAAATAAAAACGTTGGTGTTGCCAATTTGAAGAATAAAAGCTGATCAAATTAGGCTTTAAATAATTCCTGTCACGAATGGGTTAATGAGTAGATAGGAAGTATCTTGCTGTCTTTTGCCCCACCCAAAAGTTTGTTGTCAGTGTCTTGTAAAGGTTGTATGATCAAATAGATAATGTACACTCTGGATGCTTTTGTTTTGTGAGCTGTAAATATTCAGACATAGAAAACATACAATAATTTATGTTTCGTTATAGAGCTGTGTGTAATAATCTGTTTTTGTTTTTTTTTAATTTTGAATTCACATTGCTACACATTGGGAAATGTAAAATCCCATTTTAATATCGGCTTTTATTTCAATATTTTATTATTTTAATTTGAGATTGACAACTTTTCTTGTTAGAATAAGGTGACAGTGAAACAGACATATCAGTGTGGTAGATTAAGAGAAGAGAAATGTATTAGTTTTATTGTTGTTGTAATCCTCATAATATAATATGCAATCAGAATCCAGATATATTCTGAGATTCAGCAAGTTCTTCCATTTATATTACCTATAGGTGAGTTTCCGAAGAGATAATGAGTACCGGTAAGAAGTCTACTTTTTCTACATGAAAATTTTAGTATATTTATATCAAATCAGATAAGTGTTGAAGTAGACATTGATATCTATGTGTAGTGTTTTAAAATCATGATATGCCAATGACTAATGTTGGAGATTAAAAAACATATTTTTCTGGCAAGAAACCGTAATAACTGCAGTATCATACAATTATGATACTGTACAGTATCATAGCATTTTTAAAAAGAAGTGAAATTTCTGAGCAATAAAAATTGATGTACATGTAGGAGTTGGATGCAGTGTGATATCATCATCAACAAAGAATATAATCAAATGCTATGCAATCTTAATCAGTGTCATTAAAAAAAATTCTGAAGAATATAATTATAGAACACCAGATTTGTGACTAGACGTAGAAATGTCTGTTACGTTTTTTCTCCTGTTTTCTGTTAATTTGAGCAGATGAAACTACATTTTTTCTTGTACAAATTATGTGTTTGCAAAAGTTTTGGGAATTTCAGAAGCTTTAATCAAAGGAATTGCAAAGACAGAAGATGTAATAATGCATTAGCTTGTCAATATCTGCAAATAGTAATTTAGCGGTATGTATGTGTGCGCTGGGCGCATTCTGTGTGAGTTTACTGTAAAATTTTAAGCTTTGAACATGCATTTTTGTTTTTCTTTCATGGAAGCAAATTGTCAACTGGTAGCATTTTAAGCCACAGACCAACACTCCCCCCCCCCCCCCCCCCCCCTATAAAATGATTTACCTTGACATAAACTACAGGTTTTGTCCATATATGACATAAGTAAAAGTCGAGTGAAAGATTTAAAAAATTATTCCTATGGAATGATCAGATAGGATTACCTCCACTGAAATACATGAATATGGTAGTAGATCCTGATGAACATTTCAAATTTCCCTGTAGAACATATTTTGAAAACGTTTGGGACTGTATAATAGATAGTTTATATTCACACAATGTGAATTTTGTGGACATGATGAGATGAACATAATCGTGTCATAAGTCTGTCATCATTTAGTTGTTTTTATTTGTTCTGTTCTCAATTAACATATGTCAGAAAGCCTTGCATTAGTCTTGCAGATAAGTAAAACTCTAGGTGTTCGTAAATGAATGCGTATGATCTTCAAGAAGTCATTCCTAAAGTTTTTCTAACGAAAGTGAAATGAAATATGAATATTGTAACCTTGTCATCATTTTTCCTAAAATAGATTTGCAGGATTGGAAAACATGAGGATAATTTTTGTTGTTTTCTTGTTCTCATTCTTTTTATTAATATCTACTCTATTGTGATAATCAATTCTGGCTTTTAATAGAAACATGACATTTTCTTTCAAGTTCTAGTTCAAAAAGACCACTTGTAGGGTAATATAATATGTAAGGTAACTTTTTTTAAAATGAAGTCATCTAACAGAACGAAAGGCTCTTATTATGTGAACACTGCATAAATTGTCATTCTCTGCAGACCGTACATGTTGGTTGGTGCCATAGTAAGAGAAGAAAATGATTGTCTGTTTGACCATTTTGGTGCTATTTGACACTTCCTATTCCTCGACTTATGTTAAATGTTAAGGTGTCATATTTGTAGGTATGTAAGGTTATTTAGATGTAAGGTGTCTTTATTTCTTCTGCCATAGAATTCAACGGATGGATTTTTTTTTTCATGTGTCTCTCTGTCTTGTGGTCCTACTGATTTCATTTTTACCATTCCAGTTTTAAAGTTTTTAATGTAATAATGATGGATACAATATGTGATATAAAGAACTGATTTTGGTAAAGAGAAATTCTGATAATAAAAGTTGCCTTTTTGGTAGAAACAGAAGTCATTCCATGTGTGATATTGTCTAGTTTTATGGTAATTTTGATTTTGATGATGCGAGTTAGTGGTACTGGGTCTGTTACTTGACAGGTACATGTACTATCGGATGATGCCAGATGTAAGGCAGAAATATCATCATCATCATCATCATCATCATCATCATCCTCATCATCCTTATCATTATATCATCATCATCATCACCATCATTGTTATCATCATCATCATTGTTATCATTAATATCATTATCATCATCATCATAATCATCATCATCATCATCATTTATAACAGTAGGCCTCTTGGGTCACTGACCCTCACGCCATGATTATACTCTCTCTCTCTCTCTCTCTCTTGTCCACTTGCTCTTATCTTTAGCATTCCCCTCTCTTAGCCCAACCCTCCCTCTTTTTTCCTCATTATTTCTTTACACGTAGTAGGCCTAAATTACCCCCTATCCCTGGTGAGTATCCTTTGGCCAATTACTCTCTAGAACATAAATGTTCTGTCAATGCCGGTTCGACAGAATCTCCTCTAGCTCTCGGGGTGTGCCTGTATTTCAACAAAAAAAAAACTGCCTACATTAGCTTATATGCCCCCAAAAGAAGCTGGCCTCGTGGTTGTGTTTTCACACAAGCTTCAAGCTGGAAGTCTACACAAAAGTTTTACTTTATGTAGTGACAAAGATTTAACACGCACAAGTGTTCTTTCTGTGAGGTTCAATAGGCAAAATTGCATTTCAAAACGTAACGTATACTGATTGAATTGCCCAAAAACAGCTGCTATACGTAATGGGAGAGTAATTGTGTTTGTCCTAGTTTCATTGGACATGAAGCCACGTGTTCGATTGCATTGGCTCTCCTTGAAAACTGATACACTGCAGGGAATCATAAAACGAAACATTTTCTTTTGTAAGTTCGTTAGGCCTCGTTAATCGTATAAATGAATTTTGGTTCTCTTTTTAATTGAATTAATATAGAATCAATATTGTAGACATTATATCTCCCATTCTCGTACAACCTATCATTATTCAAAGTCATTAGACGTTGACTCGTGTTACATTATAATTATGTTAGGCGTGAAACCATATGGTTATTGCCTTACTTGACGCCGTAGAAATAAGAGTGCTGGTAATAATGGCTTATTACCATTTGATCCACTTACACTATAACTTCATAGATTAGCAAATACAATTCTGCCCCAGGCTGAAATACATTGAGGCAGCCCCCCTCACCCAGTCCCCCTCCACCACCACCACTTTCGGCACCTATACCATGCCTACAGTAGGATTGTTCCTAATGCCCGGTGCACACTGCATGATCCGACTGCGATCCGATTTGGAAAAAAAAAATTGTTACAGCATTTGATATGAACCTTCAAACATGTAAAATCTTAATGATCAAAGTTCTGAAAGTCGTGTGAATACTAATATCCAAATTCTGGGCTATTGCGAGCATCCCTGTAGGAATAAAATCAAACTTTATTCCGAATCGTCGTGACGTCATCATGGTCATAGCAATCTTGCGATCAGCTACGATTTGAAGCCGATTTGGTCTTTATTCCGACCAAAAGGCTTGCAGTTAACCAAAATTTAGATTTTAGTATTCCTTTCATTATTCAGAAATTAAAATGACATAAATTACTTGTTTAAACTTTCATATTTAATGCAAGATGCCATTTGTTCGAAAATCGGGTCGCAGTCGGATCGTATAGTGTGCGGCGGGCTTTATGGTATTTGAATACTAAAAGATCATCGTCCAATTGGATTTTCTTTCCAACCATGAGTGTGCTGAAGACTTCTGTTGAATTCTCAGGTGCTGAAGAAAGTTTACAAGGGATCATAGACGACGGAAACCTTCTAAAACAAACCTGAACGTGAAACCTTTTGTCAAATATTATTTCAAAACAATTATGTGAACAGTTGGGCCTTATGACTAAAAATAGTGAAAAATCTATCATCCATTATATGAGAGGTTATTTCCAAAGCGCGCTTTTTCAAAGAAACCAAGGTATTACAGGACTGGATGCTTGTTCCATATGCCCTTCAATATGGCTCATTTGAATACCTTTTAAAAAAATAAGAAATAAAAGAAAAAGAAAAATAAAAGTTAGGAAAGAAGTAAAAATTAGTAAAAAATTTGTTTATTTCCCAAAGCCACTAAATCCAAATTCATTTATTTCCAAAAGGCGCAAAATCCACTTTACGTAAATCAAGGACAACATTGTGGTTCATGTATGAAATATGAACACTCTGAAAATCAAAATGCTAAATCAAAATTTAAAAGGGCGAAGGAGTGTCTACATTTTCAAAATGGGGTAGGTTAACACTTTAAACATGCTGGATTCAATACTGGACTCCAACCTTTATAGTGTTGAATCCAGCTTGTTCAAAGTTAGAGTTAATCTACCTTTTGAAAATGTAGTCACTCCTCGACTCTTTTAAATGGTGATTTAACATTTTAGTTATAAAAAATTATAGAAAGAAACTCATGCAGGATTTTTTTAATTCTAATTTTTTAGATGTCTAATGCTAGTAGGCCTACTTTCAAATGTGAAAAAGTTTTGATTTTTTTTTTTTTAAATTAAGCATTTATTTCTCCAAATAACATAATATAATTTCATCTTCCATCTTTTGGCAAACATCATTTAGCAGACCAACAGAGAAAAAAACAAGGCAATTTTATCTCTTCCTATATATAACATACTATAGTAACATGAGGGTGAATAGTGTGTGTGTGTGTGTGTGTGTGTGTGTGTGGGTGTGGGTATGGGTGTGGGTGTGTGTGTGTACACACACATATTCAACTGTTGCTGGCAGCAAAGAAGGGTTTCCATTTTTTCGTGAAAGGACAATTTACCTTTACTAAAAGCAACACTTCTTTCTAACTCTTCTTGATGCCGAATGTAGTCAAGAAAAACAGTGAAGGTTGGTTTGCTACTGTTATATATTTTTTGTATAAATAAAATATTTAGCTGTCAGTACTACTGTATTTATCAAATGGAAATGGTTCCTTTTTACATAACCAAACATATTTTCTCTGTTTATAGAGGGTGAGCCAATAAACCTTTTGTCATAAGCCATTGTGAGATAGCTTTCCATAGTATTGTAGAATATTTCCAATATATAAATAAATGGGAGATAGTTTGGTTCGATTCTTTGCAAATATTACACAGAGGGCTATCTCTTTGTTTAATATCGAATAGGTATTTTTCTGTTGTCACTCTCCTATAAAAAAAACTTAAATTGGAAAACCCTTATTTTGTTGTCAACTGTGCATTTATATAATGATTCAAACCTCATACTCCATGTACTGTTATTACCAAAGACGTGGTTATTACTGCTCAAATTAACTTCAATCTCTATTTCCCATTTTTCCTGCTGATTCGTATTTTCCATTTCTGTTAAATGCTTGAGTAATAAATTGTTGTAACCAAATTTCGATACTTTCTTTTTACCAGTAACACATTGAGATATTGTAATAAATTACTATCATTTTCTTCAGACATTTCACCTCTCAAAAGATCCTTCCATTCTTTAGGAAAAGCAGTTAGCAATGATAGATATTCTATAAAACTCAGTGGCCCATATCGACAAGTTATTTCTTCAAAAGATTTAAAAGTACAATTGACATTTAAAATATCTTTCACATATACAACTCCCGCTTTGAGCCATCTCTCATAGTAAAGTAAATTCCCATCTTTCTTTCGCATATGTGAGTTAAACCATAAAGGTTCATTTCAAACATCTTTAAACTTGACTGGATTAAAATACCTATAACCTATCCATGCTTTCAGTATATCTGACCAAAAAAGCTATCCTTTACCCGGACATCTCAGAAAAATTCCATTTCAAATATTCTATTCCCACCCAAACTAGATATTTGTTCTGGAAAAAGATCTTCCATTTTCCATCATTTTCTTTGTCATAATATCTTTGTATCCAAACTAGTTTTTGAGCCAGGCAGAAAGAGTGTACATGTAGCATCTTTATTCCACCATCATTGCATTCATTATACAGTAGACTCCGCTTTATGCGGTCTTGTTTTCCATTCCATAAAAACCGAAATATTTTCTTTTGAGGATTTGGTAAAATCGTTAACAAATAAACAATCTTTGGTATCAGTAAGTTTTTTTTTTATGATGGTAACGTTTCCATAAAGAGTAAGGTTTCGTAAACTCCATATAGCTATTAACTTATTAATTTCTTCTACTTTAGACTGATAGTTCAGGTCAATTATCCCTTCTCGTGAATGTTTAATTGGTATTGTGATACCTAAATACTGAAAGCTTAATGCAGGCCAATTCAGGTTTAAATTTTTACCAAGTGTATCTTCAAACTTTCCTAGGCGTATGGCACTACATTTGCCAAGATTCATCTGTAGACCTGACATATTCTTAAAATCATTGAGTATATTGAAGCACGACACTAGATTTTCCTCATTTGGTTTATGAAATATTATTGTATCATCATCGTATTGGCTAATTCTAATTTCGTTGTCATAAGCTTTCAGACCTTTTATATCAGTACTCTGTCTTATCAAATATCCCAATACTTCAGCAGTGAAGAGAAAAACGTATGGAGACATCGGACAACCTTGTCTCATACCTCTTTTAACAGGAAATGCATGAGTTACATAACCATTATTGAGAACACAACTTTCTATATCCGTGTAAAGTACTTTAACCCATCTTAATACATTATCATCAAAACCAATTTTTAAAAAACATTTACATAGAAAATCCCATTCGATCATATCATATGCTTTCTCAAAGTCTATACTTAGAGCTATTCCTGGTTCATTATAACATTCACAGTACTCCATACAATCTAAAAGTAATCTGATATTTTCTCCAATATATCGTCTTTTTAAAAAGCCTATCTGGTCAGAATTTGTAAGGTAACACAGCACTTTCTTAAACCTGTTTGCCAAAATCTTGGCAAGAATCTTATAATCAGTTTTGGCAAGAATCTTATAATCAGTTTTGAGAAGTAAAACGTTCTTTTCTTTTTTTGGTAATAGAGTAATTATGTTTCTACGCACAGAAGAGCACATAATCCCTTTATCAAAACAGGCGTTGAACACCGAACAAAGTAATTCTTTTGTTTCTGGCCAGAACACCTTGCAAAATTCCCCTGGTAGTCCATCTGTACCTGGAGTTTTATTTGAATTTATGGATTGTATTGACTCATAACATTCTTTATCTGTTACATATTTTCCACATGCGTCTTTGTCTTCAGCTTGAACTGTCTTAAATCTTATTGTATCTAGACAACTAAAATTACTTTCTTGAATATGACGTGAAGAATATAGCTTTTCATAAAACTTCTTTTCTTCTTCCAATATTTGTTGTGGTTCAGTAATAGCTTGACCATTTATTTCTAATTTCTGTATATGTTTTAATTCATAATTCCTTTTTTCTAAATTAAAAAAATATTTCGAGTTTTTTTCTCCTTCTAATATCCAACGTACCCTGCTTCGAATCATAATACCTTTCACACGTTTTTCCTATAATTTTTCAAATTCAGATACCTTATTTTGATAGAGATCTATTACGTCTTGGGGTACAGAAGTACAATTCTCTACCAATTTCTTCAACCTGTTGATTTCCTCCAGTAACTCTTTACTTTGCAATCTTTCGCTTCTCTTGGTTCGGGAGGAAATCTCAATACATTTCTGTTTTATTTTGAACTTAAAGTATTCCCATCTATTTAAAGGTAACATATCTTTATACTGATCTTTGAAAGTGTTGATATAATTAAGAATGTCCAAAACATTTTTATCATTCATGAGAAGACTAACGTTTAATCTCCAAAATCCAGGTCCTCTTTTTACTTGATTTTTTTGCAAACACAAATCAATGCTAGAATGATCAGAGTAATATCCATACCCAATATCACAGCTTTCGAAGAATGAAAACGGATTGAATAAAAAATCCTTGATTTACTCGAAATCACTCAAAGTGGATTTAGGGCCTTTTGGAAATAAGCTCTTCATTTCTGTTTTTCGCTTTGCCCGTCAGACCGAAGTGCATTTCATTTCACAGATGTGACTAATCAGAAGCCTAGTTACGATTTGCGGTATTATATAAAGCCGAACAACATTGCAACGTAAAGATAACTCTCTACCGCTGCTCAACATCTGTCTATCATCATCACACACAATAATGATTCCGTCGGTGGTCGTAGCTGGTGTCGTCATCTGCTGCGGAGTGTTGTCTACTTGTCAAATGCAGCGTGATAGTGGTGACAAATCTAACCCATCGGATACCTACATGGTAAGTTTTTTTGTGTGTGTGTTTCTGGACTTAAGATCTACGGTTTAAATCCTTCACCCGTTTTGGTCCCCTCCAAAGCATAAGAAAATAAAATTAAAAAATAAGCGCGCGCGCGTACACACCACACACCCACACACCTTCGCCCACACACACAACGCACACACACAACCCACACCTAACAATAACCGTGGTTTATAATGTTTCTCTATTTTCATCATCCTAGTTTCTCTTGAATAGCTGCATAAAAAGTTTATAATTTTTTTCTCATAGCTGAACTAGGCCCTTCGATGTCTTATATCAGCAAACAGGGAAGTGTATTATACCTGATATGCCTTAGTCTTAGCGTTATTCTTATCATTTCAGACGTTGGTATAAAATAAAATAATAAATAATCTTAAATAGTCTTATTTACCCAAGGTAGCCACTTCAGTTTTATTAACTGCTCTTCCAGCGGGCCCTGCATAACATAATATGTTATTATTACCCTTCTCCATTCTTGTACGACGAGCGCCTGGCTAGAAGGCAGAAGGTCCCATTTTTTGAGCCTTTGGTTTGACTCGACCGGGGATCGAACCCACGACCTCCTGTTCATGAAACGGACGCTCTATCCATTGAGCCAACATGTCCAGTATCAATATACCTATAGCATTTCATTTATGTTGATGTACGATAAAAGAGCAATGTAGATAAAATGCCTTGCTCAAGGGCAAAAGTGCCGTGGCGGGGATCGAACCCCCGATCCTCGCGTCTCCAGTCAAGTACCTTAAACCACTGGGCCACGGCACCTCTTTAGATTTTCGATTACGTCAGGATTTTGCAAAAGGATGCAAGAGGATGCTGAAAAACAGCTTGGCTCAGTTATTTTTTTCAGTTATGTTATCAGGATATCTATAAAAATAGCACATATATATTTTTCTAATCTTTTGCTCTAATCTTCAGAATGATATTCCTTGTAAGTTATTGCTAGCAAGAAAAAATTGAAGCTTGTTCTTCCCTTCAGAGGAGTCTCTTCCCGCGAAAAGTACTAGCTTACAATCCTATTCAAATTTTACTCAGAATAAGGAAAGTTTTTTTTTTTTCCTTTTACACAAATGCTTGCCTGTCAGATTAGGAAATCCCTATTTGAGAACGAAGAATTTTCTTCCTTAAAGCATTTGTTTGCTTTTTGGAAGCCCTTCTCAAGGCTAGTACAGCCTCCATTTTTTCTTGCCTGGACATGATGGAAATGACCATGCCTTCACTTTCTTTCAATAGCAATTATTCATTATAGTAAGCTGATACATGTATTTTTCTGCAGTAAAAAATCTCTTAAAAGTGAATCTTAAACATGTTAAAGGCAGTATGGTTACATTAAGAGTATAAGGTCAATCGCGATCTGCATGTAGCAAATTTGGAAAGTGAGCGGAGGGAAGTTTTTGACAACGCTGAATAGCACAAAGCACCTTTGTATTTTCCCGAAGGCATCTTGATCTGATTTTGGAGTGCATAATCCTATTGGAAACTTTCAGACAATACCACCTGCCAAACCACATATTACATGGTAAAATGTATAACAAGGGCCTTAGAAATATCATGTACATCCCGCTTTTAATAAGTAAGAGCGCATGTACCTAGTTTCAAGTATTTGGCCCATTTAGAACATTGGTCAAACCGTAAGGCTTTGCCCGATATAGCCGTTACTTTTTTCGGGCGATACTAATCGCTTGATCAATGTTACATGAGCATAAGCTGTGATTGGGTAGCTTTACCTTTCAGGCAAACGTTTTCTTGATAAAGCCCATTATCTTTTTTTTTAAAAATGACTGTAAGTTGCGTTAAAAAAAAACATATAAAAGCCACCTTCATGAGCCATAAATGTATATTAAAAGAGAAGATGATGTACAAATGAACAAATAAAAAACGAAACACATTTTGAAAATATCATATTGTACATGATACGTCAGCATGGTCAGCGAGGAACGTAACGTGAAACTTGGAGCGATCGGCAAACTGAGGTAATGGGAGGGGGGGTGGACTGTTTCGAAGGAACGGAATAGATATGGTCATAAGTTTGATGTGTGGGATTTTTAAAAATAAAATTCGGAGAAGATCCCTGTCATTTGAGAATCAACCACTCTCAAATTCCATAATATTATTCTCCATTCGTCTGACACAATAACTTCTAGACCATTGGGCTTGTGGTCATTAGAAAATGAAAATTTCTAATCACCATTTACATGTATATGCAAAAACAAAGGCTTGGTTGCGAGTCGCCTTTCATGCCTTTCAACCAAAATTTAATTTGTCGAATATCTATATCATCATTTAAAAACAACGACTTTCTGATCATGTAGAATTGGCATGATATTATGAATATGATCTAGAACTATGACCTATGCTGTATCATCATCATCATCATCATCATCATCATCATCATCATCCTCCTCCTCATCATTATATCACAGGAATTCGAGCGACTTGGATGGTTTGACGATCACCGTTTCTCTGAGCGTTGTCACTACGACCACGACGATGATCTCCTGGTCGTGGACCTGGAGGGAGATGGCTTCGGCGAGGACGCTATCGTGATCTATGACTTCAAGCGGGTATGTGATCGCATTCACTCATATTCGATTACTGTTTCAATTTGACGCTATATATCGTTGCGGGTCACCGTGACGGTCGGACTTGTAGTGGGTTTTTTTCCCCATGCCCTTTCCAATAAGAGAGAGATAACGAAAGTGAGAGAAAGAGAGAGAGAGAGAGAGATGGAGAGAGGGGAGGGATAGAGAGAGAGGGAGGGAGAGAGAGTGAGCGAGAGGAGAGAGAGAGAGAGAGAGGAGAGAGAGAGAGAGAGAGATAGAATTTAGCAGACAATTGCACGAGCATGAATTCCTAACTTGCAATAGCGTATAAGGAAATATCTTTTTGATTAGTTCAGTACATTTCGTTGAAATCATTTTTTTTCTTTTTTATATTTTTCATTTTCACATGCAGGGCTTTTTCTCCTACTTTCTCCAGTCTAAGAACAAATGTTTTTTCGGCCCCTTGAATCAGGACGACGTAGATACTTTCAAGAGTGCACACGGCGGAGAGATTATCGAAGTAAGCAGACATCATTT
>CM057167.1:23812219-23874122 GCA_029962745.1 Echinometra lucunter
AGTCTTTTCTATAATTTCTGCTACACCCGATAATATCTCACATAAACTCATTGAATACCAGAGAAAAAACTCTTTGTAACACCAAACATTAAGGGTTAACGCTTGCCGCCGACGACTAGGAGCCGTTTGTTTATTCGACATTTCAGAAAATGTACAATCTTGTTTCAAGAGATAAACACTGATTTCAAATCAACTTTGATTCAGTAACATTCCTCACTATCTTATTCTCTCCATACTTAAATTTTGTACTAAAACAAATATTATTGTAAAACAATATTATCCCTATTCTAAATTTGCGACAAGTAGGCCCAGGGTAAAAAACCAGAGATAAAACTCGATGAGCAAAAGCTCTGGAAAACCTTCGGATCCACTTTTGCAAATAAACTACCAACAAATCTTCTGCGAACATCTTTTAAACACCTTTGTTATCAAAATTTTGTCTTGATGAGACGCAAGCTAGAATGAAGTGCTACGTACATTTTGTCCCTTTTCTACCACCCCTAGATACCCATGCTCCAATGCACCAGTGCACCCGTAATTACATTCCTAGGAACCCTCTGACAATGCTTCAACCCATCTAACATCAGCGCAAGGTATGCATACATTAACGAGACAAACAACATTTACCTGCTATACAACGTAACGCAGGTAAATAATAGTCTTTTCTATAATTTCTGCTACACCCGATAATATCTCACATAACTCATTGAATACCAGAGAAAAACTCTTTGTAACACCAAACATTAAGGGTAACGCTTGCCCGCCCGACTAGAGCTCAAAGAACGGGGGCAAAGCGGAATTAAATGGAAATACTGTTACAATGATTTTTTTTTTTTTTTTTAGAGACAGCATTAATAAAATACAAATTTTGAGCCGTAAGACTTATTAACGAGGTTACCGTCATAACTAGCATTGTGAATATACTGCAAAGAAGGATGATTCTTAATCATTTTAAACCAGTCATATTAACAAATACCCTTTTTTTTTTTTTTTTTACCCACCTCTTTCTATTCTCTACCTGCTTTTTAATCTCTTCCGTTTCCACGTTCCATCAATTCAATCATTATTAACATACATTTAACATATGTGATTGTGAATAAATTTAGTAGGCACCATGCCCTAAGTTATATGATGTGCAATGTTCCAGAGATAAAATCTACAATAACAATAAGCAGCACCAGGCTATCTTTGACATTAATTCAAAGAAATTCACCCTTACAGTATCTACTTCGTCCCCTTACAAGGACTTTTTAAAGCTTATATCGATACTTGAATCTGATATGAAAAGAAAAGCATACCACATATATACCAGTAATGTGTGATCTTCCTTAGAATCACCTTGATTATGCACATGCTCAAACATCTTCCTAAATACTCGACTTCACATATCCCATTACTGCCGAGCTTATGAACACTAACTTCCGCTTAAACATTTCTTATCATATTTGAACATAAGAATACTCATGCCTCATGGCATTTATTTTCTAGAATGAAACTTTCAACACATTATGAGGCATACGTTGTCCACCTTTGCGTGAGAAAATAATATAATACTTCGTCGTGCCCGCCCGACGTTTCTATAAACGAAAGTATAACGTGAAATGCACAAATTTCTCTTTTCATTTCTTTCTTGTTTTTTTTTTTTATTTTATAAACTAACCTAAGATTAATGACCAAAACTCACAGATTCAAGATTTGGTTACCAGCAATTTATGACTAACACTGTCATCAACATACCCATCTTTGGCTTTTTCACTTTTCCATCTGCCATGTCTTTTCCATAACCTGTCTGGTACAGACGCCCCTTGCTGCTGCAGTAGCACCCTCCAGCCCTAAGTGAATGCAGACCCAAATTTGCCTGGCCACACACCTCTTGCAACCTTTTTACTACGGTTTCACGAGCTCTAGTGTAACTGATTGGCTTGTTTTCTTCATCAAATTACTCTTTCATTTATTACAATAACCAGGTTTAAACAAATACTGATCTGAACCCATAACGATACCAGCAAGGTCAATGTACCTCTTCAATACCTTAATCGGACAAGCACAAGAATGACCCTTACTTATCAATACAACATTACCCTCCTCGGTATTGATCAGTTTTACTCCTTCGGACATGCACAGAAATAAAAGAATCGTTAAAGGTAATATCTGAAGCCTTAAGAGACTGAACCCTCGTCGAATCTAAGAAAACCAGCAAAACTGATAACTATGTAAGCAAGATCTCTCCAAACTAAAACATCCGAAGAATCTTGGTACTTAGCGCATATCTCGATTATCTGCTCAGAAGTTACTATGTCCTTCTTGATGATCGGCCTTGAATGCTGCCGCTTAGCACTTTCCATGAGGTTTCTGACGAATGCGTTGTCTGTAGGATCTAACAATCCGCGGATACTATGAGCCCACTTTATGCCATAAATGGCTGATTGAATCATGCTAACTGAAGAACCTTGCGCTATCAGATTAGAGATATATAGCGCCACGTGAATGGGCTCTCCCGGTAGAGCCTGGCCCCCTTCTGCTACGATGAAAAACTCCCATTTCTTGAAAGCTGCATAATATTTACCGGTTGTACCTTCGCTTTTTGCTCCGATAAGCTGGCTAGCCATCACATCAGTCAAATTTGTGAGATTGGAAGACTGGACACCTGTGTCCAGCAGAGCCTTCTGGATGGCTTCCTTGACATTTAGACCTGTGATTAAATGAAATAAACATGTGTAGGGTGCATATCTAGAATCGAACTTTAAAAGCAATCAGATTAAATGCCCTCTTACTACCACCAAAAATTCCATTCCTGCCTTTGCCTTTGTTTACAGACTTAGAAGAAAAGACTTCATAGTCCTTAATGAAGTCACAAAACCTTTCACCATCCCAAACCTTAGGCCAAAAATAGGCAGATCTCCAAAAAGGCACAACGAGTGTGCCGCTCGCCTTTTCTTGTACTATCTTATCCACAGTCTTAGCAATGAGCCGAGGCGGTGGAACCCACCAATTTAGCGTACCACCCCAGTTGTGCGAAAGTGCATCAATGCCACTTGTTCCAACACACCACCATCTTGAATTAAATTTTTCACACTTCGCATTGTAATTACAAGCAAACCTGTCCGAAACATGGGGACCCCATTTCTCATCCAACCTAAGGAACTTTGCCCAACTTATATGCCAGTCGTCGCTATCAGCGACTCTGCTGAGCCTATTTGCTCTCTTATTCTCATCCCTGGGTATCCAAACAGGGTAAATTTTCACATTTTTTTTTTTCACATATGCTCTGCATATTCATAGCTTTCCTCTGAAGCTCAGGGTTTCCACTCCCTGCTTTGACAATCCTCACAGCGTTTTTGTTATCAGTATACCAACGTACACTGCGCCCTTCTAGGCGACTCTCCAAGGTCATTACCACTCTGACCAAAGCTTCCAGCTCTCTCCACGTAGAGCTCTGAATCCTTTCCGATTCAGACCATGTTCCCATGATCTCTGTATCATCATCTCCTTCAACATATCCGCCGTAACCAAAATCAGAGGCGTCAGTATATATTGACAAATGACAAATCAATGCTAACTTCATGGGGCTACGTTCAAGCGATCAATGTTATTCTTCCAGAAATTTAGCTCGTCCAAAACAACTGAGGTAACGAGCACGGGTGCATCCCAACTGGCTTTGGTATTAATACACTGGAAACAATTTCTTGTTCTCAGTTGAACTAACGAACCCACAACAGTGTGCATAGAAGCTATCCTTCCAACTATGCGGGCTAAAAACCTAACTGGTACAAGTGGATTTAACTGAGATTTCTCTACAAAATCTGATATTGAATCCTTTAATTCAATGACCCGCCTGTTTTATACTCTCACAAGGAAATTCCGAAGGTCCCAATCTAAGCCCAACCATTTTACTTGTGATTTGGGCTCCCAATCGCACTTCTCATCAGCCAAGAGAAACCCTAAACACTTTAGGTCATGCTGAACTTGACTACTAAATCTCCTAGCCCCTTCGAGGGTTCCATGCCCTGCTATGCCATCATCCAGGAACATTATAGCCTTGTGCCCTTGACTGCGCCAATAACTTACCACTGGCCTCATAACTTTAGAAAAAACATATCCTGCAGTCGACAGACCAAATGGAAGTACATTGAAAACAAAGTATTTCCTTACACCGCCAAAATCCCATGAGAAACCCAAATATTCCTGATGGTCACTATGTATTTCAACGTGATGATATGCTGATTTGAGGTCAAATGTGAATACCAAATCTCCCTTTTCAAACACATCCGCTACCACTTCACCGTCTTCATATTTAAATTTCTGTTTATATAGATGTGGGTTAATGTGTCTACAATCGAGAACCATTCTCGATTTACTTTTATTATTTGATACAGTCAGTGGGTTTACAATCCGCGGTCTCTGTTTCACCTCTTTGACACAACCCTTTCTCATCAATTTTTCAATCTCTTCCTCCACAAATTCAGAATTTTGCATTGCCGAACGATTATTTTTCAAATCGGCGTTAGGCGGCATTGTGATAAATGGTAATCGATAACCCTCTTCTATTATGGTTAATACCTCGGGATTGGCCCCTATGTCTTCCCAGTGCTGCTGACCACTTTTCAATCTCCCTACTGGTGAAGGAGCTTTGCTTGAACCTAGCAATTCTGTATCGACGTTTGCCGATCCTTCACTATTACATGCACGCTCATTTAATCTCTCACACAAAGAAAATGAGATATCACTTAGCTTGTTCATGCTTGTAATCGGCATGTTGCTCCTCGAGCCAGCCACTTCTCTACATTCAGCCCTCCAATGCCCTTGCTTGCCACAGGCGAAACAACATCCCGGCTTCTTCCCCGAAAATGGCGACGTGTTGCTCTGGGAACCGAAGGAACCTGGTACACCTTCGGAGGAACTGATTGGCTGCCGAGTAGAAACAGTACTTGGGTGGTAAGGAGTGAATCTTGAGAATTTCCTCTTCGACTGGACTGACTTAGCCTTCCTTTTCCTCTGCGCCCTTGCCTCAGCTCGCATCATCCGTTTCTCATCGTCCGAATCATCCGCTAAATCGTTCCGAACGTACTCGTCTACCGTCGTCCAACCACCTTCCGAACTGTCCGCCAACTTGATCAATTTTTGCCTTGACTCTAATATCTGCATACCTTCCGCAAGCTTCGCCTTAGCTTCTTCCTTCGCATCTGCACGTTCGTCACTGAGTAAAGCATCAGCTTCCTTTACTTTTCTGGCCACCTTTGCAGTCACCTTGTACTGCTCCTCATGCCCTTTTCTGCGAAATTTATACTCGTCTTTATTTATCTCCTCTATCTTAGCCAACTGGACATCACTTAGCTCTCGTTGGTTATCATTTATCTGTTGCTGAAAGCTTCCAAGTTTCGGCCGATATTAAATCATCTAATTTGCTCAAAAGACCAGATTGACTCTCCTTTATTTTTCGTTGACGAGATCGGACACAGCGGACGGCTCCATTTTGTCTTGATGAAGAACGCAAGCTAGAATGAAGTGCTACGTACATTCCCTTTCTACCACACCCTAGATACCCATGCTCCAATGCACCAGTGCACCCGTAATTACATTCCTAGGAAACCTCTGACAATGCTTCAACCCATCTAACATCAGCGCAATGTATGCATACATTAACGAGACAAACAACATTTACCTGCTATACAAACGTAACGCAGGTAAATAATATTCTGGTTCCAATAATAACAGCCCCTCCCCCCTCCCCCCCCCCCCCCCCCCCTCCCCTTCCCGTGTGATTCATAACAAAATAATCTTTGATCTGTTCACACGCCAACTTGTTCTTATTTTCCATTGTATGATATATCAGTAGGCCTATTTTGGGTCATCAGTGTACTGTGTAGGCCTCAAAATAGGTCGCTTACGTTAATGTACGTTTATGAAAGTCATAATTTCATATCATTTCTTGTGATGTACTTTATGTTTTGGATTTTTGTGGGTTTTTTTTTCTGTTTTGCCCTAATAGGGACGTACTTGGAAAGCAGATTCTTTTTGTGGAATATACACTTGTTCGAATTGCAATAAAACTTTAATAGATAGATAAATGGAAACGAAAGAAGAGAAGAAGGAAGAAGAGAAAAGAAGAAACGGTATAGCCACAATCAGGGTGCAAAACCATTTGCACTTGGGGTCCAAAAATGAAGTATGCAATCAAGTAATTTCATCAACCCCAAACTGTTCATCGATATCCTAGGCTTAATACCCTGCAATATCCTGAAGCAAACTATCTTGGTTAAGATTTTATGAGCAGCAACACAATAGGGGGTGGTAGGTGTTACGGACACTACACAAAGCTACAAAAATAGAATTTTCGAGTATTATTTACCTCAATACACAAATATTTTGCACTTATTTGGAGAATTTTTTGGACATTTACGAAAAATAAAGCAATTCGGACTGACTCCAGTCCATAGATTAGATGCAGTTTACAGATCAGGGGTACTACAAGGTCAAATCTGATAAATGCCACTTATGTCAAAACCTGTAACTTTTTAAAAGTTAACCAACCCATGGTAAATTGCACAAAGGAAAAAACTTTAGTTCCATCTGTATACATATTTAAAAAATCAAATTGCTAGGAAGGCTTGTTCCATGTCATATGTTGTCCAAACAACTTGTGTATAAATTCCTATAGGGTGTTACGGACACTACATTGGTATGATGCTTTTCAGTGATGCAATATAAAAGTATTCCATTTGCGGTTTTTTTCTGTCATTTTTGTTGTTGCTGCATATGTTGAGGCCTCATTTTTTTTTTTAAACCAACAGAAATTTTTTTTTTCCAAATCTTTTCATTGCAATTTTGCGGTTCGAGGTACAAAAAGCTAAAATTAGGAAGTAAGATGCATTTTCAAATTGTTAAAAGTTGACAGTATTGACTATTGCTAATATATTACCCCATGTCCATGCAAAAACAATCACTAATTCTATTCTGGTGCATAATATGAGATATATGATGAAAGAATTAAGTATTTTATAACCGACTTTAACCTGTTACGGACACTACAGGTAACTTTGTTACTGACATTTATCCAGTGTGAAATGTTCGCCATACGTTTTCTTCTGCCAACTTAGGTCTATGAACAGCATCTAGGGCCAAAACCACTAAAAATGTACAATTAGCCAAAAAATATGTTAATATCAGATTATAAAAAAATGATTTTAGTCATAAAACCTTTTAAAATATGTAATGGGCTATAACTTCAGAAAATTTTAGCATTCAAACATGTTTTTTGGAGAAATTATTCTGTTTTAAGTACTTTCGTCCGGGGAAAAACTGCATGTCGCAAATCAGTAATTTACCATATCTTGCGATGTTGTGAAAAACAAGGATGCTTTTAATCTTAGATCCTGGCATAGAAAAATAGACTGTGATATATGTGTGCAAGATAACATAATATTCAGGTTTTCAGCATTTCTTGGGTGGCTTTTTGTAGTAATCAACATCTAAGCTTAAGAGTTGTAAAGTGATAATAACATCTTCAAAACGTCTTCAAGGCAGGATCTCGATCCCTCTGTGTTAAAAATGGTAACGTAGGTTACGAAATAAATTGTGGAAGGCTATCACATCTGAATCTTCATTTTTCACTCAAAATTTATTTTCATTGTAAATTCTCTTTTTCCAAAAATCTCTTTTCATTATCACATGAAGGTTAAGGGACGAAAGGAACATGGGGGAGGGGGGGGGGGGGGGAGAGCTCAAATTCAAGCAGAATATATGGGAACAGAAAAAAAGAAAAACTGAAATCATGTTCCGATAGCAGAATGTGAGAACACGAAAGAGAAGACAATACAAAAGATCAACAACAACAAAAAAAAAAGAAGAAGAAGAAGAAACTTTTGAAAGGTTACATGAAGAGGATTATATTGATCTGCCTAATGATTTAGAGCGATTCAGAGGATAAGCGATTTTGATCAGCTAGTTCGTCAGAGTGTCGCTTGTGCCTTGAGAGAGGGAAAGAGAGAGACAGAGACAGAGAAGGAGAGAGAGAGAGAAGGAGAGAGAGAGAAGGAGAGAGAGAGAGTGAGAGCGAAGGAGAGAGAGAGAGAATCGTTAAAAATACATGAAGTAGAAATTGACTTTGAACTTGAGGGAACACTCTCCAGCCTCTATTCATTAAAACTTCAGAGTATTTTTAATCATCCCTTTGAGTGTGGATTCCACTATTTTCGACGTGAATTTCCACTCCTAAACACTAGCGTACGAGGTGCGGAAGGCTGGGGGTTGCAGCCCCCCCCCCCCCCCCCCCCAGTTCCACGCCCAAAATAAAATAAATAAGAAAGAAAGAAAAGGAGGAAGTGCAAAAAATAAGGTTCCAATACAAAAAATAAAAAATAAAATATATACGTGTATGTGGAAACTTGTGCAAGATTAGGTAAGGGAGAAGAGAGAGAGAGAGAGAGAGAGAGAGAGAGAGAGAGAGAGAGAGAGAAAGAGAGAGAGAGAGAAAGAGAGAGAGAGAGTGAAGGAGTGCAGACTCAGATGGGGTGGACATGTAAAGAGGGGCTAAGAGAGTAACCTCATTCATGGGGTAGCTTTCCTCTTTACTTCAATGATAAAATACAGTGAAACATGGTTTGGTCATGTCTTTCTTCCACTTGCCAAATAAAACGAAACAACAAGGTCAAAATTACTGATAAAATATCGAGTCTGTTCCCTCTAAGAAATGTTCAAATTTGTTTGTCACATTCATGAAAACTACACATTTGCATTACAGATTACATGGCAGTTTTCAACTGAATCAACTCACTTGTCTTTTAGATTGAATGAGTGTGAGTGGTTAATAACTGCTTTTCTGATTGATGGAATGATTGTTTACCTGTTTGTATTTTATGCATGAACATGAGTGCTGATATTATTATACATGTACTACATCCAAATTATGAAACAGCTTGAATGTTAACACTTACCAAAAGTAAGATAACAAAACAATCATCAAAGTATGCAATTGCTCATTCAGGCATGACATGTTTATGTGATATCATAAACACAACAGTGGATATCCATTTAAAAAATCACAAGAAAGCCCTCAGAATATCAAAATTCCTAAGCCTCTAAAGTTAACACTTCTGTCAGATAGCAACCAGCATTCTTGTCAAGTCTGAAATTTTCATATTTTCCTGTTTAATTATTTTTTTTTTTACAAAAGTTACTTTTTCTAGCAGAGGCGTAGAGTTTTGGAGATTTTTTAGTGGGACTTGAAAGAAGATTATTCGGTCTATCTACCGGTATGAAGATTTCCTGAAAACATTTTGAAATGCTCGGACGGCGAGAACTTTTCCAACTGTTAGCTTCTTTTTGTTTTTTCTTCTTTTTTTTTTCAATGTTTATAATTGTTATCATGGCTGTAATGTGATATTCCCTATCATGAAAGTATGGTGTTATGTGAAGAAAAAAGGAAATATTCTTATAATGACTTATATTAACATAATTTTTGGTATGGGGTAAACTAATTTCCTCTTTTTAGAGAAACACATAATAAGTTTTCTCAATCCAACCATCTGTAGAATGTACATCGCTTCATTTGTAACAGTTGATTCTGTTGATACGAGTTATTTCCCTTCTAATGAGAGAGTTGATTATGGTGATACTGTATGGGATAATTATAATCATCATCATCATCATCATCATATCATCATCATCATCATCATACATCTAGAAAGCGTGGGATTCCAGATACTGTTTATACCCCAATGGGAACTCAACATTCATGTGTCTCATTCAAATATCTTGGAGTAACGATCAGTTCCAATCTTTCATGGCAGACTCATGTTAACACAATCACCGCTCGCGCGAGTCATCTCCTGGGTTTGTTCATGTAGTGAGGCAATGATCCTGCCAATTCTCGAGTATGGGGTTCCTTCACGGCACCCAAATACTTCTAACTATGGTGGCCCTGAAGTACGCTCGATAACAGGTCATGTGCGACTTGAATTTTGCGACCTAGTCGCGAAATTCGCGATTTTGGTCACCAATTTCGTGACCCATGACGTGAAATTCATGACCCGGGACCCGAAATTCGTGACCCGAGACGTGAACTTTGCGACAAGGGTTGCAAAATTCACGCCCTGTAGTCGCGAAATTCGTGACTTTGGGTTGCGAACTTTGCGACTTAGATCGCATATTTGACGACCAACGTCGTGAATTTTTCGTACATGGCTGAGCGGGATCGTATGAATCGATCACAGTATAAGTCTTATGGGTGTTGCAAGAAGGTTGCAATTAATTGCAAATAATTACTAATTTTGAAACAACCATTCTGATTGGCTCAGGGTGTGCCCTTCTAAGAAGACATGCATGCAACAATGATTTTGATTGGCCAGTGAAAATCAGTTGCAACTTGCAATCGATTGCAACTTTCTTGCAACACCCCATTACTGTTAGCGGAAGAAGATGACCCGTTTTTGCGTCGTTGACGTTGTCATCTTGACTTTGCCGTATATCAAAAGATAGCGAAGAAGAAGAACTTCATGAAGTCAGACTTCCATCATCATCGACACCGAGAGACTCCAACCCCAAGCATCTCTTAAGCGGGAAATTCTCCCTCCGAGACCCCCTATCTCAGTTAAAATAAGTAAGATAAAATACCCTTAAAATCTTTTCAAATCGGTATTCTGAGAACCATTATATCTGGATTTTATCTCATTTAAGACACGCCCATTTATGATGCAGTAACCAATAAGAAATGTTGTTAAATCGCATTCTCATCTTGCTCATATATGTAAAGCACCCTCTTTGGGTTACCTTTATAGCGATATTTTGACCTACTGACCCCTAGAAATAGCACTTTCCCCACCCCCTATCCCACCTACTTTTTTTGGGAGGGGGGGCAAATCGGGTGAAATTTCCTTTCGTAAAGTTTTTCACACATGAACCCTAATTTAGGGATACTTTGTCAATCCATCTTATACTCCATTGCCTCTCATCTTGAAAGTTGCTGACAAATATTATTTTTCATCTTCTCAGTCCCCCCCCCCCCCCCCCCGAGTATAACGAGTATACATTTTCGCTCGCTTCCTTTGCTCCCTCGCAAGTACAGGAAATTAAACAGTTTAAAGTGAAGACAAGAGATTTGACATTCCCCTTAAATAATTCGGCTCATAAACGTCACTAGAAAATAATGGCTCTACTATTATTTCATTTATTGTATTTTTTATTGTTCTATCTTGAAAGAATAAGTCAATTGGGTGAGTGTTTCGGCCCTACCTTTTTTCTTACTCACGTGATATAGATATAGAAATACATATCATTTGATTTTTAAATTTTTTTTTGTCGGAGATGCTTGGTTAGTTCATTTGATTAAAAAGCCATTCCATGGAATTTAAGTGCTCTTAACATGCTTAAGGCTTGTTGACTAAAATCCCCGCAATATTTTTAGTGTACAAGTCTATGGGATATGAGCAGGAGACATTGTTTGTTTGTTTGTTTGTTTTGTTGTCGCTTGGCTGCAAAAAGCTGTGGACCATTCAAATTCTCTGAAAAGTTAGCGCAAAATATGTTGTCTTATGTCATAAGTATGTCTGTGCAACTTTCGACAAAATTTTATTTGAGAGATGACACGAACTAATACGCGTTCATCAACATATTAAGTGGGGTGGTTTGTCGCGCCATATTAATTTTGAACACTATAAATCATTGGCGTAAATCCCGGGGGATGGGGGATATCCCCCCCCCCCACTTTTTCAAGGCGGGGGGGGGGGGGGTAGGTGGCGTGTACAAATATCCCCCCCCCTCATTTTAAGGAAAAATTATATTATAAGTAATCAGGTGGTGAAATTTTTCATAAAATTGTCATAAACGACGGTCATATAGTTGAATTTTCATTTGAAATGTTCTTAAAAACCCAAAAAAAAAAGTGGTTATTTTTCGCTCGCTCGCAATTTACAAAAAAATTATATGTGCTTAGGGGTCTGTTCGGGTGAGTAAGAGTGTGTATGTGTATACTTAAGTGTGAGTTCACGCAAGAAATTTCGGCAAAAAAGTCGATCATCCCCCCACTCCTCAAAACAGATTTACGCCAGTGCTGTAAATGTTGCGGGAATTTGTCGCTTGATATCTGAACAAGGCTTTATGCTACTAATAAATTGCAGAAGTTAAATACATTGTAAATGGAATCAGCATGACACCGACGCTCTTTAGGTTTTGTTTATTTCAAGTAGAAAATGTTGACAAATTTGTATAATAAATTTTCTTTCCTTTTCTCAGCTTGGTGCAGTCAAGCCCCGTAATTTCATTACCAACCTCGACAAGATTATCCCGCCTGCCTATCTAGCTCTGACGGCCTCTCCCATGGTCAATGACCTCTGTTTGTCTAAGAATTCGCAATGGATCGAACCGGATGTCGACGATGGGGATACTATACCCTCTCGTCGGAAGAGAAAACTGAGCGTTACATGGATACCGGACGGGACCAGAGTAGAAACGGTTTATTGGTAGTAAACATTTCGTGGATCCGTGTTATACAATGCATTGCCTCTAGCATGTCTAGGCACACCAAGTTTGTTAAATAAACATGTTCCTGAATACTATAACTGTTTTGATAATTGAATCCTACTTCTTAGTTGGCTCCTACTGAAAACATAATTAGTGAACTAAATACTATATCCTTCAGTAGGTTATTGGTGAGCTGGGTGGGTGGAAAGGGTGAGTCGCATTTGTTAGGTTAGTGTAAGGCCGGTGGGGATATATCTGAATAGATTTTACATGTTTATTTTTAGTGTGGTTTAGTTTAATTGAGTTTAGTTTAGCCTCAATATTGTGTTACATTATTATTTATGTATATTATCACTGGACTCCATGGAAGAACAGAGCCATTAGGTTAATGGCTCTGAAATGGGCTATCCATCCGTTTAATCATTCTACTATTGTTGTATGTCATTGATTTTGCTATCTGTGTTATTGTTTTTTATATGATTTTCGTAAATAAAAGCAATCAAACAAACAAGCACTGGGATACGGGGGTCGGGGAGCCGGGGGGCAGATGGGTCATGTCCCCCGACATTTGTATCTTAGACAGAACAGTGGCAGGGGGGGGGGGGGGTTGAAGGGCGAGCAGAAACCCACTACTCCACACTCCATACCTCAAATGAGAATTTAAAAACCAACAAAAAACAAACACACAAAAAAATGTCATTTTCTTGTGAAGCAAGCTCCCTATTCCTCCTAATTACAAGCAACCAGAAATTGAAACATTTAAGCGCAGATACTAATTCCTAAGACATTCATAACAAAATAATCTTTGATCTATTCCCATGCCAACTTGTTCTTATTATACTTTTCCTTTATATTTATAACAGTATTTTTGGTCATCAATGTACTAAGTACGCTACATTATACGTCGCTTCTTTCATTGTACGTTTATGAAAGTCATAATTTCATATCATTTCTTGTGATGTACTTTATGCTTTGTATTCTTTTTTTTTTTCTTTTCTGCCTTAATAGGGCCGTACTTGGAAAGCAGATTCTTTTTGTGGAATACACTTCCCCGAGTTGCAATAAAACTTTGAAGAACAATAGATAGATAAATGGAAACGAAAAAAAAAAGAAGAATAAAGAAGAGAAAAGAAGAAACATTCGTGGTCATAACGATAGCGCACCCGTTCCATGATGAATTATGTTAGAATAGTAAAGTTATCATGGTTATGATGTTAAAATAGCGTTTTGAAGGGTTTAAAGAGCCATAACTTTCTAAAGCTCGGTCGCTTTCCTCCCTCGCACAATCATGTTCTTTTGGTTCTCTTAATTTAACCCCCCCCCCCCAGCTTAGGGGACTTGTGTTTTAAGGGTTTCAAGGTTCAAAACTTTCAACTAGCAGTTTGAACTTTGATCCGTATACGTTTCATCAGAACTTTGTCTGATCCTTTTTCGCCCCAAATAATCTTCTTCATCATTTAGGCGTCCCGAATATAGAGAATAGCAGTGGCGGCAATTTCATGTAACGAGTGAAGGGGGGGGGGGCGGAAATATCGAAGGCGAAATAATTTTACCCTCGCGGATGATTGAAATATTTTGCCAAATTTTCTTGCACGAACTCCCACTCGAGTATACACACACACACCCTCACCCGCCTGTAGATTGTTTGCTGTCGAAAACCACCCTGTTTCTAAATATGACAAGCGAGCGAAGCATGCAAGAAAAACGCACTCTTTTGATGATAAAGTATATCAGTATGGTGACCTAGCTCCTACACAATACCCAGGAGAATTGTCCGACATGCTCAGCCATACTCGCCGAGAACACTAGAAACCGTTGCAACCTATGCCTGTGGGAAAATTACCAAATAATCACCGCTGCGAAATCCAAAATGCTGAACTCTAGAAGTGAACTCATTTCCACATGTAAACATAAGAAAAAGTTCCTACTCTCTGGATATGGTTACCCCCCCCCCCCCCCACCCTCACAGCCATGACCGTTATACCTCCCGTATACAATTAAAACTTTTGATAGCCTATTGTAGTTAACCTCACCAGTGTATCGTTATGTCTCATTTTGTATTCTTGCCTGGCTGCACAAGAGTGTACTACCTTTTACTGTATTTAACATTACTTTGTAGAGTTTATTCAGTTGCTGATGAACCTTCGGGCGAAACAGTCTGTACAACTAAAAAAATGAAAGTTTTCCAACCAGTACAAATATATAGAAATGAAAATGGGAGAATAATAATTGCATAGCTCCCTCAATGTTCCACAGAGCTGTCATCCATTTTTGAATCAAGGGTTGAAAAAATGCTTCCGCCGGGAATCGAATCCGGGTCATTGGCTTAGAACGTCAATGCCTTAACCACTAGACCACAGAGGCGGGCCAGCAGTAAGCTTAGGCGTGATCATGTATCATGTTGGAAACTATGATAATGCAACATATAAAGTTTGACAGATACCTAACATGTTTGCTATTTTCTTTATGGCTCTCTGAAATCCGCGTCTGAGTAAATCTCAAAATATTTGCTTTTCCCACAAGAATAATTTCAATACAATGGACATCACTTGTTTACAAAGTCACAGATCCTCCCTCAAATCCCATTTACTTTCTCACAGAAATTCATCCTCAACAGATTTTGATTTTTTTTCCTTTTCCCCACGTTTCTTTTTAAAAAAATGAATTCTAGTTCCTGTACTTTAGTGATGTAATCTTGCAATGCGTCAATTAGGCCATATGTTCTGACGTCATTGATGTTTGTGCTGTACACAAACCACCAAAGATTTGCTTTTGTTTATCTGTCCTTCATTCATCGAAAATAAATAATTATTATGAAAATCAGCAGAATCAGTGGTATTGTGTCTTTTTTTCTCTCCAAGATATCCGGGTTAACACTGGATAACTTCTCACGAATCTTTATTTGACTATTATTCTTAAAGTCACGTTCGCGTCCTAATAAATAAGACCAGAAACTTTGATTTCCCCACTTCCCCACTTTTATCGTCTCTTCACCAGTTAACGAAGAAGTTCGCCTTCCGCCTTAACGAAGAACAATTTAGGCTTGTCTGAAGTTGTCCTAACGGTGACTGCTTCGCTTTTTAAAATATGACCATCTTCACCATATCGAAACCAGCGGAGGGGGAGAAGACAGCCGTGGAAAATGCTGAAACAGCTCGGGTAAATTGAATCGTCATTACCTTTTTTAGTAGTACCTCACGAATGCGGCAATTATGTGCGGCACTGTGTAAATCAAAGTTGGTTCATTAGTGAAGCACTTTGTGCAAATCGTTCTATCAACTTTTGTTTAATGATTTCTATGAAATAATTCACATTGGGTTTAATTACTCAAAATCTGACAAAAAGGCACGAAAGCTGGTCATTTTGACGGAATTGGTAATAATTGTTGATAATAATAATGGATGAAATGACAATGAATGTCATTTCGTTATTGGAGGTAAATGTTCTAAGTATTTTTCATGACGAAAATAGCAAGACATCTATGTCATGTGAGTATGAGATTCTGTTATTCTTCTCATTATCATAATTATCATTATTGTTTATGATTACATATCCCCCCATCTCTCTCTCTCCCCCCTCCCCCCCCCCCCCCCCGGTAAGACATTTTATGGGTTTGGTGAAAAAGTAAATGTCATTTTTTTCATAGAAATTGACAGAAAGTGAAGAAAAACTTTGATGTCATATTTCCTGAATCTTCCATGCCATAATAGCCAATGGGAACAGCGGATTGTTTAAACTTTTCTTTTCAGACACACGATTCAAAGAAGACGGCATTGTCGCCTCTCCTCGCCATCGCGCTGGTCGTAATATCTGTGGTCATAGCGGCGGTCGTTGCCGGAATCATTGTCTACTTCGGAATGCTGTCTTGTCAGACGGACGCGAGAAGTGAAGAAAGTAGCGTCCCTGCTGGCACCGACATGGTAGGTTGTTCCGTGTGAAAATTACATGTAAATATGTGTGCGGGTAAATTGCAAATGGAACAGTGATTTGTGTGCAGGACACCAGGACCAGTGGTTTAGGGTTCAAACCCTTCATCGTGACGTTTGACCCTCTTCAAAGCGCCAAAATATGTTTCTACCAATATCTCTCTGACCAACTGTAGTAAAAAGTGAAACCCAGACTGTTTTCCCCTCTCATGTTACGCAGACACTTTTATCACAGCCGATATCTTAGCATGTCAGTTACGTCGGAAAGTCGTCATTGATGTAGGTGAAATCAATTCTTGTTACAAAAATGTTATGCAAAGTATATATACGTTAGTGACTGAGGTCATAAGAATAGGTTGTTTGGAAGGTACTGAGCACCGGCGTAAATCCGTTTTGAGGAGGGGGGGGGGGATGATCGACTTTTTTGCCGAAATTTCTTGCGTAGACTCACACTTAAGTATACACACACATACCCTCACTCACCTTGCAGACCCCACACACATATAATATTTTTTACTTTGGGAGCGAGTGAAAAATAACCACTTTTCTGGTTTTTAAGAGTATTTCAAATAAAAATTCCACTATGACCGTCGTTTATGACATCTTAATAAAGAATTTCACAAAATGATTAATTACAATATCATTTTCCTTAAAATGGGGGGGGGGGGGGGTATTTGTACACGCCATCCCCCCTCTCGAAAAAGTGGAAGGCATATATCCCCCCCCCCCCCCGGATTTACGCCAATGGTACTGAGGAAGTACTCGAACGGTCTAGACGATCCGGACGATTGACCGGCTAGTCATTTCGAAATGCGAATTCCCGGCTATTAGTATCTTCTATTCAGCTATACGCGTCAGGCAAAAATAAATCGCTTTCAGTTCAGTTCAAACACATTTATTTCCAATTATTCAAATAAACATCAAAATAATGTAACAACAAATGGACATTCATGGTATTGATAACAAAATATGACATAATATGCAATCATCGTAATTACATAAATAATTGGAGGACACACCTCTAAAAGCAAAAGCTTGGGTCGAGGGTGCCCTAGAACGTAATAAATATGTATAATTATGAAAGAATATAAAAAAAAATGCTTGGTCAAAATTTAATGTCCTCCTTCAACCAGTCATTAGATTTTGGGGTTTATCACTATGAACATGACGGACAAAGAAAGCGGACAAAATAAACAACCCCTCATTCTACCCTTCACAATGGTTCTGGTAGTCAAAAGAACATCCCCTTCACTGCTATTGTATAAAAATATGTGGAACAGGTGTCACATGCATATTCACCTGGAACTACATGATTAAACATAATAGCTGTGAAGGGATGTTCTTTTGACTACCAGAACCATTGTGAAGGGTAGAATGAGAAGTTGTTTATTTTGTCCGCTTTCTTTGTCCATCATGTTCATAGTGTATGTCATTTTAAAGCAGACTAGCAGATATGAAATAGAAACGGTACGACATAGATATGACCTATACTGTGTATTCATTATCATTATCATCATCATTATATTTCAGGACTTCGAGCGACGTGGATCGGTTGATGATCACCATTTCTCTGAACACTGTCACTACGACCACGACAATGATATCGTGGTCATGGACCTCGAGGGAGATGGATTCGGCGAGAACGCTACCGTGGTCTATGACTTCAAGCGAGTATGTAGTAATTTTTATTTCCTCCAACCTGGCATATTTTAATTTTCTAATAGAAAAATCGTTCCCTGCCCCCCCCCCTAAAAAGGGGGCCGGGGAAGACCAGAATCTTATACTTTGGGGAAATAGAGCTGATAATTATCTGATTATCCACAAATTCACCACTTTTTGCAAGGCCTACAATATGTTTATTCCTTTAATTTCATTTATTTACATTCAATCTTTAATTCATTACTGCATATCGGTGAACATTTGATATTTTACAGTAATTTGAAAATTAAAGTGTGTGGGATCTGACTGCACTGCCTCCATACTGTTAACATGTTCAATGCTATTTTTTATCATACTAAACACAACAAAAAAAGTAACTACCCCCTAATTCAAAATAGCATAACCTTTTAACGAAGAAGTTATGAGCAAAATAATTTGGCAGGAGTGTTCCTACACTTACTGACTCAATTCTATTTGAAAATGAGATTGATCTGTCAAGTCATGCATGAGTGAGAAGACATTAAAGGCAAAAATGTCACTTTTCAAAAGTCACAAGAGCCATTTTGGGGGGTCTGTGAAACAAGCTTTTCCTGGTGTTTGTTTAAGTGCTGTTGATGTTTATCGAGGTTATGTCATGGTTGAGTGAGAACATTTCAACGATGAAGCAGGAAATGCTAAAAATTTACTGTTTAATGCCGGAAAAACGACTACCCAGTATTTTCATAAACTGAATTAATTTTGTAGTGAACATCGCTTTCTTGAAAAAAATGTGTTCACCCAGCTGTGATACATATGAAAAGTGTCAGGGATAGGCATGACGGGGTCAAACAATGGAAGAAACCAAATTCGCCAAAGTTTTGTTTCACAGACCTCCCAAAATGACTCTTGTGACTGTTGAAAGGTGACATTTTTGCCTTTAATGCCTGCTCACTCATGCATGACTTGACGGATCAATCTCATTTTCACACAGAAGTTAGTCAATAATAGGATCACTCCTGCCAAATTATTTTGCTCAAAACTTTTTCGTTTGCCATTTTGAATTAGGGGGAGTTACTTTTTTGTTGTGTTTAGAACAGGTCGTGTATACCCGATCCCATATACTGCAGACGTAATTGGGATAAGGGGGAGGAGAAGGAGCAAATATTCACCAGACCAGGGGTTGAAAAGGTGCCCCTCATTTGGTAAATCCACAGCAAGTCTTATTCTACCTGCTTTGTGTGCCTGGGGGGGGGGGGGCGTTCTCTGGAAGGGGGCGACTCGAACTGAAATTCCGTTGGGGGAGTCCGTTATGATCGGCCCGCTCAACATATCAATCGGCCTTCAGACCGCAAATGGAGGGGTCCCCAAGCTAAAATAGCGAACGGCCCTTGGAGATAACTGTACCACATCTCCTCGTGGGCTAATCCGCCCTGCGCCTCCTTACGTTGGATAAGCCACTTGCGCTAATCGTCTCGAGTCTTTTCCCCCTTCTTATTCTTCTCATTCCATGCAGGGCTTTCTGACGTATGTCGCTCCTGCTCTGAACAAATGTTTTATCGGCCCTGTGAACCAAAACGACATCGATAGCTTCAAGAACGCTCAAGATGGAGAGACCATCGAAGTAAGTTGACCATCATCATAATTCTATCTCTCTCTCTCTCCCTCTTTCTCTCTCTCTCTCTCTCTCTCTCTCTCTCTCTCTCTCTCTCCCACTCTAAAAGCAAACTAGTCAGATTACTGACTAGATTACCGGATCACACTGGCACTTACTCTTTTCTAGTCAAATGTGACTAAATTCTAGTCAAAATGACCAGAATTCTATTCAATTTAACGAAGAACGAACATCTTACTATAGTCAAATTGACACAATTCTAGTGAAAATGACCAGAATTCTGGTGACTTATTTGACTAGAATACGGGATCCCATGTGCACTTACTCTTTTCTAGTCAAATGTGACTAGATTCTAGTGAAAATGAGCAAAATGTTAGTAAAAATTAACCAAATTTATACCAACATTCTACTAAATTTCACTAGAATCAAGTCAAGTTAGTGTTGGTGCCTGTAAGATCTGGTAGACTATCTTATTTTACTAGAATCTAGTCATTTTGACTAGAAATGTGTCACTTTTGACTCGAGTACTAGTAGTACTATAGCCTGACAAATATGACTAGATTTGTTTTTAGGGTGCCCTCTCTCTTTCTCTCTTTTTAATGTTATCAAATTTCTTTCATTTTTTTTTTGTTGTATTCTTCTATAAAACATTAATGCACATGTTGATTTTCACTTCAACCAATTTATATTTATCTTTTTTTGAAAATCTATGTTCCTCTCTATATTATTTACAAATAAAGGTGGCAGAGGGACTGTAAAAAGGGGGCGTAACATTTATCAACAAAAAGTATATTGTTATGAATACAATCATAATATGACAAAATAGGAACCTCAAAAATAAAGTTATCTATCATGATCATTTCACAAAACTTTAAAGGTGTGTGCACTATAGGTTCCTCTGCAGCCAAGAATGGGGGGGGGGGGGGGATTTCGGGCACCCCGAATCTTAGAATCTAAGAAAAAACCCATCTTTTGAAGGTGTATTCCTTGAAATGAAACTTTTATGTTTATCACACTTGAATTTTTTTTTTTCATTTGATTTTTTCATGGTTATCATTTCTTCCTCTTTTAGCTTGGCCCCGTCAAGCCGCGTAATTTCACCACCAACATCAACGAAACTATCCCTTCTATCTACCTCGCACAAACGACCTCGCCCGTGGTCAACGATCTCTGCTCGTCGATGGATTCACACTGGATCGAACCGGCTGCCGACCACGACGTCACGTCGCTTTCTCGTCAAAGGAGAACAGATATTACGATCACTGTAACAAGAACAACCTATTATTTCTCGGATGGCACTGTCATTCGAGTAACTACCGTTACTATTGAAATAGAATAAAATTTGTAAATAAGCCTCAGTCATTTTCTGAACTGAGAGAAGATCTTAAAATTGTTTATTTGTCAAGCAGAACGTAAACAAAAAAGTTTTTCACTCAATTTCACATAACATTTTTCTTATTTCTGTAATACCAGCATCAAGCACGTGATCATGTATTTTCTTTGTAGAGCCTTTTTTTAAAAAGCTATAGATTGTCCTTTTTGATATATGCTTAGGCCACACATTTTTCTGTTGTTGTTTCAACGGACTGAGTTTACTGGAATCGACAACATTCCCTCTATTTTTTTAAACTCCGCTATACTGCTTAACAACTTGGTTTGTTAATAGTAAACCTATAATGTTACTGTGTACAGTTGCATTGAAAGCGAATCACAACACTCCTTGATGATGCATTGTAGATTACAATACTTGTTTGATATTTCCAGAAATAGATCAAATCCAATCAAGAAAGTTTCAAAAATATTCATTTTCAAAATGCATTTACAGCCATTATTTTGGGTAGGCCGGTCAAGTTAAGGACATAACGATTTAATAATGTTTGAGCGCATGGGGATTTTCGATAAATGATACGACTGTATAAAAAACTTTCAGTCTTATTCTCATCATCATCATCATCATCATCACCATCATCATCATCACCATCATGATCATCATCACCATCATCATCATCATCATCATCACCATCATCATCATCATCATCATTATTATTATTATTATTGTAATTATTATTATCGTTATTATTGATGGTGTGGCTGCTGTCTTCTTCAATCTCATCATCATCATCATCATCATCATCATCATCATCACCATCATCATCATCTTTGTTATAGTCAAGAAAGCAGGGCAAGATTTCCTTTTTCTATATCCGATTTTTTTTTTCACCATACATATTTTTACTACAGCGATAGTGATTTCGATTGTTTTACTGTTCCTTTTTCGTATTTTTGTGTGTTGATTGAATAAAGTTGGTAGATCATGTAGACTGTCAATCAAATTGTTTCTCCATTTATTGGACTTGGGTGGTGTTAATTTACGTACTCTCTCTAAACCCACGACGCACAGAAGAGGAATTCACACTATAAGGAGTGACACTGAGGATCATTTCGTTCAGATGGAGGGAGAAATCCATGCTAAAATAGTGAAATCATTTCGAAATTAAAATGAAATCAACTCAAAGCAGTTTTGCGATATGCTCATTTGAGAGTGCATGGATTTCACTATTTCGAGCATGTATTTCTACTGCGCCCCGTTTCATAAAACCTGTTACCAGTAACAACTGCCACATTTCTATGACAAATTTGCTCTCAGCCAATCAGATACAAGGATTTCAGTACCTTATAACAGTAATTGCAACTTGTTATTGCTAACAAGTTTTATCAAACGGGGCCTAGGTCTCCCGTATTATGTGTATGAAGTGATCCCTACCAACGGTGGACCTTCACGCCTTTGTTTTTAGAGAATATGAGGAAGAGGGGTGGGGGGGGGGGGGGGTAAGAAGAAGGGATTGAACAGTGCGCAGGCGCGGTTCTAGAGCAAAAAAAAAAATTCGAGGGAGTACTGGGGGCTTGGAGGATTATAATGTATATTAGAATATATATGAAATTAAAATTGTACCTTTATCGTCCGAAATTTTGGGAGACTTGAGCAATTTTTTTTTTTTTGGGGGGGGGGGGGGGGGGGGGGGCTTCAGCCCCCAAAGCTCCCCCCCCCCCCCTTACGTAGAACCGCGCCTGGCAGTCATGGTGCGAGAGAAATGAGATATGCAAGAGTGTCGTTATTACCGGTCAGGCTAGCCGTGTATAGTGTGCTTCATAAACATGGAAACCAGACTTTTCCCACCAATTACTCAATGATTACGTCCTCATAAATTTGTAAATCCGTCAAAGATCACTGTTATGAATGAAAATGAACGGTAGTCTATTAATTGAGCAGTGTCACATTTATTTGTGCACAGAAGTTAAGAAAAAATGTAATCACATTTAATTACGATAAAACAAAATAAAGAAAAGGTAGAACAAAGATAGGTAATCTTTAATGGTCTTTTTTTATATTCATCAATCAACATTCAGCTGTTTTGAAATAAGATGGGGGCATATCTAGCTCCTAAGGCTAAGTCTTTACCCCAAACCCTTCTCTGTCTGTCCATGCAAACAAAAACGAAGAGAGGTTCGATCAAATAGAGTATTCCTCTCATGAGTAATACTCTTTCGGCTCTGCTTAATTATTATGATTCGATATTCCCTAATTTCATCTCGAAAAAATGAAGTGTGGTTACAATGAAGGAATAGAAAAACTGTTTTTGATTTGTTATCAAATGTTTATTCGATGAAACATTGCTGGGGAAACTTCGGTTTGCTTAAAAAAAAACACACACACAATAATTCATAAGCTTTCTGAATCACTTAACTATCCATAGAATCTAAATTGCATCATTTGACGCATTCTCCTAATGGGTAGTTATGCTTAGTGAAAAGTTTACTACAGCGGATAATCATCATCATCATCATCATCATCATCATCAACCAAAGTTTCCCACTGAAATTATAGGTCTCAAGATATTTTAAAACTTGGCTGTCAGTTTTCTTATTTCCTCTCCTCTCTTGTTCGACATATGGTGGAACAGATTTTATTTACCGAAAAATATATAGTTACATCAGACTTATTTATCACTGAGGCTTGCAGAGCACTGTTTGTTTTTGTTTTTGTTTTTAATTTTTATTTTTGCACCTCCATTTAACAAAGAGGAAAAGAAACACGCTGATCAGGTACCTTAGTTTTTGCATTTCCTCTCTTTCTTTCTTTCTTATTTATTTATTTTATTTATTGACTGAGGGACTGCAGTCCCCAAACCTTCCCCATCTAGTGTTTAGGAGAGGAAATTCACGTCCAAAATAGTTAAATCCACACTCAAAGGATTGATTAAAATACTCAGAAGTTTTAATGAGTAGAGGCTGGAGAGGATTCCCTAAAGTTCAAGCTGAATTTCAACTCGGTAAGTTATCCCCACATGAGAGTGAATTTATACTCCATGTATTTCTAACAGTTTAAAGAGTACACACTCTCTCTCTATCTCTCTCTCTCTCACTCTCTCTTTACACACACACACACACACACACACACACACACACCCACACCCTCACCCTCACACCCCCATATATATATATATATATATATATATACAACATATGATTGTCCGACAGATGAGAAAACATTTTGATTGACAGGGTAAATGATGTACTATCTTTATTTGCGGTGTAAAAATGAAAAAAAAGGGGAAAAACGAAATTTATATCATTGAAGTACTTGAAATATTAGAGTAAGCATAACTTCACAGTGCGTATAAAAAGGTATACCAAACTTTGACAGCTTCTAATTTAAAAAAAAAATTGTTATCTGCCTGACCCTGAAATTTATGCTGTATAGATAAGAATAACTAATATTCTGTCTGATGATCACCTATTCAAAATCATGCAACCACGGATGATGACTGAGCAGCAGGCCTTTTCAAAAGTATTGTCAAAATCCTCTTGTACCAAGTTTGGGCTGGTACAATGGATACCAGTCAAAAGGCCTCATGCATTCTTTGTTTCAGTCTAAAAGCTATTGGCGAATTTCATTTTGTGCACTTTGGGTAGGAAACACGTCAGTGTCATCTCACATTCTAGAAAATGCCTATTACAAGAAAAATCATGATACTCCCTTTGTCAGGATAGCACAATCTTAGCTTCATCAGCATCCCTTGTTAATGGAAAGATCATTTAATGAGTCATTCAATATGGACAAAGTTCATTTATGATGCAATCTTTTCTTGGAAGTTCCAGTGGCTTTTACACTGGCATCAGTAAATCCATGTGCAGTGATGTATGCTCCCTACATTTTCTAAAATATTGAGGTTAATAACCCTATGAGTCACTTTGGTATTTGCGATGCACTTTGCTTAAGTGAAGTGGTAGAACTAACCAATGAGCAGCATGTTTTTGATACCGTGATACAGGAATTTAGCAGGCCATATACATCGAGCCACTTCCGTGAATCAGTTTAAGACCCTGCTGAAAACTTACCTTTTTAATAAATAATTCTCTGGAATGTCCTAATTGTAGGTCGGTCAATGGGGGTGCACGCCAACTTTGATTTTCAGTATTCTTTGATTTATATGTCTATTGATTTTGAACTACTTAAGTTTTCTTATATAATTTTTGTATTTGTATCTAATTTCAATTCCTGGTATTGAATAATGGACAGAAAACAGTGTGCTTAGAAACGCTCGTATTAAGCGCCTAATAAATGTTTTGTATTATTATTGTATTATTATTATATAAAATGAATTAAGGTTACGCTATGAAATTAAACAAAGTCCCGTGAAAGCTCAGAATAAAAAATGGATCACTTCAAACAATGAAGCATCGAAAAATAAAGTAGAATGCAATTTTTAATGAGATTTGAGATTAGAAACATACAAACGCACGTAGCCTTACCTATACTTTTGAACATCCCAAACTTGGTACAAGCGGAGTTTGACAATACTTTTTGAAAAAACTACTATTCATTCATCCGCGGCAGCAACTATGATGATGATGCTGCTACTGATGATGATAAGAATGATTAATGAATGTTTATTTTACACCCGCCTTATACTTATGAAAAATTTGTATGTGCTTAACATAGTTAACATTGTTAAATCAGTTATCTGCTTAACTGACTGACCTACCCCAAATTGTGGCTGTAAATGCCCTTAAAAATGGCAATTTTAATATTGTCTTGATGTGGGTTTAATCTATTTCCCTAAATATCAAACAGCTATAGATAAAGCGACAAAGCATCATGAGTGCGTTTATTCTGAATAACATAATGCGCTTTCAGTGCAAGAGAACATTATTTCTGTTCCAGCATTGTCCGCATATAGGTTAACGTTCATGAACACAAGAAGCCAGTTATTTCATTCCCTTGAAAAAAGAAGATGTATGGGCCTAAGCATACACTAAAAATCAAGCTAAAGAATAAAAAAAATATGTATGCACCGGTATAAGGAAAATAATGTGTCAATGAAATTTTAAAAGATATCTGGGATTTTTCTCTGTTTATAAGTTTTGCTTCATAAACGAGCAATTATTTGGATGTCTTCTCCATCTTATTTTATTGATACTTCTACCTCAACAGTAGTTTTTGTAACGACCAGGACGTTAGTGCCATCCGAGAATATATAAGTTTCCGTTGTTACAGTGACTGTGACTGTGACATCTTGTCTCTTTTGACGAGACAGCGAGGTGTCCCCGTCGTCGACAGCCGGTTCCATCCAATGTGAATCCATCGACGAGCAGAGATCGTTGACTACGGGCGAGGTCGTTTGTGCTAGGTAGATCGAAGGGATAGTTTCGTTGATGTTGGTGGTGAAATTACGCGGCTTGACGGGGCCAAGCTGAAAAGAGGGGGGGGGGGGGGAATTGATAATCATGAAAACTTCAGTGAGAATTAGTCAAGTTTGCTTTTATTATTCATACTACATTGACGTTACATCTATTTTTAAAGGGATACCTGTAAAGAAGGTTTTTTTCCTAAGATTCTAAGGTTCGGGGTCAATGAGATCTTGGATGCACAACAGAAAAACTCACAACGACTTAGTTCTTGCTTCGGAACTGCACTTAGCTCTGTTAGTGAAATGATAACTGTTTTGTGTCTATCGTGTAGTCCTAATGGCAGTAATATTTATTTTTTAAAACACCTTCTGTCTACCAAAATATCATGAATACTATAGGTGCTCAATGTATGCATAATCAAAAAGATGTCCACCTATCTTATTCACAATACTGTTTCAATCTCTAAACCCTCTGAGTAACTTATGGACCCTACGGAAACATCATTTTTTGCTGATAGGTGTTAAATGAATCAACCCGGGGTGAATCAATAGTGGTAAATGAATTTTTAAAATAAATAAATAAGTGAATGAATATCAAACTAAATTTTTCCACTGCTTTAAGGCCCCCATTGAATATTGTCAAGTGTTACCCCCAATTTGTGTTGCACTACACTTTCAAATATTATGCAGATTTTAATCTATATATTAAAATGATAAGCCGGACCCTGGCCAATTCTTTTTACGGGTATAAATATTTTTCCTCGACCGCGTCCGCCCTTGCCGTTGCGGGGAAACCGTGACATAATTCCATGGCACATGATGAGGTCCTTATACCTTTATACCGCGTGCCACACCGACCCCGTCATCGTCGTCGACGTCACTGAACCTGATTGGGGAGATTTGGGGGAACGATCAGCCGAAGAAACGGCCGCTTTGAGACCCTTTACTGCTGACGGCGAAAACAGCTGTGCCCCATGTCGTGGTCCCTCCCCATAGACATATAATTAAGAGATCAACAACTTAAGTAGGGCGAGTAGCAACTTGCATGTGCAACTCATACTGGCCGATCCGCGTGAGGTATCTCCTAAATACCACGCTCTGTTATCTTTGTTTACATAGTTTATCCATACCATGCTCTTACGAGTCATTGACGTACTTTCTTACATTAAATACAATTAGTGCCTAAGTAACTCATAACTCAGATCGAGGTGAGTATGATTGTAATTACGATTAAATCTCGGGAATTTGAGTATAAAAAGGATCGTAAACAGCTTTTTAAATACGATACGGTTGGAGAGGGTGTGTAGGCTGATGTATCAGTGAGGTTTGTATTTTTATAGACGCTGATACAGGGAGATAAACTTCCTTCAGAGTGTTGTGGCTCGCGCGTGTAGTGCATACAGTAGTTCAGATTCTGAACGATTTTATTATAAGAGCAATTTCCCCAAGCGCGATATCCCCCCACCGCTGCCAGGCCGAGAGATTTTCCTCGCCCCTACAATTCGGGATCATGCCATCTCTCGGCCTGGCAGCGGTTTGGGGAAATTGCTCTTATAATAAAATCGTTCAGAATCTGAACTAGGTATACAGTAAAGCACGTCAATGCATGTTTTCGATGTCAGGTGGGCGGGTTCGAACCCGCGCGGGTGTCAGGGTTTTATTTTTATTTATTTATTTATTTTTAACACGTTTAAAAAAGGTTTTAAAACGCGGGTACGTTCATGCAATTATTCGCCGGCCGTAAGATTTAATCATGAGTAAGATCGTCAAACTGAACAGGAAAAGTTGTGTTTTAATTTTGCCATAATCATCGCTTGAAAGCAGCGGGATTTCAATCACGTTTAAAAGATGAACATGGGAAGAATTGTTTCAACAACTTAAGTAGGGCGAGCAACTTGCATGTGCAACCCATACTGGCCGACCCGCGTGAGGTGTCTCCTAAATACGATGCTCTGTTATCTTTGTTTACATAGTTTATCCAAAAAGGAAAATGAAAGAGAAATGGAACAATAAAGCTAAGTAGATTAAGAAACAACGGAAGACATGATGGAAGAAAAAAAAAAGAAAGAAGTAGGCACCCTACCCTTATAGTACAAGAGAACTTGGACTGAAAAGAAATAAGTTTAGTAAAGGGAACTTGGACTGAAGACGAGATAAATCAAGGTTCATGCACTTTTACATGTAAGGAAAGAATGGGATAGAAAAATTAAGAAATATGTAGGAAAGATAGAAGAAAAGATGAATAAAAATTAAAATGGAAAGGAAGACAGATAAAAACAAAAAGAAAAATAAAACTAGGTCTATAGGAAGGATGGAAGAAAAGGTGAAAGAAAATTAAGGAAGACAGAGAGGAAGATAAAAGCAAAGAAAAACATAAAGGAACGACAGAAAAGATTAAAAAAACAAATATCAGCCTCCATACGGAAGAAAGAAAGATAAAGGAAGAAGGAAAGGAAAAGGCGACAAAGAATGAAATGAGAAAAGACAGAGAATTAAGAAAAAAGAAATAGGTCTGATCTGAAGAACAATTTCACAACGTAAGAGGGCAGCAGACTTTTCGACACAGTCCGACATACTGCGGCGGGCGCTCCAACTTTTATAGTACACAAGTCAATAGCGCATTATGTACATTCGTTCGATTTTTTGTCTATTTTGACCAATATATGCAGATTTCTTTTAATATTTGCAATGAGAAATTGTCAGGGAAGTTCAGGTCGCAGCTTTGCGGTGCTCGAATGCCACAAGAATTGGAGAAAGTTTAACAATTGGAAGCTAACTGAGTGCGAAATTCACTCGCTTTTGACTCATGTAGCCTGTTTGTGTGAGAAGCCGTACTCCCTACATAGGTTTCCGTAAGCAATGCGAAGGAATCCGTCGCCAGTGGGTAAAAATGTCAACAGAAAGGACTTTGAAGTCAAGAAACATTATCATTATGTACTTTGGCGTAAAATTTTATGAGTGAAAACATGACTTTGTAAATAGGGTAAGATTGAGGGCTCCCGTTTACTACGGCTTCTATGCTGCAATCGAACTTATACTGACAAAACTAAGTTGAAAAATTATCGAAAGTACAAAAATACATCATACCCTAATCTTTCAGATATGGCAGTTGTCTTACCTCATGTACCCATGTATCCATGCTTTATTTTATTGATCTAGAATAAAGTAAATGGAACAATATTAGGGAATATCTCATATCTTGCATTCATTTTGTACACAGAGCCAATCGCGGTCAGCGCGCTTGCCCACCGCAGCAATGGCGTCGCCGATAGAGGGCCAAATACATAAACCGGAGGTGAAATTGGTCTATATACATAAGGGAAAGACAAAAGAAACTGGTGAAATAAGCGAAAAATAAAGGAAAAATAAGGAAAGAACAATATCAGATTTAAAGGTGATATCAAAGAATAAAACGTAAATATGAAGGGTGACAGAAAGGAAGCGACAAGAAGGAATAATGTGAGGAAATTAAGACACAGAAAAGAAAAATAGACCCCCAAAAATATGGAACGAGTACGAAACTAACGATGTGGCAATGAATTCATATTTGATTTTTCATCTTTCGTTTAATAAAAGGCCATACAAGCTTATTTAACTCGGCGCAACTCAACAGGGGCGTGTGGTTAATTTTTGTGCAATATACCGTTAAATGAGATGTTTACCCCTAATAGAAAGTTTTTTTTCTTTTTTTTTTTTTTGGGGGGGGCATGAAAAAATAAGCAGCTTTCTACCAATCATTTCACTTACACTTACATCCTTCCAACGTGTCCGAACTTGAGAATCCCCCTCCCTCCCCCCCCCCCCCCCCCCCTCGGCTAGTACCGTTGGAAATTGGCACTGCTTCATTACAAGAGAGAATCGTGATCTAAAATGAATAATAGTAGTAAAATCTGTGCTAAGCCGTTACTGAACGCACCTAGCCAAAAGGGAAAGGGCAATGGGAGTTATCGTTCCCATCCAAATACACATGCTCATCATTATTTTACCAAGTAATATTATAACTGAAAGTAATGATCATGCAGTGATACATTTTCAAACAAATGCATCTTTCGCAAAATAATGTCAAACACGCGTGAAATCTTCCACGGGTCCTTGCTGCTAAAAAAAGAAGAAAAAGAAGAAGAAGAAGAGGAAGAAGGAGAAGAAGAAGGAGAAGAAGAAGAAGAAGAAGAAGAAGAAGAAGAAGAAAAAGAAGGAGAAGAAGAAGAAGGAGAAGGAGAAGGAGAAGGAGGAGAAGAAGAAGTAGAAGAAGAAGAAGCAGAAGAAGAGGAAGTAGAAGAAGAAGAAAAAAAAGGAGAAGAAGGACCCAAACACGCTAGCTGTACCCGGCGCGTACATAGCGCCGGGTACAGATAGTTCGTTCATAAAAGTATACTTCTGTTGAAAAATGCTATGCCCCCCATTATTACATTAGTGCTGCAACCGTTATTGTTTAATGATTATAGAGAAAACATTTGAAGAAATTATTATGATAATGGTTGAAGTGATAATTAAAATGTACCATGTGTCCGAAAGGAACAACAATGAAATTTTGAAACGAAATTGACAAAATTCGAGAATGAGAAAGAGAGAGAAGAAAGAGAGGGGAGAGAAAGAGAGAGAAAGAGAAGACGATTATGATGATGGTCGGCTTACCTCGATAGTCTCTCCGTCTTCGGAGTTCTTGAAGCTCTCGATGTCGTCTTGGTTCACAGGACCGATAAAACATTTGTTCACAGCAGGAACGACATACGTCATAAAGCCCTGCACGGAAGGAGAAGAAGAAGAAGAAGAAGAAGAAGAAGAAGAAGAAGAAGAAGATAAGAAGAAGAGGAAGAAAAGAAGACAGACGAAGAAGCAGACGAAAGAAGAAAAATGAAAGAAGAAGAAAGAAGCAGAAAGACGAAGAAAGAAGAGGAAGAAGAAAAAGAAGAAGAAGAAGAGAAGGAAGAAGAAAAAGAAGAAGAAGAAGAGAAGGAAGAAGAAAAAGGAGGAGAAGAAGAAGAAGAAGAAAACAATGAAAAAAATGATAAGGGGCGACTAGTACAATTGGCTTAAACAACGTAGGGGGCATAGAGTCGGATTAGCCCCTTAGAAGATTGCAAATTTATCCCTATAGGGTCGTTCGCTATATTACCCAAAGTAAGGGTGGTTCTTCCCCGCCCACCCCCCCCCCCCTCAAAACAAAAAGAAAAAAGGAAGGGGCATTTAATAGAAAATTAGGATATGTCATTATAAAGGAAATTATGGCATACCCTCTTGAAGTCATAGACCACGGTAGCGTTCTCGCCGAAGCCATCTCCCTCGAGGTCCATGACAACGATGTTATTGTCGTGGTCATAGTGACAACGCTCAGAGAAACGGTGATTATCAAACCATCCACGTCGCTCGAAGTCCTGTGGACAGAAATGATGATGGCATGATTAGGAGTTCACTTTGAAATGGCAAGGGGGCCGTTTCCCCCTGGCAAATCAACGACAACAACCAAAAAAATTGACTGCTGTCTTTTAAGTCGATTGATAAACTTATGAAATGAAGATAATCATCGAATTACTCTTTAAGTGTTATAAATAAAGTGTAACACATAATCCCGAAGTTGGCCCAAAATTTGCTCGAAATATTATTCCTGGTTGAAAGTCCTTTCACGATTTTTGATACATAAAATGATAATTCGATAATTTTCACTCCAACATATACATGTAAGCAGGAATTACTTTATATTGTGTAAAATTTGAAGGCAAATAAAACACCTACAATAGAGTTCCAAAGCACATTTTTAATTCTGTTTCTGATCCTTTGCTACATATATTCAACATGTCATTGAAGTTTGGTCAAGTCACAGATAAGATGAAAATAGTAGGGATTTCCCCATTCTTAAAAAACGGAGATCTCTTGACAGCTTGACCAGTTACCGCCCACTACTGATCTTTATTTGATACTTTCTCGAAAATTCTAGAAGGATATTTTATAACAGAACAGTTGCTTTCCTTAAGAAATTTATGTGATAATCAATTTGGCTTCAGGGAAAAACATAATTCCATACATGCTATCTTAACACTAACACATAGAATATCTCATTCTTTGGATAAATCTCATCACACCGTTCGAGTTGTTCCTCGGCTTCTCGAAAGCGTTCGATAAAACTTGATAATGAAATATTTATATAAACTTTCTAATTACATCAGACGGAACGCATTACAGTGCAAGAGTCATCCGTCTTACTGATAGAGTTCAATTTATAACTGTAAACGAATCAGAATCTTCAACTAAGCCAGTTACGTTAGGGGTTCCACAAGGTAGCATCCTTGGTCCTCCTTTAGTTATGATTTATGTAAACGATATGAAAAAAAAATCATCTGTTCTTTCATTTATACTCTTTGCCGATGACTCCAATATTTTCTACACACATCATGATCCTATTAGGCTTGTTAACTGAGTGAATACTACTACTACTAATAATAATAATAATAACTCTTATTTACCCAGGGTAGCCACTTCAGCTATCAGCTGATCTTTCAGCGGGCCCTGCATAACATAATATTCTGAACTGAAGAATGTGACGAATTAGATTACAGTTAATAAATTTTCACCGAGCTTGCAAAAAACAAACTACATGCTTTTTAGTAACTCATTAAAACATCTGCCTCATCAAATCTTATTAGATAATACTGAAATTAAAGAAGTTCCAGCGGCAAAATTTTTACTTCTTACAATTATTGATAATAAACTAACATGGACTTCTCATTTGCAAAACTGTGTCAAGAAATATTGGAGTCATCAACCAACTAAAGAAAGTTCTTTAAATGCCTGCACAGTTGTATACTACAATCACTCTACCTTATCTTCAATATGCAATTCTGACACTGGGAAATGCTACTCAGACAAGACAAAAATAATACTTTACACTGTTACATTACTGGACAATAACTGACCATGTTGTAGGGAATGTCTCAAATGTTGGACCCAAGGCATTTAAATGCAGAGTGCACAAATTCCTCCTTAACCTAACATGACATGATCTTATCATTTAGAACTTGTGTAGTTTCTTAATTTAACAGTTTAGTTAATTATTCATTTAGAAAAGCAGTGAACCATTTGATTGGCACACTGGAGCTCTCAGTGAGAGTCTGCTGCCCAGCATTTATTGATTGCATAAATGTCTAGTGAGGCTATTGTTCACTTTTGCGCTATCTACAAAAAACACCTTACCTTAGTTCTTTTTACGCCTTAAAAATTTGATTTCAAGTGGATGTGACGTCTTACAAACCTTATCATTATCATGCAGTTGACACAACTTACCATGTCAACGCCAAATGAGACAGTCTCATCACTTGGACGATCTGCTCGACAAGTCCGAGGGCCGAAATAGACAATGAGTCCCGCAACGACAGTAGCTATGATCACCGATACGACGACCAGGATGATGGCAAAAAGAGGCGACAATGAAGTCTTTCTTTCTACGCAGGTCTGAAAAAAGGTAATCGCATATGGGGCGGACTTTGACAGAAATTCAACTGAGGAATGCTGATATGACAGATTCACTCAACCTGTATCAAGCGACCCTCAGACCATAAGTCGTCCGGGCCTCGATATACAGAGCCAAAATATTATGCGGCTCGTAGCAACCTCCACCCATCCCCTCCCCCCCCCCCAAAAAAAAAAAAACACCAAGAAACAAAACAAACACAAAACAAACAAAAAATAAAAACAAAAACAAAATACAAAGTACAAAATACGAAAAACCCCGAAAAATCCCTAAAATCCGCAGGCCCAGCAAATTCCGCTCAGGCCTTCATCGCGAAGATTGGAAAGTTGGGCACAACCAACGTCCCAACACCTGTCTGGCGGTAGTTGTATATAGGCCTTCAGCTTTTCCTAGCTTCAACAAAATTTACAACGTCTTTTTTTAAAGTACTCCCGATATAGTGGGATAGTTTTAGAATGGTTATTTTTTTTAAACGGTTGAAATGTCTTACTGAAAACTTCATGAAAATTGATTGTTATTACTGTTTGTTTAAGTTAATTTGGCAAGACTTTTCTTCTTTTCTCATGCCTCTATCTGTAGACATTTTATAAGAGTTTGCAAAATTCATGAAAAAAAAAAGGTTAAAACATAAATAACCGTCATGACCGTAGGATCTACCAGTAATTTTCCAAAACTTACTGAACACATCACCTTTGTTGAAATCAGTCATTGAAATTGGGAGTAATACAAGTAGTTGACATTTTCAATTAGTCATAGCCCAGCTGTATCATCTAACCATATAAAGAAATGGTCTTGGCGATTATTAAGGGCGAGTAACTTTCGATGTACATGCGGTATAAAAGACACCCTTTCACTGTAATTTACCTGGGATGCATCAGCATTTTCCATCGCTGTCTTGCTTCCCTCCGTTGGTTTAGATATGGTGAAAATCGTCATTTTTATATTGAAACAAAAAGACGTCGTCAAAGCGAATATGCCTCTTTAAATGAGATCTCGACAGATAGACCATTGGAGACCTGGTAGTGAGGAGAGTTGGAGGTTCTCGTTCTATTTATTTGGATGCGTGCTGGTCCATAACTGGTTAATGATAGTCACATGACACTTATACATAACGGCAATTGCGGAACTTCCGTGAGAAAAACATGAATACAATAGCCAGTTCTATAAAATGTACTTTTTTGTCTTTCTTATTGATTGTCATAGGCGCCGAAAGCAGGGGAGGGGGGGGGGGGCAGAGGGGTATTCCCCGGCCCCCCCAAAAACTAATCATTCAAGAGCGGGGAAAACCAATTCCCCCTCCCCCCCCCCCCCCCCCCCGCAAAAAAATGTTTAGGTGCATAAGATTGCACTACATAACAACCGTGTAAAATAAGCATATAGTGCTCCAAAATACAAACTTTCAGCATTCAAAAATCACCTTCTTACTCGGTCGCTTCGCTCCCTCGTATATTAATTAGATAAAGTGTTTTCCAAAACTTGCTGCACACACCACCTTTGTTTAAATCAGTCATTGTAACTGGAAGTAATACAAGTATTTGAAATTTCAATTAGTTGTACCCCAGCTTCCATGGCTACCAAATCGACGTTCTATTTGTTTGGACGCTTGCTGGGCCCGTATTCATGAAACCTTACTTAGCTAGTTTTCAACTAACTACATAGGTCACGGTACAATAGGTGACAACAATCTTTTCCGAACACTTCAAACTCAAATTACCGAGATTGTACAGGCAGGAAGCCGGGAAAGAGGGGACAGGTATCATACCCCCTTTGTTTTTTCTTGTAGGGAGGGGCGTAAATCGCTTTTGTCCCTTCTCAAATTCACGTTCCATTTTATAGTGAGACACAAGCGCGTTTGACTGGGAAATGATTGTCAAATGGTAATTCTATAAAAGTAATTTGTGGAAGTTAAAGCATTTAAAATTGCCATTTCTTGACGCACTGCCCTTTTTTATTTTTATTTTTTTAAATTTTTATAATGTGAAAGCAAATTACGAGAACTTATATTCCATCAAGCACTGGCGCACGAACCGTGTACTGTACTGTGTGTACGTATGTTATCGTTTGTGTACCCGCCCAGTCTGATTTGAGATTTGTATTGTCTATTTCTAGCTACGTCGTTGTTTTTGTAAAATTTTGTCCCCCTTGCGTGTTTTTTATTTATGACTAATTCTGATATATCGATACGGTAGTATGTCATCATCTGATCATCGCTGATAGCGATGTGGAGGAAGGAGGAGGGGTACACGGCCCAGTGGCCTCCTCCAGCCAAAGAAATAGGACTATGCTGGCTGCAAGACTTGCCAGCCTCGGGTTTGAGAGGATACCTCTCGAAATAAGAAATAAACTGAAAGTTCTACAGTGAGAATATCAGACTGCAAGTGTACATCAATATGTAGAGACGTATCGATGATCGCATCGAGCTAACTAGCTAGTGCTATCATAGCATGAGCTGAGCTAGCTGAGCGAATTTAAAAGCGCGAGCCTCGTCTGCAAAATAAATCGTTCTGTGCATGCTCGTAACTTCTAGAACTTACCCCGAAGAGGTCTGGTTTCGGGTAGGTGTGAAAGCGCGAAACAATTATCTGGTATTTCAGGGCCTTAACAAGTTCTCGTAATTGATTTCTTATTGATTGTCTGTAACCATGATAACCGCCTCTGTGTATTGCCCTTTCTTGACGCACTGCCCTCTTTATTACCCCAGCTCTACCAAGAACCCTTTGTGTGTTCCTCTTCTTGTTTATGGTGACTTAAAAAGGATGAGTGAACGAAGGCCCAACATTACATAGCAAACCTCACTGACCAATTGATTTTTAGTATGGAAATCTATTGAATTCGTTTTTGAATAAAATCTCTTCAACCATGCCCAACAAAAGGGAGAGAGAAAGAAAAAGAGCCAAGCTTAGAAATATCTCGAGGCCAAATTTCAGAGGGAAAATTTAAGGGATTTGGGGGGAAATTTCCTACAGGTTTTATAAATAGCAATTGCGTTTTGTGATTTTGTAGCCTAGGTGAAAATCCATGATGATGATGATGATGATGATGATGATGATGATGATGATGATGATGATAATTATCCACTGTAGTATCATCATAACCAAAAATTGAGTCAAATGCATGCTACAAATGACGTGATGTAGATTCTATAAATGGTTAAGGGATTCGGAAAGCCTATTGTGTTTCATTCCAAAAAATGAAAATTTCCCCAGCACTGTCTCAGAATAAACATACCTCACCATTACGATAGTACATTGCAGTAAGAGTATTTTCTTTTTCCTTCACATAAACATTTCTATGATGAAACAAGGGAACATCGAATTATTACCATTTGTCAAATACCAATGTCAAAATGGACTGCGATTTTTATTTGTCATGTTTGTACAGACGGGGGAGGGGACACGCAGGTAAGAACTTTGGGACTAAATATTGACCCTAATTTTATTTCAAAACTGCAAGACGTTGATTCATGAACACTATGTAAGATGACATATAACTTTTTGCCTTTATCTTCTGTTTCTTTTGTTTTATTATATTGAAATGTAGTATTTCGTTTGTCACTACTTCTGTGCTGCAACAACTTTTGACATGGAGTCAGTTGATGCTGTTCACATGCAATCACGCGATGCAATATCTTAACATATTTGGCACCATATGAAAGAGGATTAATGATCCTTAACAAAGATTATACAAAAATATCAGTACATTACCATGTTTGCGAGTGTGAATGAGAAAAATGCGGGGGGGGGGGCGGGGTCGGGTTCTTAAACTATGAAACACACAGTGCAACCTTGACCAGATCGACAGTAACGACACTACTGTATTTCTCATTTCTCCCATGTTGCTCAATTGTCCCTTCTTCATTTCTCCCCCAACCCCCATGATGGCATCTTCATATTCGCTATCTCATCATGCTCATTTTCTCTTGATCCTCTCGCAGCAATCACAGTAAAGTTGTTCATACACAGAAAAGCCACTAATGAGTTAAAACAGCAAGTGCATTTTATCCTCATGAGCCATACCGGCTGACTTATTTATTTGTGATATTGGCACACAAACAGGGCCGTACGCAGAAATTGTTTCCGGGGGGAGGGGGGGGGGGCAAGACGCGTAAAAATTTTCGAAGAAGCTCAAAAGCGAGGGAGCAACGCGACCTAGCTGGTCACCGGGGCGCTTTTGCATTTTTAAAAGTGAAATTGAAGGATGTGGTGCACACTTTTCGTGGATTTTGTGAAAATTTTCAGTAAAAAAAGGGTAAGTTTTCAAAATTTCGAGGGGGGGGGGGGGGGGACTGCCCCCGCTGCCTACGGCCATGCACACAAATGATTAAATTGAAACAATTAAAAGCTACAAGGATCATGCAAATTAATAAACAAAGTCAGTGATGATGTGGCACACTTCAGATTTAAGACCAAAATGAACTAATTGCTATGATATGCATTTATAAGAGTACATGGACATCCAAATATTCTACCTCGAATCTTTAAAATGATGACTATATTACTTTGATAATTTCAACACACTCGTCTTTCTTTCTCTCTTTCTTTTTTTCGGAAGTCTATTCAAACACTTCCATACTCCTGCTTACATAGAAACATAGTGTAAAATAGTCCTGATATATATGTACATGTATGAAAAAGGGATTCCATTTCCAAATGATGAGAACATTTTTTTTCACGACCTCGACTAATCCTCAACTACATCACCAATGATAACAGACTGCAAAAGTGTAGGGAACCTACAGCTTTACCCCGAAAGGGTCGGGTTCTACAGGTGCTCTCTCTCAGCCAGAGGAGGGCGGATTCCACCCCCTCCCCCTAGCCGGGATATCGGCGACCTTGGAATGACGAAAACTTCTGAAACTTGGCACAGCATCTTTATAATGAATAAGCCTGTATTATGAAATTTGATATCTATAAAATAAACGGGGGGGGGGGGGGGTTGACAATCAGGCATCGATATACACATTCACCCTGGCCGCGAGTAGTTCGATGTATTTTTGATACTTCCTGGTTAGCCTATGGTCTATTCTTCCCCCAAGAAATAAATTGTTATGGAAGGATGCTTAAGATTTGAGGGCTACCCCCCCCCCCCAAGAAATGAATAAAATGAAATGAAAATCATCGAAATTATCACTCAGAAAAAGGGTAGATTCTCCTTTGCGACTCTTTTAGGGTTAAGTCCTATCCGAGGAGGAAGGCATGAATGTCCATTCCTGACACTGACTCTTCTAATGATCCAGAAACCCTATTCTACAGGGTGTATCACTAAAAACGCTACACTTTTGAAAAAATATAAATAAATGAATATATTTCAAAATATTTCGAAGAGTTTTTCATGCTGAAAGATGCCCAGTGGGCTCATCTATCAAATTTTAATTCACGCTTGGCCGAACACTGACTGTTTTTGTTCAGAGGCTGAAAAATGACTTGTGCCAAATTGATAGAGAGGGACAATTAAACCAGCAGTCTAAATAAGTACTCCCATTCAAATTATTGCTCCTTGCCACAGAGTTGCCCGACTGCCTGACAGGTTCACTGACTGATCGATTGTTTGGGCATTGTTTGATTGTTTGAACACCCCCTAACGTTTAACACAGATTTCCTCCCAGGCCCCATGGGCCCCATGGGCTTGGCGAAATAGCATAAAAAAGTTGGAATCTTATTTCTGAGTAAACCTTTTTATCGAGATATATATTGCAACGCCAACGAAAATCGCTTCTATATAGATAATTCGAGTGAAATTTACTCCTAGTGTCGAATAATTACAACAATCACGGACCCATCTGAAAAACGAATTATGATTACGGTGTAGGTCGCCCTCTTGAGGCGAGACGGAGAAGTGTGCTCGTCGTCGATAGCCGGTTCAATCCAGTGGGAGTCCATAGACGAGCAGAGGTCACTGACCACGGGCGAGGTCGTCTGTTCGAGGAAGGCAGAGGGAATGGTTTCGTTGGACGTGGTGAAGTTACGCGGCTTGACGGCCCCGAGCTAAAAAGAGGTGCAGACATAATCGCTTTAAAATTAAAAACATAATAAACGCTCACATATGACAGGAAGAAGAGAAAGAGAAGAGGAGCAGGGGGTCGAGGAAGAGGAGGAGGAAAGGGAAGATGAAGAGAAAATGAAAGATGGAGAAGAATAACCAGGAAGGTGAAGACGAAGAACAGTAGTGGTAGTAGTCGTAGTGGTAGTGGTGGTAGTGGTGGTAGTAGTAGTAGTAGTAGTAGTAGTAGTAGTAGTAGTAGTAGTAGTAGTCGTCGTGTCGTCGTCGTCGTCGTCGTCGTCGTCGTCGTCGTCGTCGTAGTAGTAGTAGTAGTAGTAGTAATAGTAGTACACTGTAGTAGTAGTAGTAGTTGTGGTAGAAGAAGAAGAAGAAGAAGAAGAAGAAGAAGAAGAAGAAGAAGAAGAGGAGGAGGAGGAGGAGGAGGAAAAAGAAGAAGAATAAGAACAAGAATAAGAAGAAGAGAAAGAGACAGAAGAAGAAAAGGAAGAGGGAGGGAGAAGGAAGCGATGATGGTGAAGAAGAGGAGGAGGAAAGAGAAGAACCCCCTATTATCAGAAGAATAAGATGACTTTGTGTGATGATTACGTCCAACGGTAAATTACGGTACTTAAATAAACGCTTGCATACATGCAGCGGTGTGGCGTAAGAAAGCGCTACAAACATCGAGGGGGCCGGGGAATCCGCATGGGGGTGCGCACCAGTCTCACTTAGTAGATGAATTGCGCAGTAACAAGGTCGTGGGGGAATATGGGGGTCGTTGCGTTTTCTTCTTACGTGTTTCTTTATCCCTTCCTATTTTCTCTAACATGTTCTCTTTTCTTCCCTCTTCCTTCAACAGTTCAACATTTTGTTGGGGGGCACATGTCATTTGTATCTACGCCTCCTGAATACTCAAACTAATTAAATCAAGTCAGATACCAAAAAAAAAAAAAAGGGAAATAATAATTATAATTATAATAATGATGATAATGATGATAATAATAATGATAATAATGATAATAATGATAATAATAAAATAATTATATTGATAATAATAACAATAATGATAATAATAATAATGATAATAATGATAATAATGATAATAATAATGATAATGATAATAATAATAAGGGAGAAAAGAACTCTGTGTTAAAAGTCTTTTAGAAATATACCAATACTTCGAGTTTGCATAAAGCTAATAAAAACGAGAGGCAAAACTTGCTTCGATGGTCTCTCCATCGCGAGCGTTCTTGAAGTTATCGATGTCATCTTGGTTCACGAGACCGATATAACATTGGTTTAGGGTAGGAACGACATACGTCAGAAAGCCCTGAAAGGAAAAAATGAAAATTTTGAGTGTATGACTGGATTCTTGCTTTTCTGATTGTTTGATTGATTGACCTATTGACTAATTGAATAATTGACTGACTGATCAATAGGTTGATTAATTGCTTGATCTTCCTTCCTGAGCATGCGTGGTGATGTTATTTTTCTGACATACAATTTATTTTAGCTTAAGTGACAAAACTTACAAAAAAGAGTAATACTTCAAAGCTATCAATATTCAACTGAAGCCTTCCATTTCTCATTGAAGCATTACATTTTCATGGGATACATGATACATAAGAACATACACACAACAAAGGATGAACTCATCGGAACGAGAACTTTTCTAAGCCTTTACTCTACTCTCAACTTCGCCGATACCAACCAGAACATATATGAATTCATGTCAAGTCTAAATTTTGTACCCTTTCACAAAAGTTACTTTTGCTCACTCAATCGTAAAATATAGTAAGAAAGTTTGACGTCATTTGATAGCAGAAACGCTGATCATGCAGGACATATTGTCGCCGCTGCACATATTGTCGCCGGCGACAATGTGGAGAATTTTTCAAAAGCACGCTGCACAAATTGTCGAGGCCTACACTATAGCAACGCCGGCGACAGTTTGTGCTGCTGTTGCTGTATCCGACTTTTCCCCACTGGCGACAGTAATGTGAAGGGAAATTGAAACTAACTGCATAACTTGTTGCCAATCACTATGTTCCGAAGCAGCAAATGACGATGACAGAGATGATATTGCTGATGGTGGTGAATATGATGATGCTTTGGTTGATTTAGAGTGCAGATTTTATCTAGAAGGGGTTATGAAAAAGTTTTATTTTCAACTATAAACACACTAAGAAATTAGGGTGCAATTCTGCACCCTTACAGCTGGTACAATAGCAGCACCCTATAAGGTGCAGATCTGCACCCTGAACTCGATCCTGCACCCTCAGGGGAGCAGATTGTGCAAAATCTGCACCCCTGATGGGCAGGACCGAGTTCAGGGTGCAGATCTGCACCATATAGGGTCCTGCTATTGTACCAGCGGTCTGCACCCCTAAGGGTGCAGAATTGCACCCTAATTTCTTAGTGTGAAGGGTAGCCCTGGGGGAGGGGTGGGGAGGGGTTTTCTCCCACCCTCTTTGATCCAGGAGCCAAACAAACAAAAAATACTCCGATCCATTCAGAGCCATGGCATCCATGGGTGGGGGGGCACTGAGGAACGATTCTCCCAAGAAAATAGAGTAAAAAAAAAAAAAAAAAAAAGAGTAAAAATTTCTAAACAAGACAATGAAAATTTGATGAAAACCGGATGAAAAATAAGGAAGGTATAAATTTCCGGAGTTTGGCTATTTTTCTAAAAACAGTTCTTGAACAATTTGAAAAATACGTGAGTTGATGATGTCATACCTCACCATTTTGCAAACTTGCAGAAATGACAAAAATTTTATATTTTAGCTACAAACATGTAAAAGTTGTCCTAAATACACCTTGCATACTTATAAAATGGCATTTGGTTTAATATGTGTAGAATTTTGTATAGATTATATGGAGAATAGTGATGGTATATGACATCATCAACTCATCGCTGAATATAATATCCACTGTTCAAGAACTGTCTTGCGAAAAAATATTGTGAAAATTTGAATATTTATAATTTCCTTAATTTTTATCCGATTTTCACTGTTTTGTTTGGATTTTTAAAAACTCTTTTTTTACTGAAATGATCTTCATCTCGCTGTGGACCTGCAAGTTAAAACATGACACTTCACACGCACACCCAAACAACCCCCCCCCCCCACACACACATACACAGACGCATCCAAATACCTCTACGCGTGTGTTTAGATAATTATATATCATATGGAATAGATTGCTAGAGACATTACTCCATATAGGCCAAACTGCAATACATGCATGTCAAATAAGATTACTTTGGAAATAATTACATACCCGATTGAAGTCGTAGACCACGATGGCGTTCTCGCCAAAACCATCTCCCTCAAGATCCATGACGACCACGCCATTGTCGTGATCATAGTGACAATGTTCAGAGAAACGGTGATTATCAAACCATCCATGACGCTCGAAGTCCTGCAAAAAAAAATGGTATGATTCATTTTTACATCATGATAATCTTATGAATATCATGATGTAAACAAAATCCTTGTTTTTTATTAAAAGTAATGCGTAGTTATGGTAAAGTCAAAGGATCGTTTGTAGATTTGGCCAATTTGCAGCTATAGATGTTCAAGAGAGTTTTCCACTTTCACACAGTGAAGATCTTACCATGTCAGAATCAGATGGAACAACCTGATCGGTTTTACTATCGGCTTGACAAGTTCGGAGGCCGAAATAGACAATGATCCCAGCAATGGCTGCGGCTATGATCACGGATACGACGACGAGGGCGATGGCGAAAAGAGACGAAAATGCCGTCTTCCTTTGAATCTCTGCCTGGGTCTGTAAAAATAGTAATCGCTTGGGATTAGGAACCAAGTTGGACGAGCTAGAGCTTCCCTATAATAAACGTTAACATATACATTTATAAATTTTCCGGGTATCGTCGGATTATTATCATTATTATTTTGCCTTTTTTTTCCTTTCAAAGTTACGCATGAAACGGTAGGAAAAGTCATATATCAAGTTAAAAGAAAAACAATTTCGGTTTTGTACTGTTCAATGAGAGATTTCTTCTAGTCTTAGACCTCGCTTTTCAATATTATATGCGTCTGCCAAATTCACGAAAGGAGATGCAAAATTATATGCATCACAGTACATTGTGTATACTTACAATATATTTCAAATTGAAATTTTCTTTTGGGCTGTTTATATCTCAATTTTTATTGCCTGCCGGTAATTCCTTCTTGAAAATTCAAATTAATTTATTTTGTAGGCCTAAGTGATACAAACCGTTAACGTTTAGTTAATTTGGTTGTTACGCTCCAATTAATAACACCGAGAAAAAGACCAGTGAAAAATCCTTGCCTTTGTTCAACTCTTAACGGTATAACTTTGGTTTAAAAAAAAAAAGAAATCGATCGCACTGTAAAAAGTTACCTTCGTTGTTTCAGCATCTCCCACTGCGGTCTTTTCTCCTTCCGCTGGTTTAGATATGGTGAAGATCGTCATTTTGGAGTAGAAACAAATAACTTGTAAAGCGTGAACTGCTTCTTAACAGAGGTGTAGCTGAATCTGGTAAAACTGGAAGGTTCTTATCCAATTTATTGGGAGGTATAATTGCACGTGATTGGTGACTGAGAATCATAAGGAAATGCTGAAGTCGTGATTAAAAGAAAATAAACATAATAACTTTTTATGGTTATTTTGTTATGTAGTCTTATTTACCCATGCAAATTATATAGCCTCATAAGTTCTGAAACTGTTCTTCCTGAGGGCTCAGCCGGGGATACCCCCAGTGTTTTGTTATTTTGTATTCCGGTATATAAACAAAAGGATGAGAGCATAAAAGCCTAACATCTTTATAACAGTTTGCCCAAAGAGGAGGAAAGAATATAGAAAAGATAAGATTTGGAGAATCAATCAAACAAGAAAATATAACGATAAAAAGAGCCATGAGGTAGCAACATTTTATGATGATATAGCACGCCATGTAGTAATTCAAAGTTCAAAATGTTTTTATTTCTCATGAATCGACAAAAAACAATAACAAGATAAATAACATTTCACAATATAACAACTGACATAAATTGGCAATAAATCTTGTGTACGTTTACAAAACTTAACATAAGTATCCAAGAAATAGGAAGAAAGCACGAGAAAAGAGGAACTAAAAGAAGCAGAGTTTATAAAAACGTTAGACCCTCGGTGGGTTTAAATACATCTTGCAAATTTTAAAATCAGAATAAATTCGGACAAGTAAAATATGGAATATTAAACATTGCCAATAGAAGAAAAGATAAAAAGAACCAAGCAAGAAAGGACAACAAGGCTACAAAATGGAGAAAATGAAGAGGAAGATGGGAAGGAAGAGAGAGAGAAAGCATAAGGGAAGAGAGAAGGAAGAAAGGAAAGGACAAAAGGCACAGATGCGGGGAGAGGGTTCTACATGTCGCCAAGCTGAATGATTACATATTTAAAGACGCTAGGTCGTGGGCTTTCATGGGGAATGGATCATAATTTGCTGACACCAGGCTTTGTGAAAAATACCTGTAATAGAGCTACATTACTGGAGCACAGCAAAACAAGCTGTCCCACCACAAACATTCTTCGGCCTGCTTCGGGCATTCTCGGGCCGGGGAAAGTGAGATAACGACTTTGCCATATGGGGAAAGGTTGTTCTACAGAGCATTACATAAGGTCTGTTGGTCATAAAACTCACAGTGATGGACAACACCTGTTACTGGGTAAGCACCCATGGTGTCAAATTCCCCATGAAAGCCCATGGCCTAGCGTCTTTAACCCATTCGTGACAGGAATTATTTAAAGCCTAATTTGATCAACTTTTATTCCTCAAATTGGCAACACCAACATTTTTATTTTATTGCTACATTTTTCTTATAAAACGTCATGTATCTGAAATGAATATAAATTGACAGAAATTATGAGAAGCAAAAAAGTTGCCAATTTGCAGGGGAAAACGGTGATTTTAAACTTTTTATCACATTGCCAATTTAAGGATTTTAATGCTTATTTTCCTTTAACATGTTTAAAAAAATTTCAGCATCAAACAACGAATACTGACGCAACCAAAATGGGCACAGTTTGTGTAGAATTTTTTGCTCTTTCTGCTCATGTATTTGGTATGATTTTTAGGGCTTTGCATCAAAAGATATTAGGCCAAACCACAAAATGTGGACCTCTGTCACGAATGGGTTAAACATGCACATGAGGGAGGGATAGGAAGGAGACGGTAAATTCAGTTCAGATCACATTAGGGATAAAATCAATACGATTCCACAATCAATGGCTTGAAATATTTTTGGCGCTTTTTTGAAGGGCGAGAACCTAGAGATGAGTTTAAAAGTTGGGGCAATTTCGTTCCAGTACTTTGGTCCGGAGAAGACATTTTTCAGAGCTAAGGATGTTCGTAAAAGTGGCGACACTGGGGAATGATAATGGTTTGACTGCCTTGTGTGATAATATTTCGTAATTTCTTGTAAAAGTAGAAATGAGAGGGGGGGGGGGACATAATTTTCCAATAACTGAAACATGAGAATTCCTAAATGCCAATTGTAGAGATCTTCTGTTTTCAGAATTTCCTTATGAAAAATAGGTCTTAAGTATGAGAACGAAAGTGAACAAAAAATTCATATCTTTTTCGATTATATTTTCCTTTAGATGCTGCTTGTCTCTTCCCATTATCTTGAGCTAGGAAGGAGACACGCTGCGACTTGACAGATAATGGGAAAATATGATATTTTGTGTAAAATACATATGGAGAGTTGTCCTTTTAAATGTGCGATTTTAAAGCAACATTGCCAATTTGAGGATAGCCATAGAAAGTAAATTGAGACTTTTCAAACTTTCATAATTTTCTCATTTCGTACCCAATTTTGATGGAACTTTAAAAAATTGCTTCTCTCTATCCTCTCGTTTCATTAAAATGGATATTTCTCCAGGGCTTCATTCTCCTTTAACATGCATGTTTAACTATGCGTTAGAGGTGTTAAAAAATGGCGACATATAGCTTGCCCGCCTTCCCTTACTCTTCTTTACCTGTTCATTTTGGTAATTATAAAACCAGGAACTATTCGTGCCCAGACAATTACTCCCTGGGCAATCACCCCAAGGAAAATTACCCCCGGAAAACTACCCCCGAATGACAATTACCCCATAGACACCCCCCCCCCCGAAAATTACCCCCCTGGAAAAATACCCCATGAATACCCCCCCCCCCCCCCATTCCCGAGGACAATTACCTACAAGACAACTACCCCCCAAGGAAAACCACCCGCAGGCCAATTACCCCCCGGAATGTTACCCCCTGGACAACTTTCCCTCTCAGAATAATTACAAAAAATTCATGTTCAAACCTCAAACTTTCATAACTTCTTCTTTTCGTAAACGATTTTGATGGTTTTTTTAATTTTTAATTGCTTCTCTCTGTCCTTTTTCTCATATATTCCTTGAAATGCTTGCGACCTGTAATGGCTGCCGGGATAAAACTGGGGTAATAATATTAAAAATCATTTGGAAGAGCATAGAGACGTTAGATAATAATGTGATATGCGCTATACAAGAATGAATATTATTATTATCATTATTATTATAATTCAAACAATTTACCAACAAAAAGACAATAATCGAATTCACTTAAAATTATTTTCCAAGGGTTTCATTCTCCTTTAAGAATCTACATTGTTGCATTCCGATATGTATTGGGTAAGTAAAAATGCATATTTTTCTGTAAACCAATATACTCAACTTAAAATAATTCAAGATTTTTTTATTATCATGGCATGCAATAAAACATGCATGCGTCACAACCCAAAGGCTAGATTACACTTTTTTACAAATCACGTGAACGATATATTGAAAGTAACAATATCATTAAGATAAAAAACCATGAATCATACCTCTAGATATATAATGCATATTTACTTATGTCTGCATTATATGTTGGACCTAGTAAATATTTCGATACTGGTATTTTGTAAGATAAACATGATCTGCATTTTTCTGTTGTGAATTTTGTCAAGGCTGTAAGTGCTTATTTTTGTCTTTCTACATTCGAACGAAATTAAATTGCAAGTAGAAGTTGTTCTCTAACAGATAGCCCGAGGCCAGAACTACACGCTCTATAAATACAACTCTAAAACGTTTAAATCTGAGAAACACGTCTTGTCGTGAATATAGGAAATAAATATTTACCTACATGTAAATCATTATTAAATCCGCGTACGTGAAATATCATGGCAGTTTCAAGCTGTGTTTTGGGTATTTTTTTTTCAGTCACCCCGCCAATTTGATTCGAGTATTTTTCATTTTTTTTATAATGGTGAACAACCAGTGCACAAACAACAGATGTAGGAATGATAATCATTATGATCATTAATTTAATAGCATTATGGCAGTGTTGTTAGTACGTAAAAGAAAACAACCTATATAGATTATCTCATGACTGTTGGCACAGTACATTGTACTGAATATTATGATAATCATTATTGTTGATAATTTCAGGTCCTTGAAAGAAATAGAAGTAAGATGCCAACTCCACAGAAATTTTTCGCTTGCAAATATCGTAAAATTTTCGTGCCGTCACCACATACTTTATATCAAACAAAAGTGCCTTACCAGCTTTTATAGGTATATCACAAGGATGTTAGTACATGTAGATATTTCTTTTAACACACCCTTGGGCATTGGCGTAAATCCCGGGGCGATGGGGGGATATATCCCCCCCCCACACACACACTTTTTCGAGAGGGGGGATGGCGTGTACAAAATATCCCCCTCATTTTAAAGAAAACTGATATTGTAAATAATCAGTTGGTGAAATTTTTCATGAAAATGTCATAAACGACGGTCATATAGTGGAATTTTCATTTGAAATGCTCTTAAAACAAAAACAAAAACAAAGAAAGTGGTCATTTTTCACTCACTCGCAAAATAAAAGAATTGATATGTATGTGGGGGTCTGCTCGGGTGAGTAAGGGTGTGTGGTGTGTATACTTAAGTGTGAGTTCACGCATGAAATTTCGGCAAAAAAGTCGATCATTCCCCCCCCCCCCCCACTCCTCAAAACGGATTTACGCCGGTGCTCTTGGGGCAAAATGTGACGACAAAACAAGCTATCTTTGAGTCCCTCACCAAACCGGGGTCCGCCCGCGAGACCGAAGACCCGCGAGACCGAAGGCCCGCAAGGCCGAAGGCCCGCGAGACCGACTCTTTTGTATCTTATTTTCTTCATCAGGTGCCGCGGTCGAGTGGTTTAAGGCGCCTCGGGGAAGCGCGCTCCGGGGGGGGGGGGGGGGGGGGGTACAGGGAGGGGGGGGGGGGGAGTGTCCCCCCAGGAGAAGCGCGGAAGCTCCGACGTTTCTTTGAATTGTTCCTTGTCTGCTCCCTGTTATCGGGGGGGGGGGGGGGGGAGCCAAATAATTCCGGGTAACTAAGTCTAGAATCATTGACGTTGCTAGGATTCCATTTTAGGGGGCGGTGGTGAGCGCGCGAATCGTGCGAAACACTTACTGAGCGCGCTTCCCGTGCTCACTACCGCCCCCTAAAGTGAAATCCTAGCTACGCCACTAATTCTAGACGGAGTTACTGGGAAATATTTGGCTCTGCCCCCCCCCCCTCCCCTGTCTGATAACAGGCACCTGTTACGCCGCTGCAACGAGGCGCCTTAAACCACTCGACCGCGGCACCCGTTGAAGGAAAATAAGATACAAAAAAGTCGGTCTCGCGGGCCTTCGGTCTCGCGGGCCCTCGGTCTCGCGGGCCTTCGGTGAAGTGGGCTGTCACCTCGAAACCACAGCGTTTCAGACTCTATTTTCTTTTTAATTTTTTTTTTATTGCGATGTATGGAAGGAAGATAACTGCACTGATATTTGTCGTGGTGTTGTGGTCCAGTGGATAAGTCTCCGGGCTTTGAACTGCAAGGTACGGGGTTCGAATCCCTGCCGCGGAACTAATGTCCTTTGGTAAGATATTAATCTACATTTGCCACACTCGACCCAGGTGTAGTAAATGGGTACCTGCAGGATTTATTCCTTGAACGCACGAAGCGTTACGGTTGCTCGAGCTAAAGCCAGGGTAATAATATCTTGCAGTGCCCCCTTGGAGAACAGTACATAGTACTGAAGAGGCTACCCTGGGTAAACAAGACACATTTTTATTACTATTATTATTATTATTATTATCAAATTTTAAGGCAAAGTTGCCTGGCCTTTTTTTTAAAAAACTGGACAAAAAAGTACCATGTCTGAAACGCTCAAGCTGTTCACGTCCGTTAAGCCTTTACTTATTTACTGGCTTCCAGTCAAGCAACGCATCGTATTCAAGATCTTGACTGTTGTCTTCAAGAGTATCTAGAACAAAGCTCCAGAATATATCAACTCTCTCATCCTACCACATCAGTCTGTACGTCCTGGTCTTCGCTCTAGTACAGACAGTACCCGACTCCATATTCCACGGACATACACCTCAGCTGGCGACAATGCTTTCCAGGCATGCGCTCCAAGACTCTGGAATGATCTACCAAGATGTATTCGTTTATCCCCTTCCTTGGAGGTTTTCAAGAAACATCTCAAAACTCTACTCTTCAAACAGTAACCAAATCAATGCTTATTTTTATTCCTACTCTTACGCCTATGTAAAGCGCTGTGAAACAACTTGTAGTTCGTAAGAGCGCTATAGAAATGTTATTATTATTATTATTATTATTATTATTATTAAGCTTCTTCTAAGCTCTCACGGGAGATGTATTACGATGTATTGTGACGTTTCGAGTATTATAAACCTCTGCTAATACCTAATACCTAGATTAGACCAAATGAACTAAACAGACTTATTTTTCATACTGTTCAGAGGAGTGAAAAATCCTTCCCTACTTTGTGTCGTCTTCGTTAGGGTGGCAGAGTCAATTTTCTGTTCAACTATTCGTGAAATATTCTGTGAAATTTGTTGTGTGTTTCTTTGATGTTCAAATTTGTCTAATTCACATTCTGAAACATGTTTAGAAATTTAAATTTGGCTAAACCCTAAATAGGCTGGGCTATTTTCTTTTTTTTTTTTTAAGGTATTGAGGACGGGGGGGGGGGGGGGGGGTCCATGCATGATGCCCCCCCCTTAATATCTCGGCCGTGACATGACAGATCGCCGCGAAATTTTGCACGGACCTGGAGAATCTCGTAAAGAACACATCCATAATTATTTTTTATGTGAATCTTTTTTTCCCTTTGATATCATAATTCATGCAAATTACGTGTAAATACACAGTTTGAGTGATAATCAAGTAATGAAAGGCCCCAAGGGTGAAATATTTATGCAAGAAGTTCTTTATAAACATTAGCCTACAAACATTATTTTGAAAGAAAAATTTATGAAAGTGACTTCAATTCTTATTTTTTTTCTGTTATTTCAAAATTGTGTGTATTTCTTTGTGTTTAACTTTATGAATTTTTTATTATTTTTTTTTAAGTTCGCTGTTTCAGGGTGTTATCAGGACCACTATTCAGAACAGGTAACAGCTGAAAGAAGAAATTATAGGTGATGATGGAGAAATATGAGGAGATGCAGTTTCTCACTCGTTTGTACACAAAAAATCAGATATTCTCCATTCCGGGCCGACACGAGATCACACAAGGTCACGTGACTCTGATATGTTACGGTTACGGTACGACCAATTTTTGTAAACTTGGTGTCAAAAGATGCGCAAGACTCGAAAATTGTCGGGGGGGGGGGGGAGGGATGGGGCATCATGGCCCCCAGTCCTTTTAGGGTTAAATATGTCTTAAATGATGCTCAAAATGACCATGCCTAGATTTTTGTTAGTTTTAAGTTTTGAAAAGATTTACAATTTAAAAGCGTAATTCGATTAATCAACGTCAGTCAAATTTCAGAGCATTTTGCTCTTTGACGCAGAGTACAGCTGGTGGGAGAAGAAGCATCAAACATCCCTTCCCAGATCAGGGGAGCGTTTCATGAAGAGTCTTGTCGGTGATTTTCACTGACTAATTTGCTCTCAGCCAATCAGATGCGAGGATTTTGAGTAGCTTATAACAGTAGTCAGTGAAAATCACAAACAAAACTCTTCATGAAACGCTCCCCAGGTTTTGTCCAAACCCTGTTTCAAAAGTATAAAGTATATTACGAGAATATTCAAAATTTTAAATAGCAATCAAAAGCGTTCTACAAGTACATTATCAAGAGTTTACTGTAAAGAGACCGGGGGGGGGGGGGGGGGTCATAAAGCTCTTTGTAAAGTTACGATGACTTTACGAACGACTTGAATATGGCAACCCAAATGGAATTCTCAATCATTATAAATCACATCAGCTAAAGGTGAAATATGCAGACGTAGATTAACATTACTTTTGTTTACGAACATTTTTATTGCAAAGTATATTTTTTGCCAAAATTGAATGGAGGTTATTGGAAATGCAGTCACACTTTGTTAAAACATCAAGAGAAACTTTGGGCATCCCATTTGGCACTTCATATTCAAGTCGTTCGTAGAGTCATGCGTAACTTTACGAATAGCTTTATGAAACACCCCCCAGGATTCATGGAAGTACGCCCACTATATACAGACGGGGGGGGGGGGGGGGGCATGATGCTTCCAAATGAACAATGTAATATTTCCACAAGTGAATAAACAAACAAACAGAAGTATTGTCCTGATTCATGCCGACTGTCATATTTATTTGCAATATTGGCACACAATGTTTACATTGCAAAAAAAAAAAAAATGTAAAGAGCTATCATGCAACTGTGTTAATTAATAAAATCATACTCTACCTTGATCTTGCGGCATATTGTATATTTAAGACTACAATTAACCGATTGCTATGATATGACTTTAGGAGTACAAGGACAGGCAACTGTTTATATCTCAAATCTTCAACATGCTGACCTGAGATGAATTACTTAAGAGCCGTCTTTCTTTCTTATTCGAAAGTCTAGTAAATCGCTTGCAAGCTACTGTTTAAATGATCAAGTAATGGAATCATATTTTAAACCTGCAGTGCATTATGCTATAAAAGTACACTATGACGTATGCATATTTTCCAATCAGATGTTTGAACATCATTATGAATAACATTTCATTATATGCGGATAAAAATACAGGGTTTTTGTAAAACATAATCCTTCAAGACTGTTGAGGTACATTGTATATGTAATTCACGATGTTTAAACATCTGATTGTAAAATATGCAATTCAACCTTACCTGGTACACTTAAAGTGGATTGAATACCTTGTGTTTCAATAAAAGTTCTACTGTGTTGGCGAAAATTCATAAAGTAGTATGAAATGTCTGTTTTTAAATGATATACATGCTATTGTGCAATACCACAAATAAGGAAAAGAAATCTTGAATTATAGAGTAAAATTAGAACACATGTGCTGAATCAAATTCTGAAATTCTTTAAAAGTATTACAATCATACTGAAATCAACTTTTGAAGCTAATACTGCTTTCACACCAAGGTACGGTCACTGGGTACGGTCGCAGAGACCGTACCCAGCGACCGATCGGACATGCTTTCACACCGCCGTCAAAATTTGGTCAGGCCTAGAGCGATCGGTCGCTGTATAGCTGACCTAGCCGGAAGCGGAAGTAGAGATAGCGCGTGGGCATGTATGGGGGGTCATTGCATTTCGATCGGTCGCTGAGTACGATGTGCTTTCACACCAAGGTACGGTCGCTGGGTACGGTCGCTGAAGTACCTCAGCGACCGTACTCAGCGACCGATCATTTTTGACCAAAACGATTGGTCGCTGAGTACGATGAAATGCTTTCACACTATGTACGGCTGGGTACGGTCGCAGCGACCATACCCAGCGACCGTACCTTGGTGTGAAAGCAGTATAAATGTCAACATAAAAGGGAAGACACACAAATAAATGTTACAAAACCAAGAGAATCCTGTAAATAGCAAATAAGAGGAAAAAAAAAACCATGGGCATTCATATGATAAAAATTTGCTCTAATTATTGAGATAAAACAACACAGCTAATAAAACAAGCCTACATGAAATTCATAAATGAAAGACTTAAAAGTTAAAAAAATTATAACAGCTATAAATCATTCCATAACTTTACAATACAACATGCCAACTGCTAAAAGTGATTGTACCAGCCTCATTATTCAAATCTGTCATTAAAAAAAACACCATATACTCAACTTAGATCATTTAAACATCTTTCTTGCAAAATAAAGATGGATATCAATTGAGGCTCCTTGCATGTTTGTCTACACAGCCTAATACATATAGGGTCTTTCCTAAAACAATCATGAGAAATTTAGCTAAGCTTTATTCTCATATAACAGTAATAATAATACAGGTTTCTTGTACATGTACCCCATCTTAACCCATAGAAGTACAGAGCTTTTTAGAGGTCTAAATTAATCATCTTCAATCCTTAAATTGGCAACTATTATTTTTTCCACTCTTACATAGTTTGAAAAAAATAAATATCGATATAACATGAACCAAAATGAATTATGATTGTAAAATTTAAGCGGAAACTGCCAATTTGAACATGGAAATAGGAATTATATAATATTCACTGTGTTGCCAATTTAAAGACTTTAATGATTAGTTACATTTAAACTGCTCTAATTCGAAAACGCAACATCATACTGCACTGAAAATGGACTCAAAATTTTCAGTGAATTTTTCTCTTTCTACTCATATATAATGTGTCATGCCCAGCATTCTGGACCAACAGATACTGCCAAAGCAACTCCTAAAGGAGACACTGTACGTCCTTAACAGTATAAACTGATCAAAATGCTTGAATTATTATTACCCCTGTTCACTGGATTCAAATACACATTTCTGTACATTACTGTGCACATTCTCCAATCCCTGGGGAACATTCCAGCCAGTCACCCATTTTATGGGCGCACACGTGCTAATCAGATCACACTAAGCTATGCATCCTACCGGGTATACAATTAGCACCTGGGTGGAGAGTGGCAAACATGGATTAGTGTCCTGGCAAAAGAGGTTAGTGCCTGGCTGGGATTTGAACCCTCGACCCTTTCAATGAGATTCAAGTGAATGAACCACTACACCACTACACCACAACACCTCCAATATACAAACACTGCTTGTACCTAAAAGAGCTCAAGCACCACAGTTTTGTGTGGGAAATGACACATGATGCTTGTTTTTCTTTGTTTTAAAGTAATTTGGATTTATATTCCATCATAGCAACAAAACAACAAAAAAAAAGGCTTTTATAGTACCTTTAACTGTCATATTGAAATTTAATTTTCTTGAAATACATGTAATGTTGTTCAATGAAACAACGAAGTTTTTCTTGAAACTAAAATAACAAATTGATACTAGTTCCAAAGATGGCAGTGCTTCCCCACAAAAAGGAAGTATTTTCCACTGAAATAAAATGTTAGAAATTCACAGTGCAGCTACCCTCAATTGTATATACTGCTAAAATGAATGATGGTTGCATGAAGAAAATGATTTCTAAGCATGATGCATATAATAGCAATGTATACACCAGTTAGATTTAGATAAGATTTTCATTGATTTGTATACTTGTGATGATATATGAGATAGCGATTGTGTGCTTAAGATTGTCAATAGTGTGTACAGTATCACCCTTTTAGGTGATTTCGCATTTAAGATGATTCTTATTCTATTCTATCTCTAAATTTGGTTTAGAGAGAAAGCATGAAATATGGACATGAGTGGGAAAATAAAAATAAGCAAAACATCAGGCATACCGACCCCAATGTTAAAGGCAGGAGATCCCATTTACAGCTCTAAAATATTAAGATGTGTGAATATGTGTTCAATTATAAGAGAATGATTATTAGAAACTTCTGTGAAAGAAAAATGGATTGTACATGGCTAATTAACTGAATAATTAACATTTTTGATAACTCTGTACTTATTTCGGACCGAAAATTTTAGCGGATTTTTTTTCGAGATAGCGCACAACGGAAGGATTCACGTTACATACAGTACAGCGCTGCTATTATGTGGTACGTGTGGTGGCCGCGAGCTGTGCGCGGCTGAGCTAGCTAGCTAGCTGGCTTCGCTTCTGCCGGTGAGCCGATCCAACTTGCTTATTCAAGGATGGTAGCCAGATTTTCAATTTTGTATGACCGTAAGATTACATAAACAGTATCAGAAGGGCATATCCTAAACTCCTGCCAAGTTGTATGGTTTTTCAACAATTTTGCAAACGGGATCTCCTACCTTTAACCCACTGGCTACTGCAATCAGGTGGCCCATGTATTAAGTCTATGGGAATTTGAGAATTCAGTAGTCAACAGGTTAAGTAATTTCAATCAAACCAAGAAGTTATGCTAACATGTCAGTGTTTTCACTTCAACCAAGACCCAGTGCAAGATATTAAAACTCCTAAATCATGAGATGATAAAACCTGAATATTAGCTCCACAATAGTGCCGTGAAAGCAACTTTCAAATGATAGCTATACATGTACATGTATATGACTATTTAAAGTCACAGAGCTACAACACCCCAGTGAAAGCCGTACAACACCTCACAATGATGGTGCAACAACATCGCAGTAACTGCTTTACAACACCTTAGTGACAGCACTACAAAACATCAGTGTTAGCATTTTAACACCTCCGTCATAGCATAGAAACACCTCAGGAATAGCTTTGCAACACCTCAGGAATTGCTTTGCAACATCTCAGTGGGTTTTCAACATCTCTGTAATTGCTTTTCAATACAATACTTAAGAGCATTATAACACCTTGACAGCTTTACAAAACATCAGTAACAGTGTTCAAACACCTCAGTGATATATGTAGCATTTCATACAGTAACATTTGAATGTTTGCTCTTCCAACATTTCACAGGCAGCACTATAAAACGTCAGCAACACATTAGTGATAGCACTGCAAAACCTCAGTGATAGTTTTACAACACCTTGTCAATAGCTTCACAAGACCTCTGTGACAGCATTACAGCATCTTGGTGACAGTTAAACCTCAAGATAGCTTTAAACTGTTTTTAGTTTCATAGTTCATCAGCGGCAGATTATCAATCATCATAAAGTTACACATTGTGTTCTAATTTTCGATACACCTTAACTTTGGTGTATACATGTGGCATAGCTAGTGAATTAGATTTAAACAATCCCTACAAGTAGCTTGCAACAAAACTCCCTGAAGTGATAACTTTGTAAAAACATGGATACATCACTATATAACACCTGCAGCTTGCCAGTCAGTATGAAATGATTGATATATCATACCCAAACGATGAGTATACAACACCACAAATTCAGCATTTTGATATCAGTTTCTGCTTTGCAACACCTTAATTACAGCTAAAATTATTTCAGTGTTGGTTTTCTGACACATCAGAGATACACCTGTTGCATGTTATACGTGTAGTTGCATATTTTCAATATCCTGGCGATAGTTTTATTTACAAAGCCTTGTGATAATCTGTTTAACCCATTCGTGACAGGAATTATTTAAAGCCTAATTTGATCAGCTTTTATTCTTCAAATTGGCAACACCAACATTTGAAGAATAACATTTTTATTTTATTGCTACACTTTTCTTATAAAACGTCATGTATCTGAAATGAATATAAATTGACAGAAATTATGATGAGAAGTCAAAAAGTTGCAAATTTGCAGGGGAAAACGGTGATTTTAAACTTTCTTTCACATTGCCAATTTAAGGATTTTAATGCTTATTTTCCTTTAAAAAATTTTCAGCATCAAACAACGAATATTGATGCAACCAAAATGGGCGCAATCTGTATAGAATATTTTGCTCTTTCTGCTCATGTATTTGGTATAATATTTAGGGCTCTGCATCAAAAGTTATTAGGTCAAACCACAAAATGTGGACCTCTGTCACGAATGGGTTAATGTGTACAAAGTTTATAAGCAGTAGAGTTAATGAAGTCTGTATTTCCATGTATATGATACATGTACCTGCACTTTCACAGTAACATCCAATGTATTATGCGTTCTTCACCAAACCTTTTTATCATTAGTATAATGATTATGAAGTTATCCCATCTCTGCGCTGTCCTCTGTCCGGGAAAAAAAGAGAAAGCATAAACTATACTAAAAGCATAAATATCTTTCAGGATTATTGGTGCCCTTTTTTATCACAAGAAACTACAAAAGAGGAGGCAGAAAGCTTTTTCTTAGCTTTAGACAGAGTAGTAAAAGGTAGTCTTACATGAAACCATAGAATTTTAATGAAGATCTTTTTCCAATCAGCATTCATTTATATATTAGGCATGACGTTCTATGCATACCTGCCTAGATAAAGTAGATTCCAGATACAGGTTGGTGAGAGAGGGCTGTTATTAAACTCATAGCAGTACAGAGGTTTCTTTAAGAGATAAATTAATCAGCTTTCCAGCCTCAAATTGGCAACAATCATAAGATAGCCTTATACATGTATTGTTCTAATGTTGGCACTTTTTTTTAATGAATTTTCAAAGTTCATTCCATAGTATGGTACTGCATGCTGGAAAGATCTTTGGCCATATCCTTTTGCAGGGAATTTACTGGGAACCAAGAGATCATTGCCAAGGAATGAAGACCCCTAGGAGGGCGATATGAAGGAATAAGCTCTTGCAGGCATCATTGTGCAAGACATCTTGTATATATGGTATATTTCTGATGCTATAGCAGGTGACCTCAGGCACACCCCTACATTGAAGTTGTTCAAGGAGCAGGACGAAAAGTGATTTTGAGTAATTCAGGTGCTTCGGGGTTGATGCAGCTAAAGCCCATTGCACACTACGCAATCTGTCTGAGATACGATTTTGGAATAAATTTCTACAATATTTTATATGACCATTAAAACAGGGAAAATCATACTGACCAAAATTTGAAACAGTCATATGAATACTACAGTTGAAACTCCAGGCTGCTGCGAGCCCCCTTGTAGGCATAGCGATCTTGCGATCAGCTACAATTTGAAGGCGATTTGGCCTTTACTCCGACCTAAAGGCCTGCAGTAAACGAAAATTTTGATTTCAGCATTCCTATATTCATTCTGAACCTCAAATACGATATTACTTTTTAAACTTTCATATATTAAAGCAATACCATTTGTTCCAAAATCTGGTCTCAGTTGGATAGTATAGTGTGCAGTGGTCTAAAGAGACTGTAATAGTTTTTCCTAATCTAGGGGTCACATTTACAGTCCTTGTAGGGTGATACATACACAACTCTCTACGTAAAATCATTAAAAAGATTATCCATGCGTGATTCCTGATCAGATACATGTAGCTTTAAAACCTTCTATTATACATTCTCTCTATACATCTCATACTCTTTATCTTGTTTTGGTTTCTGTCCTTGAAAGTTGAATTCCCTAGGGTCTGGGGAAGCAAGACTAGCTGACCGTGAGCTGAGCAAATCCTATAAGAGCCTTGTCGTCTGGAACTTCATTCACCTCACATCCAGAATTCTGAAAAGACACAAGGCAAAGGAAAAATTAAAGGCAAAGTCCATGACGAGATAAAGTTCATTTCAATAAAAAGGGTTAAAAATTTCTGAATAAAACTGTGAAAATTTGATGAAAATCAGATGAAAAATAAGGAAGTTATGAATTTTTAAAGTTTTGCTTTTTTCGCAAAACAGTACTTGAACACTTAAATACTCACCGAATGAGTTGATGATCCCATACCCTCACTTGTCATTTATGTATACATTATTTGTGGAAAATTGTGAAGATATGATATCATCAACTCACTCAATAAATATTCATATCAACTGTTCAAGAAGTGTTTTGTGAAAAAATTGCAAAATTTGAAAATTCATACATGTAACTTCCTTATCTTTCATCCGATTTTCAACAAATTTTTAGTTTTTTTAAAAGAAAATGTTACTCTTTTTATCGAAATGAACTTCATCTCTTCGCAGACTTGTCCTTTAATCAGTACAGGGCCAAAGATTCCTGCTACCAGTGTACAGCAGCAGACTAGCTGGTGATAGATGAAGCTTTCTCCTCTACTGCTCCAAAACTATGGAACAGACTCTCTCTCTCATCTGAAATCTTTATCAACAGTCAAACAATTCAAACAATACAAACACAGTTTGAAGACATATCTATTCTGAGACCCATGTACTCGTTGAACTTAAACTTGCACTGTAACTGAGTGGTAGTTAACCCACTGAGCATGATATGATGTCAGTATAAAACATATTTCTATAGACCCTAGCCAAGTTATCTCGGGCTTTGTATTTAACAGGTTAATGCTGACCCAGGGATGACATCACAAAGCACTTTGTATCTAGAAGAACAGGTGCCAGGCACACCAAAAGCTATTTGGGATGGGGGGGGGGGCAACATCCCAGGGGGCTCCCTATTTTAGGGACTCATGTCTTCTCTTTTTTTTTGGGGGGGGGAGCTTCTTTGGGGAGCGAAAATGAGTTTTGCCCCTCCACTTTTTCAACCCCCCCCCCTTTCAAAGTTGCTATTTATAAATATCTACTATGATCATTAAATTTCACAAACAAATGTATTAGTAAACAGTGAAATTGCAAGTGTTACAACATGGCAACATAATGCAGAAAACTATTGAGTGTGGGCAGAACTCTAGACCATGCTCAGCAGTGACAAGCTGTTTGACACTTGCACAGAAAGGGACATGGTAGTGGCCAACGAAGTGGCTTTTACATGCGCTAGACATCGGGAAACAATGCTGTCATATCTGAAATGATGATGATGATGTTGCAGAAAGAGTAAAATTGTTTTGAACAATTTCTGGTAAGTGCAAACTTAACTGCAAGGGGTACTGTGTCAAGATAATTCACATCACCATGCGTAGCATTGTAGCTAGCTGTTTTTACAGACGGTCAGTCGTGGGCTTTCATGAGGAATTTGACACCATGGGTGCTTACCCAGTAACAGGTGTTGTCCATCACTGTGAGTTTTATGACCAACAGACATTATGTAATGCTGTGTATATTCCACCCTTTGCCCCATACGGCAAAGCCGAGAATGCCCGAAGCCATCCGAAGAATGTTTATGGTGGGACAGCTTGTTTTGCTGTGCTCCAGAAATGTAGCTCAATTACAGTTATTTCCACAAGTGTCTGGTGTCAGCAAATTATGATCTACTCCCCATGAAAGCCCACGACTGAATGTCTTTACTCAAGCTTTTCAAAAAGTAATGATGATAAGCAGTTAACCTATTAAGCATAATTTAAGTTCAGTATAACACATATTTTCCATAAACCCTAGCCAGTGTTATCTCAGACTTAGTATTCAGTGGGTTAAAAATTTGATAAAAGAGTAGAAAAATATTTTGAGGACTATAATGCAGTACTCCCTTCATAAAAACTCCACCATCTTTTGACAGAGTAGTAGAGCTTGACTTGTTAACTCTTACGGTGCCAAGGGGTTTTGCTTGTTCCCAAATTCTACCAAATCATGTTCAATGCTTGCTTTTCAAATGCCCGAAGTCTTCTACAGTAATTTCTATACAGATAAGTCGTAGAAAATTTATTACCCTTTCAAAAGATACCAAATATTTCCATGAATTTATTGTCTTGCATGAAAACTATTTGGAAATAGAAATGAGCTTCCCTCTTGACCTTTCCATTTCCATTTCTCATTTGTTTTCTATTGTTTTATGCTAAAATAAGAATGGATCCTTTCCAAAATCTGCAGTTTTCTTAAAAATATCGTATGGTAGCATATAGTGACTGATAGATATTTTAAATACTATATTTAATCCGCTAAACTATGACATATTTTCATGACCATATCCATTACTCTAAGAGGAGTAATGGTTGATTAAAATGTAAAGTCTCTTTGGCGCATATATACATGCCATCGGCACTGTAAGAGTTACATGTAAATGTATGCATTTTGTCTCTCTGTGACATTGGGTTTTTTATGGATTCTAATTTTTTAAGTGACCGTGACAACCAAATTTCATCAAGCTTTATCACCTTCAGTGATGTCCTTCACAATGAAACGTGAATAGCTCTCTGCAATTAGGCACTAATTTTCTACAGGCATTCAAACTTTAAAATTTATGTAAATGTACATCAATGACTAATAGATCAGGCTCAGTATGAAGAGGGGATAACAAAACAAGGCACATACCAGTCTGAACGTCATGGATTTACAGTCACGATTCTTAACAACCTTCTCCAAATTGGCAGCAACTGTAGAGGAAAAAA
>CM057167.1:23874622-24024660 GCA_029962745.1 Echinometra lucunter
AACCAAGCTCACTGGATTACGAGCACAATGATCTACAAACTGAGCTATGGCGCCTCCTTGATATCATCAGTTTACTCACCAACAATGACGTCTCTGCCATCCACCAAGCCTTCCTTGACCAGTTCTTGGGAGATACCATTGGGTGTGTCTTGGTCCACCCTGAACTCAAACCTGATGTCATGCAACTCCTTTGATGCATTCCTAGATGGTAGAAATAGAAATACAGAGATGCAATTAGTCAACACTTCACAGAGGTACAATATATGATAATACATCATGATGATGACAACTACAGCAATAACAACAACGGAGAAGTTGAAAATTTGTTCATTATGATAACAGCGATGTTGATACATATGAAATAATAGCCATGATGACAATAATAATGGTGACGATGACTGATAATGAAGAAGATAATGGCGATGATGACGACAATCACGACAATCAAGATGATTCTGATGATGATGCTGATGCTGAAGATGATAGTGGTTGTACATGTAGTAACGAGGAAGATTACGATGCTGGTGGCAACAGAGCTGATGGTTATGCTGATGGCAGGTTATGGTGATGGCAATGATGGTGATAATGATGACGATGGCGGGGTGATGATAATGATGATGATAATGATGATGATGATAATGATGATGCTGATGATGATGATGATGCTTAAGATGATAGCGGTTGTACATGTAGTAACGAGGAAGATTACGATGCTGGTGGCAACAGAGCTGATGGTTATGCTGATGGCAGGTTATGGTGATGGCAATGATGGTGATAATGATGTCGATGGCGGGGGTCATGATAATGATGATGATGATGATGATGATGATGATGATGATGATGAAGATGATGGCGATGATGATGGTGATGATGGTGGCGATGATGATGATGTTTATGATGATGAAGATGATGGTAGTAACAATGGTGGTTATGATGATAGTAACGATGAGGATAATGATGGTGCAAATGATTACGGATATAGGAATATTAGTATACATAATAATGGCAAAAAAAGCAACAACGCAAGAATAATAAAGACAAGTTCTACACCTTTATACAGTGGGGTTTATTTCTTTATAATACTGAACTTTACATTGTGTTATCACCTTTTTTTCTTATTTGACTCAATCACAATCCTTGCACTTTCAGATGAAACTTCTCATTATTTCTGTTTGAGTGGATAAGAAAAGAAATGCTCACATACTGAAAGAGGGTAAGAGCTTACCTAAGCCTGAGGATGAGACTTAGGGGTGGGACTTGGTCTCCTCCTTCTGTGTTTTGTTCCGTTGCCTCACTACTGCAAGCTGCATCCACTGGCTTGACGTCCTCATTCTTGATCTCCTGTCACACACAAAAATAATCAGTTTATTTTTTTCATTTGTGATACTCTAATGAAACAGCAGACAAAGACATCATCATCCATCATCAAGTTCAAATGTTCACTTCTTATTCTTGATGCTCAAATGACAGACCACATACACAAAAATATCACCACTGTGAATGTTTCAATTCTTATTCTTGGAGAATAGCAATTTCGGGAATTTCCAAGAAAACATGTGAAAATAGAAATTTCTTAATAGAGTCAACAGCAACAAGTGAAATTAATGTTCATAAAGAATTATGAAATTCCTTATACAAATATACATTGTAAAAGTATGTAATAATCATTTATTTTGTTTTGTATTGATGTCAAACAGAGAAAATAATGTATATTAATTTATGATTTACTGTCAAATAAAAAAGATATTCTAAGTTTTGCATTATTTTGGAAATAAAGATTTGAACTTGAATCCTTGAGCCTTCATACATGATTATCAGTGGATGGCTCTACCATCTAACCCTTGACTAAAGTTGGTATGCTTTTCTGAAAACCATCCCGTAATGGGATACACCTGGGCCCTGTTTCATAAAACTTGTTATCAGTAACAATTTCCACATTTCTATGACAAATCTGCTCTCAGCCAATCAGATGCAAGGATTTCAGTAGCTTATAACAGTTTTTGCAACTTGCTATTGATAACAAGTTTTATGCCACAGGGCCCTGGAAGCAGCTCTACCTCTGGTTCTGCCTTGGTGCCCATCTCATTCTCCAGAGCCTCCTTGTACTGAGCCCCTACCCTGGGCGACCGTCCAATGCTCGCCGCCTTGCCCTCCTCACTGTTCTCATCCAGTTCATCGTCTGACCACTCCCACGCTCCATCCACAGTCCTGTGCAGACGGCCGCTTGACCCTGGCACTCGCTTGACCTGTCGGGACAAGGGTTTTGGTTTTGTCAATTGTTGGATTTTGAAACATTTTTGGAGGCATCTGTCTTTCTCTGTACATGTACACATCATGCATTTTTCTAATTATATTTCTCAGTTTGTATTTTTTCACCCTATGTGGCTCTTCTGTCTCAGCTTGGGAGGACTGGGGGAGGACTAAAAATAAAAAGACGTACAAAGGGGAGGGGGGGAGCAAGTAAAAACAAGACAAAATTGTCAAGGCATAACTTTTCTAAAGGCATTCTATCAGCCCTCAAGAGCAAACGCACATGCACAATAAAAAAGAAACAGAAAGGAATGTATCATTCAGTATTTCATTCTAAAAATGCATGCCCTTGTGGCTTTTTCTTTCAGATGGTTAGTGAAAGGGGGTTGGTCACAGTAATTTTTTAACCCCCCTCCCAGTCCTATGATGGTAAATAGTGGACTAAGGCAAACAAGAGGAAAATGAGCAAGAGTAACGCAAAAAGCATTTAGATCTAATCGAGAACCAGAAGTGTAAAGAAGATAAGTGCAGTAGATACAACCACATACATCCTCCCCCCTTCCCCCCCAAAAAAGAACAATTCAATAAAATAAAACAGAAATTACTCTTTGATTTCCTTAGTTCAAAACATGAGAAAGAGAGGCATCTAACTTACATTTTGTTGTTGGGCTTGTCTGACTCTGAGTCCTTCTTGAATGAGACTCTCTATTAGAAATTTCTTGTCTCTTGCTTTCTTGAAGAACTGACTTTTTAGCAGTTCTGAAGCAGTAGGTCTGAAAAAGAAAGGGTCGTTCTTGTTCGAGTTCAAGTTCAATATTGCATATAAAAAGCAATACATAATTGGCAGCCCAGGGGCTGAAATTAGCATGTTTACAATCTAATGTACATAAAGATTGATCATAAATGTACATGAAAATAAGATGAAATAAGAATGACAATATACATAACAACATAAGTAAATACAAAACATGAACACAAATTAGAATATGAAAATTGGACTAAAAACTGAACTAAAATGGAGGTTATAAAACAATAATAATGCAATTCTGTATCATTTTAAGGAGAAATATTACGGACATTACTGGGACTGGCAATTGGAGTAGATCTACGAAATGTGGTATTGCACTCTTTCTGAATCAAACCTTTTTGGATTTAAACTGTAAAATTTGATACATGCCTTAAAGGAAATGGAAACATTTTTACTTTTTAGGTAACCAGTCTTTACATTGTGGGTTATTTAATAGAGATTTAGCAAACTCAAAAGATAGTCTTTCTCACCTAGTTTCGAACCACTTTAATTCACATTTTGTGACAACTATTCTTCACATACATGTACATAATGTATCTTTGACCAATATCTATAAAAAATGTTACATGTACTTTTACTTTCAAGAGTCATATCAGTAGCTACACCTAACAAGATGACTGCCCATGAAAACAATGGCTCCAGGAACTGACTGCCCATGAAAGCAATGGCTTTAGGAACTGACTGCCCATGAAAGCAATGGCTCCAGGAACTGACTGCCCATGAAAGCAATGGCTCCAGGAACTGACTGCCCATGAGATTCATGGCTGATGATATCAACAACCTGTGAGATCAAAGGCTAATGGGACCGACAGCAAATGAGACCAGGGGGTGTTTCATAAAGCTGTTCATAAAGTTATGCATGACTTTACAAACAACTGGAATATGAAGTGCCAAATAAGATGCCCAAAGTTTTTTCTGATATTCTAACAAAGGGTGACTGCATTTCCCATAACCTTGATTAAATTGTGGAAAAACAAATACCTCGCAATAAAAAAGTTTGTAAACAATAGTAATGTTAATGAGAATCCCATTTGGCTTCCCATATTCAAGTCATTCTTAAAGTCATTTGTAACTTTACTAACAAACTTTATGAAACACCCCCAGCATGAAAACTGGCAATGTTGGCCTCCAGGACCCTGAGGAAAGTCAACTGTTGGTTCATTGGACTTATGGCTAATGAGATCAACAGCCAACAAAAATGACAAGCTGGTCTTGCAGACCTTCATAATTTTTTTGACAGTTTCATGAGACAGAAAGTGTCAGTCTCATGGGCCATCATCAGGCCTCGAATTTCATAAAATTTGGGTCACGGCCACTTTTTTGGGAGGGCACATATCCTCTCAGAGGGGCATAGATCCTCTTAGAGGGGCACCAAGGCCAAAATGGGACCTGACCTACTCGTGCCACGGCACAATGCATAAACGCACGTTTACACTTTGTCCACAGTAGTTCATTCATGCTTCTCACTTATAATTACGCATGGTGGCAGTATTTTAGGGGTTGAAGCATAGCTAGAATTTAATTTTTTTTTTTTGGGGGGGGGGCAGTAGTGGGCATGCAAGGTGTGCAAATTAAATATTGAGCATACAAAGTGTACTCCTAGGGGGAAGGGTGCAGGGAGGGGGGAGTTTCCCCCCTCCCGCGCGAAGCGCAGAAGCTCTGAAGTTTCTTTTTCATTCCTTGTCTGATCCTTCTCTTACCCTTTTTCCTTCCCTCTGATGCTTTTTCTTTCTTTCAGGGGTGTGAGTGACCACAAATAAACAGAGCTGAAATCACAAAAGCTCCTATACTTTTATACAGAGGAAGTGCACAAAAAGCTGACATTAAGTTGAAAATCAAAACCAAAAAAAGCTGAAATCAGCTTTAAAGCTGGACTGTCACACCCCTTTTTTTTGTGAGGCTGCCCTCTGGCTATATGGATGAATCAAGTAATTCCATTTGAGATTATTATCATTAATTCATGTGGATAAAGCTTAAAATGAGAAATGAGAGAGGACAGAATCCTAGATCATCTCAAAGTATTTATCACTCGATGAATTGAATTGTTAATTGAGGTGTTCATTTCTTTCCTTCTCATCCCTTCTGCCCTTCCTTTCTCAAGAAAAATTTGTTACTGTTACAGGATAAGCTGGTGAAGGTGTGTGGTGCTTTGTGGAGTGAATGCAAGAAAGCAAAACTAAAAATAAAAATGGCCTCAGGCTCAGGCAGCACAGAAGAGAAAATGTCCCCTTCTATTATTTATTGGATTGTTGTTAATGTTATTACATAATCTTAAGCAAATGGATGTCCAGAAAATAATATCAGCATCTCGTGTAAACCAAGCGAAGAAGTGGTTTACATGTTTAATTGAGTACACACTCAGTGCAAGTAGGCCTAAGTAAATTTTCATCACTTCCTATACCCTAACCCAAAGCAAAGTAATTTTAAAACGCAGAACTTCACAGAATTAAAGTTTCATCTTTTGGGGTTCTAATATTTTTTCCTAGATATCACATATCTTCACAAAATATGTTAAAACTAATTATTTAATCAAATATCAACCCTACAATGCCCTAAAAACTGAAAAAATAAACTATTACCACGACTGAAAAATCTTGAAATCAGCAGCCCAATGAGGCAGTTTCTGCAGGATAACTCCCCCAGAGCTCAGGGAGCAATTGACTCTGAAGGAAGGCCTACAGCCCAAAGCAGCTGACTAAAAACATCGGCGGCGCGCGCTTCTTTAAATAGTAATGATGTTCAGATACTACTCCAGATAAGTTTCACTGACATTTTGACAAATAAAATCCACAGACTATATCAAAATTTTATTAAAATATCGGCACTCAAGACCAGAAATAACCTTGATAATCAGAAGTCAGGGTAGGAACCGCCAGGTCATTCACTACTTGCACTTACACATACACTACACACTACACTGCACTAGTACATCATCTAACACATGTGGGACTGAGCAGTTAATGATACTGGCCTTCTACGATCATGGCGATATCGCAAACTTCTATTAAGGGTCTCTCCTGTTGTTGAAAAAGGGTGCATTTTGTGTTAATTTTAAATATTTTGTCACAAAATAAAAAGGAAAAGTCTGGGTTTTATTTTTTTTAATGTAGTATGAGTTTCTTAGATTGGAGGGCATCAAGGCCACTCAGAAAATTTTGTGGCAGTAAACCTTCCGATTTTGAGAAGGGCATCACGGCCAGTGGGTGGGGTACCGGCAAATTGCCGATGGCCGGTGGGTATTTCGAGCCCTGCATCATTCTCATGGGCCATCGGTCTCACAGTCCATCGGTCTCAAGCTCCAATGGTCTCATGGGATGTCAATTTTCAAGGCTTTTGATCTACAGTGTGTACATATTATAATGGGCTGTCCCGCTATTATTAGTAATAATTCACTTCAAATAAATGAAAAAATAATGTTTTTGACAAGTTTAATTCATGAGTTTAATAAACCCAATAGCTAACTAATTCCTTTAACCCACTGAATACTTAAAGCCCTAGATAACTTGGGCTAAGGGCTATACAAATTGCAAGTTATACTGAATTCAAACCCTACACACAAGTCCCAACAGTTTCAACAAATTTCATATACATTCAATATCCCTCTGCTTCATACGCACAGATACTCAAAAACAGAGGTGCAGATTCTGTTTTTAGATCTTCAGCCACAGGCTACAAACCATTGCCAATTTCTTCCTGCTTCACGACTCACGAGTGCTTCTCATTATCACTTAGGTGAATCATCATACCACTAATCCTTCATTCGTTAAAAAATAGAGAGAGGGAGTGTCCATGTAAGAGACAATTATAGCCCTGGTTGTACTTTGTGACTTAAAATATTTGTAAACTATTAAAGGCGTCTCATCTTTATGTTGTTGTGTGAAAGAATGTGTGCCAGAACGTAAAATGGAAAATTATCGAAAATCTAATTTTTCAAACAGTGAGTGATAATTTCATGGATAGCATGTAGACCTTGTACATTGATATACAATCTTCTTGTGGCATGATCTTAGCTAAAATTCTATATCAATACATCAAACTAGACATTTTAATTTTTGCATTTTGCATTCAGGACTTAGATTTTTTCTTAGATTGAAGCAAAAATTTCTGGTTTTACATATTTCTTTTTAAATCTTTAGGCAAACAAGAAAGCTGGAAAAATTCCAAACTAACCATTCATGGCTGCATCCGGATATTAATTTTATAGCAGTTTAAAAATGGGATTTGAAGTCAGTGAGATAAATTACCCTTAACCCGTAGAGAAAGCTTTGATTTCAGTATAACACACATTTTCCATAGACCCAAGCCTGAATTTTCTCGCATTTAGTATTCAACGGGTGAAAATCTGTTGAAATCAACATTCTAGCCAATTTCAGTAAGATTCTGTGAAATATATTTTCTGTCAACTACAGGTTTAACTTAAATTCAAGATGACATTTTACCTCTTGGTTGGATCCTTCTGAAGGCATTTTGAGATCATCTTCCTGAATTCCTTGCTGTATTTCTTGTACTCATCCTTGTTTTCCGAGCATGAGTCGAGGTTTGGCGGCTCATTCTGCAGGGTTAACATCAGTACCTGAAAACAAGGCCAAAAGGCCATAAAACCAAATTATTCATCATCATCATCATCTTCATTTACCAAAGTCAGTATTGAGAAATCAAGCGGCAAATCTCTGCGGAAAAAAATTCATTCTTAATCAATGAATCAATCCATGAAAAGTAGAATGATCAACCAATTGCCCATGGCAGCTGAGTGGCCCTTGTACAACATGTAAGTTTTTGAGTTTTGAGAATGACGGCAGGGCTGGGAATTTCGGGTATTTCTTAAAGTGGGGTACCCGTCCGAATTTCGGGCGGGAACCTGATTTCCCAAAAATATAAACAGTAGTAAACACATAATCTAAATGTCCCTAAAAACATGCTTAAGCTTTCAAATTTATAGCAGCTATAAAATAACTTCAAGAGATCATGAATACCTTTGTAAATATTGAAATATATTATATAAAGTTATACATAATGAAAAATAAGCATTAATTAGACCCCAAAATAAAATAAAATTGAGGAAAACTTGTAAGTTTCACGATTTCTGTTAGCCATGCTGAAAATCATAAGACATCTTTAAACACATGGGACTGAAACAAGTGATACTGCAAGATTAAGAAATGTCATTAAAATCACCAAAATGAGCTCACATACGTCTTTGCACACTTCCATCCATTTGAAAAATAAAATGTATATCAACTAAAATCCTTGCTGAGATCAGAAAAGGGTAATTTCCTGCAAAGTATGGACTTTCAAAAGTCTGTTTTGATTTCCGAGAAAGTCAAAATCTGGATTAAAGTTAGCAGACCATTAAAGGGCCTCAGAAGTGGTCTGGCACCTTCTTATGTTCAGATTTGACTGTGTTGAATGTTAAATGTGCAATTCATTGAAAAGTTCTGTTGATCTGTAGCTTAGAATTGGAAGGGAAAATGGACTATAAAAGGAAAAAAAATAGTGGTTGAGGATTATCATACAAGCAGTTTATCATGAGTGTTAGAGAAGTATTCAAATGTCATTGATACAATAACGAATTTAGAAAGCTTGGATAGAAAATATTCAATAGTTTTTTCAGGGTCAGTACCACATACTGAACATTTTCTTTATTTTTGGGAAACAGTTAACTGATTTTCAGTCCCGTTTCCCGAGGCTCTCGGGCGGGACTCGGGTACCCGGGAATTAGTCACAGCCCTAATTACAGAATTCAGAAGACAACAGGTTAAAAGCCAACACAGATCTTACTACCATTGCCTGTACTAAGCATCAAGTTGATTCTGAAATCAAGTTAAATTAAACTAGCTAGGGACTTTCAACAAAATAAACTTCATGAAACTCAGGCACTTTATAATCATGAAGAAAAAAAATTGAATTACACAGAAATAGGAAATTTTAAGTAAAATTATTATTTCATTAGATGAAAGTTGGCATTTCACATTCTGCTTCCCCTTTCCCCCCTCTTGTTTCTTTATTTTACCTTTGCTATGTCTATTCAGCGTTGACTAGTAAAGCCAAAGTTGCTTAAATACACTTCCCAAATTCTTTGAACAATTTTACTTGAGAAGAAAAAATGTACATGTACTTTGTTCCATTCAATTTCTTTTAACATTTTACAGTATGCATCACTGCACTGTTTACTTATGTGGAGCTGCAAAATAGAGGAACTCATCCATTATATACCAAATCCCCACCCCCCCCCCCCACCTCCATCCCAAAACAGGAGCTCATTCTTAGCTACAGTAAAAACGTAGCATGCTCTCCTTGCTTTAAACATACAGGAATGACTGTATCGTGTATTTTTGCAGTATAAACATTAGCCAGAACCCATGCAGAGCATACCTTCATATGGGGTAATAAAAACTTCATGCTGTATCAATTCAATTGACATACTTGAGTCCCATTCACATACAAGACAGTCAATCACTTTAAAAACACTGCACACTGCAGCATAATACAGCAAAACAAGTGCTGTATATTTTACATTTTTGTATCTTTAAAGAAATTTGAGAGATTGAAGAGGGCCCCCATGAGCCCCCCCCCCCCCCCCCCCCCCCCAGTCCTTACTACCTCCAAAAGAGCCCAGTCTTTTGATGGTTTACTGATGAGTGTGAATGAGGCTTCACACTGGTATTCTAGCACCACATGGGCACTGACATTTAGGAATGCACTGATTTAATGGTAATGGCTAGTTTTATAGGTCATTTATTTAAACATCTAGAACAGCAAACAAATTGAAAGTATCAGTTTCAGTTGTTACACAAATCTTTGGTTCATCATAAGCCTTCCAGTTCATAACAGAGTTGGGCACTATTTCCAGGAGGCAATTTCATAAACAAAACTTCAGTGTTCTTCAAAACCATACCCAAGACAATTTTGAAAGTGGCATTATTCAGTGATAGATATCTTGAAATTAACATTTTAGATTTCAAAACCTATATATTCCTGGCTGTTTATATATATCCTCCTGAACACCTGTATAGAACACCTGTATAGAACACAGACATCGAAATTCAACAATTTATTAAATCAAGCCTCCACAAAGTAACAGGATCCCTCTAATATTGTTCTCAGTCACTTTTCCATCAAACAAATTCCAGTAATCATTTCTAGATTTGAACAATGACAGAAACTTTTGATTTTATGAGAATGCTACATTCTTTTTTATTACTATTATTATTATTACTGTTATCAAATTGTCAATATTTGATCTTAAAAGATACCTTCATAGCTGGGAATTTTGCATAGGGTGCTGCGCCAGTAGCCAACTCAATGGCAAGGATTCCAAAGCTCCAAATGTCTGCCTTGAAATTGTATCCAGTCACCTATCATATACAAGAAATTAACAATACTGAAACATTTTCTATTCAATAATGAATTATGCATAGATGTACATAGCTACTGAGAGTCACAAATAAAGCTGCATCAATATATTCTATACTAAATGTACAAGTTCATGTACTCATGGTATGATTTTTTTTTATTGGGTTGAAACAATGTAAAATAAAAACATCACACGAAAAGGTAATTCAAATAAATAAAGATTACAAACACACAAACAAAAAACAAGTAACAGAAACAATAGTCCTAAAGAGTTTACATACATGAAATAAATGGCAATACAGTGGAAACTCAGTATAACGAGGTCCTTGGGACCACCGAAATTACCTTGTTATAGTAGGAATCTCGTTATATCAGGGTTAAAAGCAAAAGACTCTAAAAAGCTGGGACCAAAATATTACCTTGTTATATCAGAAATATTGTTATATCAGATCTCTTTATACTGAGTTTCCACTATATATTAATCTCTAAAGGTTGCTACATCCAACAGTTCAGAATTGAGCACCATAGTGATTTTTCAAAAATGTGAATACATTCTGATTGAATATACAATAATTTCAAAGAAATCACAATCCATATCATGTCCACAGTTAATCTTCTTTTATAATTATTTTCACTATATCATAAACGGTACACACATCTTGAAATAGATGACATCTACACACGACATCTTGAAATAAACGGTACACATATATTCCAGGGGGGTGTTTCACAAAGAGTTAAGTTTGACTTAGAGTCGTGCTTAAACGCCAATGCACATTCAGTATTTAACGCGTAATCTCATTGATAGACTCCCCCTGACCATGATTCTGACCAATGCGGCGATGCGTAATATACAGCACGCAAGTAGGACTTTAAGTGCAACTTTAGTCAAACCTAAATCTTTGTGAAACATCCTCCAGATCATCTGCACAGCATCAAATCATTGCTTTAGATGAATTCCATCATGTCCCCATTACTAATGAAATAATGAACTTTGACCCCTCACCTGCTCCATGACCTCCGGAGCCATCCAGCAAGGTGTACCTACGAAGGTAGTGCGGACCTTGTCACGGGAGAGGTCCCCTCCGGTTGCAATCCAGGAACTGACACCAAAGTCAGCTACTTGGACTGTCCCGTCTGATCCCAGGAGGATGTTCCCTGCTTTAACATCCCTATTGGAGAGAATGGATTGACCCAAGTTTAACAGGATCAAATAACAATGATGGTATATTCCATTTCGAACTGAAGTTACTCTTTGCAATGTAAAATTATTCAAATGAATATCTTTGCTGGAATTCTATCAAAGTCAGCTAGCTGGACTGCACTATTTGAGCCCAGGAGGATCTTGTGTGCTTTATTAAACATCCCTATTGGAGAGAAAACATGATCAATAAGTAGACATATTACATTCCATTTGCAATCAATAATAATAATAATATTCTGTTCTTGTATAGCGCATATCACATCATTATCTAACGTCTCTATGGGCTTCCAAAGGACTTTGGATATTATTACCCTCGCTATAGCCCGGCAGCCATTACAGCGCACAAGCATTTCAAGGAATTAATTCCTGCCAGGTACCCATTTACCTCACCTAGGTCAAGTGTAATCAGGTTCTCCTGTGATTTTTTTTTTCTCCAGACAGGAGAAAAATATATTTTAACATTTAACTGCAATTCCTTTGTGATTGCGAACATGAGCTAGAACATCCCTACTAAGGAGAATGGATTGGTCCCAGGATGACAGGATGATAAATAAACCCATTTACTTTTTCTGCCATGAAAGAAATAACTGCAAATTCTAACATTACATAAAATAAGGGCTACAGAAAATGTCACTGGAGTAAATGTCGCATCATTAACCACGAGTTGAATATTATACCTGAGATGACTCAAGCTGGGGATTATGGTAAATGCATGCTATCCCAATAAAATTGTGCACCACAGGTTAAAGAGATGGTGAATTGTCACTTGGTCCACTCCCACTTTGTCTAATGCCCATTTCATCTACAACCAATTTCTCTAATAACCATTTGGTCTAATCGCCACTGAGTCCATTCACCATTTCGTCTAATTTCCAGTTAAACTTTGCTCATTTCGTCCAATACTCACTTTATCTAACACCACTTAGTCCATCTGATTGGATGAACTGGTAATAGACCAAATGGTCATTAGACGAAATGAGGAAAACTAAGTAGACGCAATGGTAATTAGACCATTTGATCATTATACAAAATGACAATTAGCCCAAGTGGGTATTAGACCAAGTGATGATTGGGCCAAACTGCAATTAGACCAAATCGATAGTAGACCAAACGGGTTTAGCCATAGCGGTGTTAGACGACCTGGGAATTAGACCAACTATAATTAGGCCAAGTGGCTATAAACCAAAGAGATTCACAATGTTGTCGATGGAATGGCTTACCTATGGATTTGACCATGTTCATGAAGGTAGTCCAGACCCTGTAACGTTTCCTTGAGGATGGTTGCAATGATGGGTTCTTCAAAGAGGCCTCCTTTACCTTTCCCTTTCTTCAACATGTACTTGATCAGATCAAGGCAGGATCCTGACAAAAAGCAAGCCGAACGAAAAAATAACTGTCGATGTTTTGAATGAGTAATGATGATTACATGTATGTCTGTAAAGATGATGTCTGAATAGGTGTTTGGTACTGTAGAATCGGAAAATAGCATTCAACACAGACATTCTAAAGCTTTTTGACATGCAGTCATCAAAATAGTAACAGTAAAATTGCATGAATGTTGTTTACCCTGACAGCCAATCAGAGCTCTTCATTTCTGCGCATGTTGTTCTCTTGTTACTGTCTATTCCTGCTTTCTGTTCATTTGTGCGATTTTACTCTGATGTCGAAAAGCTTAAGTACATGTATGTCTGTGTTCAATGCTATTTTCCAAAGGACGATGTCGACAATGACAATGTGACGATGAAGTCAAATAAGGGCAAATTTTTTCCAACCGGCCAAGATAATAGATATCAAAAACAAAATATTGCTGAGAATTGAATAGAGATGATCAAAATAAAGGAAAACAGAGGATGACAGAAAGAAACTTACCAGCTTCAAGCAGCTTCATGACCAGCCAAATCTCATCCTTGACCACAAACGAAGTGTAATACTGCACAACATTGATGTGTTTACACAAGCACATTGCCTGGATCTCTTTCTATATGAACCAATAATAGAAACACAACAATGTAAATCAGACCTTGGTCTACTTCACTTAAGTGATACATTCACACTAAACCATCATCTGGATCTTTTTCTACAAGAGGGTTGACCCTAGGGCTGTTACCGAACCGCCGAACCGAACGGAAGTTCGCCGAACATGGCACTTCTGAACAGGACCAAACCGAACCGAACTCAAAGGCCAAGTTCGGAAGTTTGGCAGTTTATAACACAGGATCATTAATTCAACTCTCGGTGAAGACCTTGTCCTGAATTTATTATGCTAAATGGGAGATACACCTTCGCTTTATCAAAAAATTAATACATACATCTTTTGGTGGGATTTCTTTTAATTCATCTTCTAAAAGTTTTTCTTAAATAAAAGATAGAAAAACACTTAATACAGCTTGTGTCTCATTTTTCCTTTGATTCTGATAAATTTCATAATATTTGGCACCATGAATTCTAGTTGTTTTCCCCCAAAATCATGTTAAAAGCTTCAAAATATGCCCAAAGATACTCACAATTGTAATCGATCGTAATAAGGTTATAATCGATTAACAATCATGATCGATCATAATACTAGATAAATATTTTTTTTAAATTAAAAAAATAGAAAAACACTGCTTTATTGATAATTTCTTTTAATATTTTCGTTTCTTTCCTTTATTTCGATTTTTAAAAAATTTTCTCTTGTTTTCTATTAATCAGTATATGAAAATTATCTTTCCCTTTCATTCAGAAAATAAAATAAATAACAAAGAATCTTGCAATAAATGCAGTAACTATTTTTTGTCATACAAAATATATTTATAAGAAACAGTGACTTCCAAGAGCAGTAAAGACAGAGAGGGTTCTGGTGGTCATTTGTTATCGATGCTCACCCTTTTATATTTTCATACTGTAATGCCAAACCCCGAACCGAACCAAACTTCGGAGATAAAAGTGCCGAACTCTGCCGAACCGAACCGAACCCGAACATGGTGCTAAATTTACAGCCCTAGTTGACCCAACAAAATAATATGTTTATAAATATGTTTTAAAATGTAATCATACCTGCTCCAACGACAATCGTTCCAGTGAATTTGACACTAACCAAATTCTCAACTTCAGTCTTGGATCTCGGACAATACACTGTACATGTACATAACCCATAAACTTGATCCTTCCACCAAATGGCAAACAAAGCCCTAACACTTATAAAATCTTTGAAAATGAAACAAGGGGCAAGGGTTACTGCAAGAAATGTTCGTACATCGTGCTCAGTGAGCTACAATGTAAAGTACAAACGTATTTTCCAGAGAAAATTGCAGCAGACTTTATTCAGTGTGGTTAGCGTTAAGTGTTGCAACTGGACTTTAGGTTAGGTTTAGGGGTAAGGTGCAGTACAAGGGTGAAGTCCAGGGTTGACATGCAGAATTCAGTTTACAGTGGACAACAATGACTGCAGAAGGATTATCAACAGAGCATGTGAACCCCCCCCCAACCCTTACAATGCTCTTTCCCCATCAACTCCCTGTCTCCTCCACTAAGCAAGAATTTTAACTTACTGCAAGTTCCTCCATGGTGGTGTTGCACTTCTCCAGATTAATCCTCTTGATGGCGCACTCCTCGTTGCGAGGAATGCAGATCGCTTTATGGACGGTTGCTGTGGCTCCATGACCTGCAGGCAAATCAACCAAAACCTTTAGGTCACATTTTCGTACATTCCCAATTAAGGGGGTACCCAATGCTGAAACAATGTTAGTTCATTTAAAAGAGCATGATTTTATTAGCAGAAAATCATCTGCCTTAAGTATTTTAAAAAGTCGTGTTGCCAGGGAAACGTGGAAATGTGGAAATGTGGTAAGATTTCAGGATATTTTTGACCCCTCAGCTGTGACCCAGTTTCAACTGGGTACCCAAAGTGGGTACCTTGTCGCACAATTCTAGGAGTATGCGCGCAAGGTATAATACATATTGTACAGTCTAGCGCGCAGCACAACTGCAATGCACGAAGCTGGGTACCCACTTTTATGTCATGCCTCATACTCAAATTTTTTGGCCAACTCTGGACTTTTTATGAGAAAATTAGCCCAAATACATTGATTTCGATTGAAAATCATCAAATTTTTAATGTTATTCTTCTTAGAATCCTATTCTCGATCATATATCAAATTTTTTTTTACCATAGTGTAATCACTTTAAGGACTACAGATAAATTCCCCCCCCCCCCGCAATAAACAAAAAAAAAATCTTCATTGCATAGTGAAACTATCAAGAAACATTAGTGAAAGGTCATGCTGAGAGACTGATGTTCCTTTTCAATTATGGAAATACAGAAATCATTTTTTACTGTATTTCAAATGCCTGATTTTTCACTTTTGGATATATACAGTATGGTACAACACGTGTACTACTGAAATACAGCAAATAAAGCAAGTTATGTTTTGAATCTACCTTTAGAGATATTTATAGCCAGAGTTAATCTTATCGGTAGTTTGGAAAAGGATTTCAAAGAATTTATACCAGTAACAAAACACACTACTGGAAACATAACACCCTCATGAATACTACATGTAGTACTCTTGCAGTCTTGCAATGAACATTTTCATAGAAAACATGAAACATTGAATTCCTGAACTAGATGAATCCTCGACAACATGCGGTCGAAATTTATGCCTCTGCCTTTTCCAGATCAGAAATATATCGCTTTTAATGAGAAATGTATTAGGATACATTTAGAGTATAAAACTGGAAAAAAATAGTTCTATTTTAATAAATGGCATTGTGTCAGCCACATTTGAAGTTGATCTGTAAAATGATTTTTAAAGGCATTGGTTAACATTGTGATGATTTAAAAAAAATCTCATTGTTTTACTTGAAAATGGAATAAACATAGGGGTTATAGTGTAAAAATACCAGTCTGAAAGTTTCAGAGTATAATATCCACAGGAAGTATTTTTAAATAATAGAAATGTGAACCAGTGTTTGAAAAATATACGAGGGTCGGTTGCACAGACCAGACATAAGGAGTGCGCATGCGCGGATGGCTCAACGGACCGCACTGTGTGTATTGGCGTATCACGCGGCGGAAGGCACATAACGGTATTTTTGAATGCGTGAAAAAGGTCCTTTCAGTTCATTGTCTCTCGAGACGAAAGCTAATAAAATCGCGGTTTGTGTCTAAATTACAGTTTTTCATTCCAAATAATGGTTGGTTTCAGGGTTTTTGAGAACAAATACAAGTACACATGTTTCATCTCAGTTTGAGAATTTTTTAAATCAGCTGCTCACAAAGTTAGCCAATGCCTTTAAGTTATCATAAGAAGGAGTCATTTTCATATATATAATGACCTCTATGACCTTTGACCTTTGACCTCATGACCCCAAAATTCTATTCAGATCATTGCCCCTCCCATATGCATACATGAGCCAAGACTGAAGTTGATCCGTCAAATGGTTCTCAAGTTATCGCAAGAACAAGCCATTTTTATGCATATTATGACCTCTATGACCTTTGACCTCATGACCCCAAAATCTAATCAGATCATCGTCCTTCCCACATACATACATGAGTTAAGTTTGAAGCCAATCCGTCAAATGGTTCTTAAGTTATCGGGACAAGCCATTTTTATGCATATTATGACCTCTATGACCTTTGACCTTTGACCTTGTGACCCCAAAATCAGATCAGATCATTGTCCCTCCCACATGCATACATGAGCCACGTATGAAGTTGATCCATCAAATGGTTTTTAAGTTATCGCGAGAACGGAAACGGGAGGGATGGACGGACAACCCAAAAACGTAATGCCTCCGGCACTCATCTTCGGTGGGCGGAGGCAGAAACATACATGTAGTCTCCGTTAAAAAAAAAAATAAAAAATAAAAAAATAATAATAATATTAATAATAGTACCGGTAATGTGGTGTGTACACTTAATCAAGGAATAAATCTTTGCAAAGTTTCATTCTTCATTAGGATTTTCTTGTTTTGAAGACTGGAAGTTGGAAGGAAATATATCCCTGAAGCCAGGCTTCAAGAAAGACAATCTTACAGGATTTCCACACAACTATTTTCTTGTTTCACAAAACCTTTTTGAACAATTCTACATGATTTTTAGGTTAAGTCAAATAGATACAAAGGCATTTTCAGATGTCAAACAACTTTTATGGACAAGGGTAGTATGGAAAGATGAGGGCTGTGTTTGCTCCAGAAATATTTATTCTGGTTCAAAAAGGCCTTATCCCGAGGCACAGCATTATATCATGTCAAAAAAAGTCCTCTGGCAAAACGTTAACCCATTTGTGACAGAGGTCCACATTTTGTGGTTTGGCCTAATAACTTTTGATGCAAAGCCCTGAAAATCATACCAAATACATGAGCAGAAAGAGCAAAAAAATCCACACAAACTGTTCCCAAGTTGGCTGCCTCAATATTTGTTGTTTGATGCTGAAATTTTTTGAAAGGAAAATAAGCATTAAAATCCTTAAATTGGCAATGTGATAGAGAGTTTAAAATCACCATTTTCCCCTGCAAATTGGCAACATTTTGACTTCTCATCATAATTTCTGTCAATTTATATTCATTTCAGATACATGACATTTTATAAGAAAAATGTAGCAATAAAATAAAAATGTTTGTGCTGCCAATTTGAAGAATAAAAGCTGATTAAATTAGGCTTTAAATAATTCCTGTCACGAATGGGTTAAAGGAGAATGCAATCCAGGCATCATCGTGCTCTTTACAGTAAATAAAGATGACCAAGAAGAGTAAACAGTGAAAGTATGAGCAAAATCAGACAATCTGTGATGTCATCGTGGACAACTCTCAATTCATTTTGTACACAATTTTTCCCCCAAAAATTGATTTATATAAAATTTCAAGTCAGGAATCAACATAATTCTTCCCCAAATGCTTGCAGAATTGATATAGCCATGTCATACTCAAACAATAAATCAAAAGAATCCTTATTTTTCTTGAAAATAAAGAAAATGTGAAATTCTGTGTACAGAAGGAATGGAGAGTTGTCCATGATGACATCTCTGATGCTGGTGAAGTTGCCAATTCATGGATCTCTATGATAGGGATTTACTTAAACTTTCAAAGTTCATAACTCTTGAACAGATTGTCCGACTTTGCTCAAACTTTCACTGTTTACTCTTCTTGTTCATCTTCATTCACTGGAATGACACTGATGTCTGGGTTGGATTCTCCTTTACATGTAATGCATGTTTGCCACTCCCATTTTTAGCCTGCCATACAATTGTTTGTAAAGTCATTCATAACTTTTATGAACAGCTTTATGAAACACCCCCCGAGTGTAATAAGTGGAGTACCCAGTACGAAGAAAGTTCTGCTTTAGTGAAATATCAGCTAAAGCAGGGGTAATAAAATGATACTTTGTAACTTATGGCAGTAGAGTTGTAGCGCTAAAGGGGCTTTCACACATCACCAGTTTAGATGGCGGTTTGGCAATCTGCCATGCATTGCCAAAGACCGTGTTAACACCATATACAAACCCTAGCCATCCGTCACCAATCTGTGACATCCCCAAAAATTAAACATGTTCAATTTTCCATGGCGGTCTTGGCGGTTTGAAATGGACAGTGCTCACAACGTCATGGACCGTGTTCGCAACACCGTTCACCATGTCAAAAACGCCAGCCTCCGTGTTGGCACCGCAAGATGCATGATAACACCGTGTTACACTGCCATGATCCGCCAATCATATCTTCCTCCTGCTACATGTTGTAGGTACATGTAGCGAAGAATGATTGATATTTTGAGTCCTAGACAGCAAAAAAATGAACCAATTGCAGCCTGCATTGAAGGCTCCACGTCGGCTCTGCCATCTTCCGGGGATGCTCTGTGGCTTTCCGCCAAAGTCCTTGTTGCTGTCACGTTAAATCGCATCGGCACCTTGTTCACATCATGATGAGAAGTATTCACAATGATTTCTGCCATCGTTTGGTCACGGTTCACGGTGGTTGAACGGTTCTCAAACTGCTGTGAACCACCAGTGAAAACGGAGGTACGTGTGAAAGCCCCTTTAAATCATCTGACCACATTATCATTACATGTACTTATCATTATTGCTATCCCTGCCTCTAAGGGTGTGGGATATGATCCATTAGGAAAAGAGCAAGGTAAGCATGAATCATGAAGTAAACATATCTATGAGAACACACATCACTCACTTTAACATCCCCTCTGCTCTACCCCCTCTGCCCCCCCCCCCCTCCTCCCACCCCTCCCCCACCCTTCCCTCACACCTCCCCTACCTTTCAATGGAGGGAATAAAATTAACAGATAATGAAAGGAAGGGAAATAGTGAGGGGGCCATGTGAAGTAAATCATTCACTGAAAAAATGAAAACCGTATTATAATTCACATCGCTATGCTCCCAAGGCTTAAATTACTCCAAGGCCACCAAGGCCATGGCCGTGGATGCCCTTTACATTGGCCTCAATGCCCCTCTCCATGGCCTTGGAGATTATGTTCCTACAAGTATTTATGTTGTAATATAGGGAGTGTGCCCTACAGCAAAGTGGCCTTGCCCTAAAATTATTGAAATTTAAGGCCTGTGCTTCCCCCCCCCCCCCCCCGATAGCTAGATTCTTTTCAGGGGCCCCTCCTTCTACGTTCTGAGGAGTTGAGTAGGATGTAGAAAGTGACTACCGGTAGTGTGGAGTCAGAAGGTAGCCAAAGAGTACACGCAAGATGACTCATTCTATAAACCGGCAAGAAACAACACCATTGACAGTGTTTTTCACATAATGATGCAAAGTAGCCCCAGGCTCTTCTCTCCCTTCCCCTTCTCCCTTTCTTATCATGCAGGCACAAAACCTTGTCAGTTCTAAGTATTAAACATGTTCTGGAGTGCCTGAACTGTTGACAACATGGTCTATTGAACTTCATTTATGCCCTGTATGACAGCTGCTCTTCTCACAAACATGGTTCTCGCCAGTACATAACACCCATGGTTCCAATACCATGCGTCAAGGGTTTCAGACAAGGAAGAACCATGTGTGAAATTGCTGCACCATGCGTGGCAACAAGGGTAAAAAAATACTGGAGTATACATTCCTAACAATAATCATAAATGTCACAGATTGTTTTGCTTTTTGGCAATTTATTTTTACTTTTATGCCATTGGTAGACAACTCCTGCTTACCAAGAAGTATTTTTCATCCATTTACTATAGCATGTACTGCCGCCACACCTAACTTTAGATGTTATTCCGTAAAACTTCCGGAACTTCCACCAGGGTTCATACACTTATACATTTTCAAAATTCCATGACTTTCCATGACTTTCCAGGGAAGAAAAATGCAAATTTCCATGACTCATCGATCACATGTGATGTAAAATTTACATAAAAAGCGTGCTGATTAAAAGAGATTCAAAGCTGATCTGAGTGCCATGAATGCAGGGCTGGCTGGAGCGTGAATTTATTAATATGAAAAATATCTTGAATAAATGATTTTCCATGACTTTCCAGAAGAAAGTGGCAAATTCCCTGACTTTCCTCGACTTTTTGCTTCTGGAAAAAAGAATTTCCAATTCCCTGACTTTCCAGAAATTCCCTGACCCATATGAGCCCTGTTCCACACTTTGCGCAGAGTGGGAACCGTGCATGGATTTTTTTCTAGTGAGAACCCTGCTCACAAGTATCCTGAAGGCTCCTTCAAATATGGAGAGATAATGCCCATGACAAATGCCCATTTTCTTCTAGTGCTCACATACATGTATGGCATGGAAAATCATGCAACTTATGGCAAGATCAAAGAGAGATTTGCCAAAAGCTACACAAACTCATGACATCATCTTTTGCACTACTTTCTAAGAATATGATTGGTCAATTTTTGATATAATGAAATATAATATCTGAAGGAATTAAAGTTTTTATCCGTCAGAAATTTTTTATGTAGCCCCATATTTTGTGCTGTTAATGTTAAGAGGTAGTAGCCCACATTTGCAAAACATTGTTTCAGAATTTGAAGAGAAATAAGCCAATTTCAATTTTAAATGACAGATATTTATGTAAAACTATCATGTTATCAAATTTGCAACAATATTCCAAAGTGAAAAATGAATGGTTTTACTCTTAAACCGTCAGGAAGATGCCTTTACAAAACAAAGATAATAAAAGAAAATTTGTGTTGAATACTTCCTTCTCAATCCTAAACAGGAATGCACTGGGATCTAAAAACTTCATGAGTGTTTTTCTGTGGCTTACAGCAATCTTAAGTAAAACTTTTGTGCAGATTGGGTGCCACTTGCAAATGTGGGCTACTACCTTTAAACAAGACAGGAAAAAAATCATGAGGTTGATAATTATCTCCATAATTATGTATTCCATCAAGTTTGTAGTAGATACATGCATAACTTCCCACTAACTAAAAAGCAAAACTGCAAAATGCTATTCCCAAAACATAGATCCAGTGTTCACTAGAATATTAAAAAAGAACTTTCAAAAAGGTGACAGACAGTGCAAAAATCTATTTGACTCTTGACCTTCTTTCAAAAATTTAACATTGGGGGAATTTTTGTGTATGGATATAAAATTCACTTGAGTCCTCACTAGACTTGATTTAATTTTGGTACAAGAACAGCATAAATTTCTGTAAATGTCTTGTTGATATGTATTTGATCATATTTTACCATTAAAATGAGAAATGTGATAAATGGGTAAAAAATGGTCATTTGGGGTCAAATCATAACAGAATACAACCAAATTTTAGAAAATCTAAATATCGTTCCACACAGTTCAGATCATGCATTTTCGACTGACATAGAAGGAAATGCTCAAATTAAACTTTGCACTTTCACCGAAAGATTTTCATGTAATTACCCAATAATAATGTTGATCCATTCGTGACAGAGGTCCACATTTTGTGGTTTGGCCTAATATCTTTTGATGCAAAGCCCTAAAAATCATACCAAATACATGAGCAGAAAGAGCAAAAATTCTACACAAACTGTGCCCATTTTGGTTGCATCAATATTCGTTGCTTGATGCTGAAAATTTTTTAAAGGAAAATAAGCATTGAAATCCTTAAATTGGCAATGTGATAGAAAGTTTAAAATCACCGTTTTCCCCTGCAATTGGCAACTTTTTGACTTTTCATCATAATTTCTGTCAATTTATATTCATTTCAGATACATGACGTTTCATAAGAAAAATGTAGCAATAAAATAAAAATGTTGGTGTGTTGCCAATTTGAATAAAAGCTGATCAAATTAGGCTTTAAATAATTCCTGTCACGAATAGGTTAATCTACAGTGTGTACATGTACAAACATTGTAGATATCCAACTTTAGTTTATGCAATTTAATCCCATTTGGCTTTCCATACATGTATATTCAAGTCATTTCTTAAAGTCATTCATAACTTTATGCACAGCTTTGTGAAACATGACCCAGGTGTGTTACAAGAAGAGACTTTTACCTACATGTACATGTACAGGATAACATATCAAGGAAGTGCACAAACTACAAAGAACCACAAATCATCAACCAATGCACCCAAATATGTACCGATAAGCCAAATAAGGAGCCAGCACCCTTTCATATTATGCCAAGTCATCTTAGTCCCAGTTCAGACTACAGCCCTGGGTGTACATACATGTTCCAAGATTCATCTGTAATTCCACAAAGGAAGCACAATCAGCTCACTTTAGATTTATAAAGTAGTAAAAACAATCACTTTGTTAATCCTGAATAGCCAAATCCTTGAATTAAAAGAAGTTTAAAAACAAAAAGGAATTCCACTTTCATAGTCAGTGTATAATGTATGTTTGATTTTACAAGACATTTTTGATTTTTGAAAATGGCACCATTTTTCTGGTAATTCCATTACCAAGTTATACTACAATATCATGAATGTAAGTAGAAAAATTTTTAGAATGAAAGGGTTCAGGTGAAAGAATAGGCATATACATGTACATTCAGAGTATTAAATGGTAAGAAAGAAGGTAGGGTACAAAAGCATGCAGCTCGTTGATCATAAATGGCAGTATAAATCATAGTCAAAAGTAATACCGGTATGTCAGTATTCATATCTACTGCGCGTATTAATTTTATTGTGACACTTTGATTTAATGCATGCACATTTGTTGCGCATTTATTGCGCATGTTTTTAGCTGATGGGCATGTTTTTAGCTGATGGGCATAATGTTTTAAAACATGCACAAATGCATGCTACTCCTTGGAAGCATCTTACAAAATGAATTATTCATTTTTGGTCATGAATATTGATGGTGCGTAGGTCAGCCTTCTAAAGGATCTGGACAAAATGGTGGACCTTTTATAGGGGCCTGGTATAAATGCATTGGGGCGCCCCAAACTTGGGTCGCTCTTGGAGCACTCTCAGAGTGCCCCAAATTTGGGCAGCAGTATAAAAAGTGTTAGAGATGAAAATTTGATATGCAGTTTTCTCAGTTTTTGCATTATACACTACAGCATCTGAACAGCGATATTATAAAAATACATGTACATGTATATATGCGATACAACATGCCAACAAGTTGATAATAAATTATAAATAGCATTCTTGATCAGAGGATAATGCAAAAGTGTCCCTCAAAGGAGACAATGAACTGCTATGAAATAAGCTTCACAAAGGAAAATATGCATGAGTGTGACAGTACAATTTAGAGAAATGAACACAAATCTGACAAGGAGTGCATTATTCCTGTGCTACATTAGATCAAAGGTTTTTTTATGAGTAGAAAGTTGCATCCTTTTGAAACCGACACGAACATGCATTCATCCCATAGCACATGTACATGTAGCTGGTGCGATATCAACACTGGGATTTTATATGGTGAAGTGCAAACTCTTGAAAAGTTATTACTGGAGCTTCCAACAACAAAATTCCTTTAGTATTCAAAGAATGTGGAATAAAAGGTTAAACTTAACCAAAAGAAAAAAAAAAAACTGTTCATTCAAATATAATTCTACATGTATGGATAGTGCACAAGAGAATTCTTATCACAGATTTTTGATGACTATGCAATTTGGATAGAGTCAATAGGCCCATTCACACACAAGAGGAATTGGAATTTGAATCGCTATTTGAATCGCGATCCAAAAGACAGTTTTACTGCTACCGTTCACACGCAAGGAAAAATCGAAATTTGGATTGCCATTCTAATCGCGATTAAAATTCCGATTTTGTTTTTGACCATTCACACACACCAGGAAGCAATGGAAACAGGCAGGAGAGCCCACAAACTTCTCCGCTTAAGCTTCTGTTATACACGATTTTGGAGGGGAAAATACACATCGACAGTAAAAGGGCTACAGAAAGTACAGCAACAAACTCAATAATTAAATACTAAATAATTATGTACTATTATACAAAATATTTGTTTAAAATACAAGATCAACGGCGCTAAGATAGTGTGCAGTGCATCCATGCTTATACAGTGCATCGATTGCACATGCGCAAAGAACGATGGGATAGATAAAACCGATTTGCTAATCGTGATTCCGTTCACACACACAACGCACGGCAAATAATTGCGATTATTCTGAAAAATCGCACTTCTTACTGCGAGTTGAATCACGATTATTAGTGAAATTATTCTGTCCACACACAAAATAAAATCGATTTTCTAATCACGATCAGAAAATCGATATTTGAATCTCACTTTTTACCTTGTGTGTGACTGTGAACGCCCCTAATATTGACAGAGGATCTACATTTCGTGGATTGGCCAAATAACTTTTGATACAGTGCCCTAAAAACCCAAATAATGAGTAGAAAGAGTAAAAATTCTACATAACATGTATGCTGTGCCCATTTTCGTAGAGTCACTACATATTTTTGTCGTACACAAACCATGTAAATATGTATGGAGCGAAGTGCTTACAAATTTCTAATGGAAAATGAACAAAAAAATCCTGAAATTAGCAAACATGATGGAAAATCCAAAAATCACTATTTTTCACGCAAACTGGCAATTTTTAAATTTCTTAACATACTTTCTATCAATATTATTTCAGATACATTACAGGAAAACAAAACAATAAGAAATGCACTGGTATTGCCAATTTGGATAAGTATAGCTGATCAAAAAAGGCTACACATAGTTATGTCATAAATGAGCTGATAGAGTCGATACCAAAGTCATTTACTTACATACAACTGTATATTGGTTTATTCCATCAGAATTAAAAACTTACCGGTAAAACTGTGCATTCCACAATGACATCACTTTATTTAGTCAGAAAAATAAAAGCAATGCACCCTTGGAGTTAAACTAATCCCGATTTCGGGTTTATAATTACTTGGAGACCCATCACCTTCAGCAAAATAGGTAGCGCGTCGGTCTTGAGAAGTGCATGGTTACGGGTTCGAGTCTCGTCAGGCATGGTAAGGCAAAAAATTCAAAAAAGAGTAAAGGAAGAAGGTGAAAGTGAAAGGCTCCATTTTTCACTCAGCAAATTTGGGTGGCTGTTGACAGTGTTGTTGCAAGAGGAAGTCTTTCCTTTTTTGGCATGCACCTGTAATCAAGTACCAGCAAACAGTGGAAGTTATGAACTGATTCAGTAGACCCAGGTTCGAGACCCGAGTCACGTCTACCTGATTGCGACATTAAAGGTCGGTCCTCAGAAGTGAATAATATCTGATTACACGTCTGTAAAAACCAATTCATCAAGCATAGATCTACCTCTACATGCTAAAATCACCCAACATAGATCTACATGCACTCACACCTGATGCTTCGGTTAGGTATACTAACCTCGCACTTCAGACGTGCACTGACATGAAATTTTTGGAACACCTAGAGACAGACCTTCATAACAGCTCTTAACGCTCTTATTTGAGCCCCATTTTGGGGGGACTAATATTCGGGTCCTTAAGCCCAAACATCTGATAATTATCCCAAAAATTAAGATATAGTAAATAAATTACGCATTTTTGGTCTTACCTTGCAGCAAGTCAACAGCAAATTCCTCCTTCGTCTGTGCTGCCAAGCACGTTTGCTGGCGCGCTTGCCAATTTGAACAGACTCAATTCAAGTCGTTGACATTTAATAGAAAATTTCATGAAAACTCAATGCACTATTTCTCGCAATAAAATCTCTGTGTATAATATGTTAAGAAAATTACCTTTCAAAACATTGATTGGAAATTGGAAAAAAAGACCTATAAATACATTTGGGCGGAAAATCCTTTCTAAAAAATATATCTAGCGGCGTGGAACAAAAAAAGTTTTGCGAGAATTCTCGAACTTTGACCTGTTATATAAACAACCATCGATGTAAACAACGAATTCTCGAGTTGGCCGCGTGCCGGGGAGACATTTCACAACCTCAACCTCGCCACCAGGCCACATTTCCGTGCCACCAACCTACCTACATGTACGTCCGCTGTACGTACGTCGCCACCAACCTCGCCACCATGTGCTTTGATATAATACAGGCAACACGCGAGTGGGTTGTGAAATGTCTCCCCTGTACAACCCAAAGAATAGACGCCCTCTTTCGAAGGAAAAGTGTACAGAATCGACGATACCCCCGAAATGTGTTAGTGTTTGAACGTTCGGACAAGAAAATTCATCGTAGAATCTGATTTTGGATGGAAGAGTTTCAAAGGACTTCAGCAGATTGTCTGGTATGATTCATGCAACACGTTGATAATTTTTATATTAATATTAATGTCTAATATAAATGTCTAACGCGGACCACAAGTGCCCTTTTATTTACATAGCCTATGCCATTGAGAATTGCACACACCGATGCGGCAATGGCTCCCTGAGTGATCTACATGTAGATCTAGCATGTCTAGATCTATTTCTAGATCTAGTAACAGTTAACGTTAGAACTTAGATTTACATGGTAACATGTCAACATGGTCAATGCATAAACATTCTAAGCACCATTCACAATTCTATACACCCTGCAGGCATGGCAGGCTGCCACTTCTGGCTGCATCCAGCTAAATCTGGTCACGGCCGGCCATGTAGCGCCAGGAATCAAGCTCAAGTTGTACCGGGTCGAAACCTGCCCACCCGCCCACTGACTGACTGACTGGCCATGCATAGAGGGCTAATGCAATAATGGCAATGTCAATGGCAATGCAATGCACAGTGATCGAACCCAGGCTAGATTCTAGAAATTTAGGAATGCCTCCCTTGAAATTTATCCAAAATTCCAATTAACATACCTAACACCGTCTTGATTTCATAGGCATCTCTGTTATTTGGCCAGGGCTGCGCAGATGGTGTTTCTGAGGCTGCAGTAGCCCCAGAACTTGAAGTCGCAGTCGCCATTTCTTCCTCTGCTAACCAGAATCCCGACCAAAAAAATTTAAACACACTACACATACATGCAAGGGGGAAGTGACAAGCATGCATGCACGCGACAGCTACAGGTAGAATCCTCAAGTGATAACAAATTGACGCGGAACCACAGAAGGCAATTTGTGACAAATACTAGTATAAGAGCTATAGATTGCTAGAAACGAACGATGTAGGCCTATTAAATGAATGAATGAATCAAAGAATGAATAATTTAACAATTCAATCATTAATGAAAAACAAAATATAAATATGTTGATAAAGAATAGATAAACGAATACCTAGATAGATAAAAATATAAGTAAATAAACAGATAAATAAATGCCAAATAAATGAAGAGATAACATGAATGAATAAATAAACGGAAAAATGAATAAATGAATTAATCAATTTATTTATCATTTATCTTTTTTTTTTTCTAAGGAGATCCTCCCCCCCCCCCCTCCCGAAAGAAGAAAAATAAAGTAAGAAGAAATTTAGCTATAAGATATCCGACATTACCCTGGCATGTTACTGAATGCATCTTTTTGTATTCCGAATTAAAAAATAAACTAAAAAACAGAGAAAGAAAGAGAGAAAGAAAAAATCTTCTTGCTTCATAGCGACCCTTCGATCGTCACAACACAGCGAGAAAAAAAAGACGACAAATATCAATATCCTGATCAACAAATATTGAGGAAAATTTTTCTTAAAAAAAAAGAGCTCGATACAGACCGTGAATTTGACTTAATTTCACAGTGCAATGTTTTTGTGTGGGGGTGGGTTTATTTTAATTTTGTTTTTATTTTTGGTTGTTGTTTTCTTGTTAAGAAGCACACGTGCACACGTTAGTATAATTTTTTTTAAACACACACACACGTGCACACGTTGGTATCAATATGCCTATAGCATTTTCATTTATTTGATGTACGATGAAAGAGCAACGTAGATAAAATGCCTTCCTCAGGGGCATTATAAGTGCCTCGCCGGGGATCGAACCCTCGACTCTCGCATCGCCAGTCAAGCGCCTTAAACCACTCGACCACGGCATCTCTACATTGATATTGGTATTGGTATCAATATGCCTAACTGTTATAGGACAATAATTTATTTAATGTACGATAAAAGAGCAATGGAGATATTAAATACTTTGCTCGAGGGCATGTAAGTGCCGTACAGGGATCGAACCCCCGATAATTTTCGCGCACCCAGTCAAGCGCCTTAAACCACTCGGCTACAATTTAACGAACAGCGCCATCTTAGTGTGAGCAGACTACTAGTATGCTTCCCAATTGTCGATGAATTTGGGTTTTAAGATGGTTTTTACCTACCACGTCTGAGACAAACCTGTCACCTTCCGAAAGACGTGAATCAGACTTGAACCTGCGTCTTATCGGAGTCAGTTTGTAGGCGAAGACAAAGAGCTGACTGCGGACGTTACCGCTAGACCAACTCCTGCATGTTGTGGAATCCATATTTATTTTATTGATCCGTTTGAAAAATATGCTCTATTAGCATAAATATGATAACATAAATTCGTTGTGAGAGAACATAGGAAGATCGTTCCTTTCCTCCCTCCCTCTCTCTTTTTTTCGCTCTCTTGCTGAGTGTGACGTAAAAGGAACTGTCAAAGGCAATATGTTTGCCTCATAAAAGTTCCTCAGACGCGCTACGCATTTTTATAACCAAGAGATTTGTATTACCGGTTTGTTTGGTCTCCACCCCCCCCCCCCTTCTCGTCTCTCTCCCTCTCTCTCTCTTTAATTTCTATGTACGCTGTTTGTCTTTCACAAAGGTGAAGAATATAAGAGGCACTTAAAAAAATTTAACCGTATTACAGATAGATAAATATGAATAGATAAAACATTAGCTCTTTATATATTTATCCTTTTGCTGAAATTAAACGCCTCATTATTGAACCCAGCAAAAACAAAGCAATTTAAAAAAAATAAAAAATAAACGCGAAAACAACCACAAGGACAACAGTAGCAGTAATAACAAAAACAGCAAGAAGAATGAAACAAATCATGAAAGATATCATTGAAAATTAAAGGATAATTATTAGATTTTAAATCAGTTTTAAGAAATGTGACCTTTATGAAAAAAAAAAAATCAGTGTTTGTGGCTTTCTGTATCTCTTGAATGAAATAATTTATGTTAAAGTGTAAGACAAAGATAACGTTCGTTTGGATGAATGTCAAAATAACAAAAGTACGAGAGGGAAAATGACCTGACATTCAACGAATTATCCTATTATGACTTCTAAAACTATAAAAAAAAAATAGATTATCGGCTAATCCTGAAACCAACGAGACATGCTCCAAAACTGAAAAAAAAAAAGAAAAAAGAAAACGAAAAAAACCCTCCCCACACACAGAAAGCTTTTTCTTATGAATTTGACAACACTGTATAATTCGATAATGCATGCCTCTCTCTCTCTCTCTCTCTCTCTCTCTCTCATCTCTCTCTCTCTCCTCTCTCTCTCTCTCTTCTCTCTCTTCTCTCTCTCTCTCTCTCTCTCTCTCTCTCTCTCTCTCTCTCTCTCTCTCTCTTCAATATAGATTCGAATTTATGTTTTAGTTTTATGCTTGGCACATACAGGGCTCAGGGAGCATAATGTGACTCCCTTGAGGGAGGGGGCGGGACAGTGGCGGCACCAAGGGGGGGGGATGGGGGGTATTCCCCCCCCCCCCACTCAGAAGCTTTGCCCCCTCCCCCCAGTTGTCCCTCTCAGAAATTTTGAGGACTGAAAAGAAAAATTATACAGTAATTTGTAAATAAGTGTAGATGTTGTCATATAAGCATCATATTCAAGCTGTGAAGTGCTCTAAAATACCATTTTCCGCTCTAATGTCTTCAAAACTTGAAAATTTTCTCACTCAGTCGCTGTTGGCTTCCTCACACATTATTAGTTTGTAATGTAAATGTTCAGTTCATGATCTAGTTTTGATCAATATCTTTGCTCCATTAAGCATTACCTGATTTTACAAAAAAATTCTCTCTATATCAAGTGTAACAGAAAAATGTTTATTGGGGCCAATAAGAGCATTGGCGTAAATCCGGGGGGGGGGGTGGGAATATATATCCCCCCACTTTTTGGAGAGGGGGGATGGCGTGTACAAATATCCCCCCTCACTTTTTAAGGAGGAAAATATATTTTGATTTATCAGTTAGTAAAAATTTTGAATATCTATCATAAACAACCATCATATTTTAGAATTACTATTTGAAAATGCGATTGAAAACCAAAAAAAGGTGGTTATTTTCGGCTCGCTCACTTCGCTCGCTCGTCATATTTTATAATTTCTTTTCTAAAATGCAATTAAAAACAAGAAAAGTGGCCATTTTTGGCTCGCTTGCTTCGCTCGGCTCGTCATATTTTAGAATATTTATTCGAAAATGTGATTAAAAACCAAAAAGCGGTTATTTCTTGTTCGCTCGCTCGCAAAATTGATATTAAAATGTGTGTAAGAGGAAAATAAAATTGTCCAAAAATTCAATCATCCCCCCCCCCACTCCTCAAAGTGGATTTACGCCGGCGACTAAAACTCGCGCTTCACACCCGATTTTTCCATACACGCAAAAAAAAAATTGACTGCCCCTGCTCCCCAACATTTTCTTTTGCCTCCATTTGCCGTCCCCCCCCCTCCCCACTTTAACAATCCAGGTGCCGCCACTGGGGCGGGAGGGGGTGCCGAGAATAAAAAGGTATATGTCCACACGGAAAGGGGCGGGAGGAGGATGACGCCTTTTGCCCTTCAGTTGCTGAAAGAAGCACGAAAAAAAATCGTTTTACCTGTAGACACATCATGGGAAATCGCCCACTATTTACATTTTCTCATTAGTTCTGGTAAACGACTCCTATCAATGAGCTGCCGTTCCCAACCTTTTGTGCATTTTTGGGGTAACTTCTATCCGCATATACAATCAGTCTGTACAATCATGTCCTCATGTAATTCCCTTGATCCCGAGGCACATTCATTCTGCTCTACAATGCTGGCGGGGGAGGTGCAAGGGGGGGGGGGGGGCATTTAGCGTTGACAGATCCTCATACCGGGGGGGGGGGGAGGATTAACCCATTCGTACATATTTTTGTACACACATAATAATGAGTCCACCTCAAAATGTGGGGGGATGCATCCCCTATCCCCCCCCCCCTCCCGCTATTTACGCCAGTGGGGGAAGGGATGGCACGAGTCTGAAACTGATTTTTTTTTTTTTTTTTAGCAGGATAATGCTTCATGCTGTATACGTGAACCGGTTCGTTGATTTCGTGTAACAGCTTCTGAAGTAGTAATTCAAGCAGAGAATTTTCACCTCCAAAACTTTCGCCTCTGATTTTCTTTATTAATATCATGATGATAAAATGCATGAATTAGAATAACAGAAAAAAAAATGTGTGTGTACTATTATGCTTGTTTGTTTGTTTGTTTGTTTTTGATTGAAGATCAGCTCAGTATTCCTCACCAGTCCATTGTGATAATGCTTACATTAAAAACCGGTCCTATTACAGCATCGGGGTCATTCCAGTTGACCGACAGTCTTTGTAGATCGACAAAATAATAATGGATGTTTGACAAATTTCAGGAAAGACGAATATTATCATCCTACCCTGTGCCTCGTTTTGAAGTTTTTGGATTTGATTTGATTTGAATAGGTCTTTATTGATATCCGACTAGCGACCAACGGTCGAATTGCGCAGATTTACATTCAAATTCATTATACAAAAGTTGTCAAAATATACATGTAAATGAACATAGAAAATGAGACAAATTCAGTGACAAAATATAAAAGTGAAATTAAGAAAAATATTTACAAATTAAAATGAAAATTTAAATCATCCCACATCCAATTTTCGGACTAGTTACGAACCTTCGGAGTTTATCGAACCTTCGGAATAACGAACTGTAACCCACTCCCAGTGACAGTCCGTTCCTGCACGTCGGCGATCGGCTTATGTCGAAAGGGTGCGTGCGCGGAGCGGGATGGGAGCGGGGAGGGAACGGGGATGGCCGCACCCTTTCGAGAGAAGCCCCCCCCCCCCGGTTGTCTCGAAAGGGTGGGTTGCGTGTGAGGTGTGAAATTAACGCACCCATTCGTGGAAACGGGGGGGGGGGGGGCTTGTCTCGAAAGGGTGTGTTGAGTAGTCTGATATACCAGCCGTTTTTTGTTAATGTAAGTAAAAAATAAAAAAAAATAAAAAAAGTAGGAAAGGAGACAGGCGGTTGGCTATCACCTGATGGGTTGTCCAAGGCAGGCGCGGATCCGGGGGGGGGGGTGAGCGGGCCTTGGCCCCCGACCCAAAATTTGTGTTTTTCAGCCCATTTTTGACCATTTTGTGTACCTCCCCTGATAGCAGACGATAGACGTCTTTAAGACGTCAAGAACTGGTCATAAACTGGTCCACACGTCATATGTCGTATACACGACTATTTTACGACAACCTTATGACGTCTTTATATAACCAAAATTTTCTCAAATTTTGTTCGAACATAAGATGACATATATTTTACGTCAAATGTTTACCACTTTTTAACGTCTTTTTTGAAGACCAGAATAAGACGTATTCTTACGTCAATTATTTCCCACTTTATAACAACTTTTTTAAAGACCATTATATGACGTGTTTACGTCAGTTTTACGTCGTGATAGTTGATCGTGATTCATGAATATTCATAAATGACCAGAAATGACTAAACTTCGTGAAAAAAAGGAGGATAACATTTGAATTTTAACATTTTATTGAATGATTGCACTGCTGATTTAATGAACAATGTACTTCCATGTTGAACACCATTTAGTTAATGTCATGGGCAGGGTATTTCAGAATGTATCAATAAATTTTTCTAACTGTTTTTTTCAAGTACTACACTACAGTCCATATATAGTAATGTCGATACAAAGCATCAGTAGTTAGGTATAGGATGTAGGATGTTAGGATATAGGGCTAGTATAGGATGATCTATAGGCTAGAACATTAACAAAGAAAAAACATCATGATGTTGAATACATTCTAAAATATTTTATATACCAGCTTTGAAGATTTGACGTCTTTATGATGTGATTTTTACCAGTCTGTGAGCTTCCTTTGGGTCGTAAAGACGTCATAAAGACGGGTTTTTTCCGACCAATATGATGTAAAATTGAAAAATGTAAAAATATGACGTCTTATTTTACGTCGTGTGCTGGTGCAAAGTATCGTCTTAAAGACGTATATATAATACGTAAATAAGACGTATGACACGACTTTAAAAAGACGTAAATATGATGTTATTCTTACCAGTCTCTGCTATCAGGGTCGGCCCCCCTGAAAAAGAAAAGGGCCCCCCCCCAAAAAAAAAAGTAGGAAAGGAGACAGGCGGTTGGCTATCAACTGATGGGGGGGGGGTGTCCAACGATCCCCAAAATATATATGAGGGAAAGAATTCCCCTTTTGTATGCCCCACTCCCCCCCCCCCCCATAAAAAAAGAAAGAAAAAAAAAAAGGAATATGCATTTTGTTCATGAGTATTCTTACACTCAAGAACGCAGAAGCAATCTTATGCACCGCACACACGCACACGCACACGCATACTCACACACACACACAAAAGTTCCTCGGCTTTCAATTTAGGGAGACATGTCCTGTTGTGTCCCCCACACATTTTTTTTTGGGGGGGGGGAAGGGGGGGGGGTCCTGTCTCCCCCGATTGACGCCAACGAGTCGACGCACGAGTGTCCCTTGGTAATTAAGGCATGAACACTCATTACCAGCTCCAATGAAAGCCGTATCCTCTGGATGCTTATATATTTACGAGCATGCAGTCTGGTAAACAACCAAACCACTGAAAACAAATTGTAATTTTGGTAAAGAAACTTAACGCCATAGTGGTCATGGTAATTAATGGTCCTTTGCACGATTTGATGGGTTTTTTTGTCAAAGTACCGTGGGTACCATGGTACTTTTCAGAAGGAGCTACTCATTTAACCCTTGAATTTAGCAGTTTATACGGAGAGCTGGTTCACTCTTAAACCAAATCAGTTATTTTAAAATTTTTTATTTGCTATCTACCCTTCCACAGGGTTCCTTGTTAAATATCAACATAATCATTTTTGATACAAAAAAATCAGTCATTGCTCAAAATGTCATTAAAAAGCGTATTCCTTTCATACACCAAAACTTAAAAATGCCTTAATTTGTATCATTATTCATTTTCAGCTTGGGGTTATTCCAAAGAGGCTGACAAGCATATTATTATCAAAAGTGATTTCGACCAGCTCTGAAAAGGCAAAAGGCACCTCTCCAGCTTCCAAAATGGATTAGACGTAACAATGGCTAATTTTTTTTTGTAAATCAGGTGAACATGACTAGGTAAAAGGATCAGCTGGGTGTATCCAAAATACCTGTTCGTTTTTTAAAAACAATATTTTAATCATGTGTCACATTTTCTAGTCGTATTTTGACTAGAACTTAGAGTCATTTCTGACTAGAACTTTCATGATTACATAATATTATATTAGTTGCACCCAGCTGACCCATAATCCAGTCATTTTAACTTATTTGTGTTTAGAGTGTATATTTTCAGATCTTCGTCTTACCTTGTCCTCATTTTATTGAAATAAAAAGATGGATAAACAAAGAAATAAAACGAGAAGCTAGTGCAAAGTATCGGACTTCTCTCATAGATATAATTTTTCTTTTTCCATATTTTTCCATATTTTTTTCCATTCATTCAAAATAAATCATTACATAACAAATATACAAACACACCACACACACCCACACACACCCCCACAAACACGAAGCTTGCCAGATCTAAATCTAAAAGATCCTGGATCGTATACTGGATATCATTTGCATTATGGGTGTCGATTTGTATTCGTTGGTCGTTGGGGCCGAATATCCTTTCCGAAGGAGCAAAGTGACCGAGCGGGGGAAGGGTAGGAACTTTCAAAATTACCCTCATTAACATGATTAACAATCATATTTCAGGGCATTTGAGAGCGGTTTTATGGGAATTACTATCGGCTAAATTCCATATATTTATTTTCATTTTTTCATTATTAATGGAGTAGATGAAAAAGAACGAAGCACATGTCATATAAATTACCCACATCCCATTTCGAGCACTCCAGTAATTGTGGTCCATACCAGCCAGGCGTGATCAAGCAAGCACCAGGGCTGGAAAGAATTGAATTTGCTTTAAACATGTTTACAAAAAGTGTTTATCGCTATTAGATGTAAAACAGCAAAACAACTTGAAATTGATCATCGTAATGTTTCAGGTTGACATGGATAGTCAGTGATGGGTGGCGATGCGACAATCTATCTCCATATTATTTCGATAATTCTCATTAACCAAAGCACTACCTCTGATCATCAGCTTAATAGCTTTCGCGCGCCATTTTACTCCAGTTTCCATGGCTGCGAATCAAACAATTGATGTTGCTTCTATGTGCATGACATACGTATATCACTGGCTCTTGAAAAGACATGGTTGTTTTACGCAGTGGCGGCAAAACGGGGGGGGGCATGGGGGGGCATTTGCCCCCCCACTCAGAAGCTTCGCCCCCCCCCCCAGTTGCCCCCCCAGAAATTTTTAGGACTGAAGTAACAGTAATTTGTAAATAAGTAGATGTTGTCATAAGCATCATATTCAGGCTGTGAAGTGCTCTAAAATACCATTTTCCGCTCTTCAAAACTTCAATTGAAAACAAAAAAGTGGTTATTTTTGGCTCGTCATATTTTTAAATTTCTTTTCTAAAATGCGATTGAAAACAAGAAAAGTAGCCAATTTTGGCTCGCTTGCTTCGCTCGCTCGTCTTATTTCAGAATATTTATTCGAAAATGCGATTAAAAACCAAAAAAGCGGTTATTTTTTGTTTGCTCGCTTCGCTCGCTCACAAAATTGATATTAAAATGTGTGTAAGAGGAAAAAAAATCCAAAAATTCAATTATCCCCCCCCCCCCACTCCTCAAAGTGGACTTACGCTGGCGACTAAAACTCACGCTTCACGCTCGATTTTTCCATACACGCAAAAAAAAAATTGACTGCCCCTGCCCCCCCCCCAACATTTTCTTTTGCCCTCCATCTGCCCCCCCCCCCCCACTTTTACAATCCTGGTGCCGCCACTGGTTTTACGCCACCAATCAAATGCGACTTTTTTACCAACTAAATTGAGTCCAAATCTGCTCATGACTATGCCTTTAATACCCCCATGCAACCCTAACACCAAAAACTTTAAAGCCAAATTGCAACCCTCACGCTAACCTTGTAGGTTATCTTTGACACCAACACTACCGGTAAGACATTAAAACCGAATTGCAACCCTCACGCTAACCTTGTAGGCTATCTGTAGCACCAACACTAAGACTTTACAACCGAATTGCAACCCTCATGCTAACCTTGTAAGCTATCGTTGACAATAACACTTAGACCTTAAAGCCCAAATGCAACCCTCATGCTAACCTCGTAAGCTATCTTTAACAATAACACTAAAACCTAAATCTTAAGTACAACCCTCACGCTTACATGTCGGCTATCTTTGACGAATTAAAGTCACAGGTGAGGAGCAAATCCGCTAAAGCAAGAAACTTTTAAAGAATTAAAAAAAAAACTGTCTTGGGAGAGGCGGGGGGGGGGAATTATCGATTTTAAGACGGGTAACGTGAAGACTCGACATCAAAACAGCAACATCAAAACAAAACAAAACGAAATTCTTTTTTCAGAGGTCATATTCTGAAGTACAAACATTTTTACAATGCACTCTCTGGAGTAACAATGGTTGAAGGGCCGCATAGTACAGAAAAGAATTCACATTACTGTGTTAGTAAAGTTAGTTTGAGTTTTTATCATTACATTGTGATTCGATGCACAAGTTTTAAGTTCGAAATCGAATCACAGTATAATCGTGCACAAGTTTTGAGTTCGAAATCAGAATGAATTTCTGCATTACTTGTGCGCTGGAAATCAACTACGAATTTCAATTCTGCACAACTTTTGAGTTCGAAATCGAATCACAATGTAATCGTGCACAAGTTTTAAGTTCGAAATCGAATCACAGTATAATCGTGCACAAGTTTTGTGTTCGAAATCAGAATGAATTTCTGCATTACTTGTGCGCTGGAAATCAACTATGAATTTCAATTCTGCACAACTTTTGAGCTGGAAATAAATTAAACATTTGTGCAATACTTTTGTGCTCGATATCCAAATAATTCTTGCAATGGTCTTGCGTTCGAAATCAAGAGATATCAAGAATTCGATTTCTTGATATCAAGAACAGAATTCGAATTCTTGATATCAAGAAATGGTTTTGTGTAGTTAAGCAATGGTAATTCTTGATATCAAGAATTCGAATTCTTGATATCAAGAACTGAATTCTTGATATCAAGAAATAGGATTAAATATTCAAACGGCTTGCCATACGAGCGCAGCGAGCGAGCATATTTTTTGAGAATCGGCTCCATTGGCATTGGCGTCCGAAAAGTTGACACTAACCAACACTACGCAGCGAAATCCCCTCATCATTGGAAGGGGTTAGAGATTAGAGGGAAGTAAGATTTTTGTATCAGTGCTTATTTCTGCATCTCTTAATACATGAGGAGTGTTTTAGGTATATTCGTGTACATGTATTCTTTTCAAACGAATAAGGAGATGTTCGTTGGTTGATTGATGGTGTATTTATTTTGTAAGAATCATTTCATCAGTAAGTTTGAAATACGGGACAAAACGGCGTCCCGGAGAGTGCCGTATGGGACGCTGGACAAATGGTTCAAATACGGGACTGCCCCTTAATATGCAGGACGTCTCGTCACCCTACGGAAAAGAGATGATCGAAATCTCTTTTGTCGAAATTTCTAGCGCGCACGCACAACACACACACACACACACACACACCCACACCCACACCCACACACACACATACACTTGCAAATATCTTCCTTCAGTTTCTTACTGTCGCAAATTAAGGATGTGCAATATATGAGGCTGATTTCGTAATGGAATGCGCATTTCCAAAGGACAGATGAGGCAGAATAGAAAGTCATATTTCCATTTTATTTCAATTCAACATGGAGGGAAGGACAACAACATTAATCAGGCAACCAAACCCGGATTTTAGGCCTAATTAGGTTGCATTTGAATGTTATAGTTTTTTTTTTAATTGATATCGACTGTTCAGACCTTCTATTTTAACAATCCACATGCTGGAGCTCTGTCAGCATTGAGCAATTTGAGATATACGCGAAAATCCAAAATGGCCGCTGGCGGCCATCTTGGATTTTGAGTTTACCTGCTTTAAACATCCCTAGAATGTTCAAAATTGGGAATTAAGGGTTTTTCGGGATGGAGAATCCAAATCTGAGGTTAGTTTGAGGATATGACTATGTTTCGATGTCTTGATATAAAATGGCAGCTAATTTTCAAGATGGCGCCCCCAGCAGTCTATTTGTACATGTACATATATGCAATATTGCATTGAAAATCAAGTAGAAAATAGATTGAATATGATTGATTTTCTTTCTACAAGGATGGCTCATCGCTTGCCATCCAAAACAATTCTGTTTCTATATGAGCAAGCAAAACAAGTTACGGACTCATTTTCTTTCAGATGTAGATTTGCCTCCAAAATAATTATTGTGATAATGTACATCTTCCCACAGAATTTGAGGATAGTTGGACACTTTGCTGTAAAAGCATTATTATATTGAAACTAGTCTTGTTGCTGAGGGAATAAGAGTGTATGACTCCTTTGAAATATCTTTTTTTTTTTCAGATTTGATAGGTGAGTGTAGCAAGGAGGAGAAAAATGGGTATTTAAAAATATACTGTGCTAAGAACAGGGTTTTGTATTGTCACTCCAATCTCATCATTCTAGTACACTGTAATACATTTCATCGGCTTCCTCCATTCTCATAATTGGTGAGATAGGAATAGGCCATTGGTCACAGCCCTTTATCTCATGAAAAATTCTTCTGTTTTAGCTCTTCTCGATGTTTGACTCGACTCCTTGCACATTTATTACTATCATTTTATGACAAGAAGAATGGTATAACATTAGATAGACAATTAGATGCAAATCAGTTTCATTTCATTAGGATATTAACATAACCGGCTTTGGTTAAGATACTTAAAATGCAAGGCAGTGAGTAGAAGAATAGTATACCATAAAAAAGAGAGAGAGAGAAACAAGTTGCAAACCGAGCTAACCACAACTAGAGATACTTTAAAATGTGAGCTAGCGAAGCGAGCCAGTGCTGGAAGGTTTTTCGTTATCCTTTTTACTTTGAAATTCTTCCCCCCCCCCCATTTGCCCTTCCCCTTTTATTTTTTTTTAAATACTCTTAGGGAATTGCATGGGCTATGTCATTTCTGATGGTGAATTATTGGGGGCAGTGTTAATGCAGGCCATCTTCCTACCAACAATATTGGGGGATATATCCCCATCTCCCTTCCCCAAATCGACACCCATATTGTTGCTTAAACTATTTTTTGTTGGCTACAGTATATTCTGCAATCTAAGCCTCATAAAAGCAGTAGTTTTAAAGAGAGCCATTCCTGAAATAGTTTTAGCAATGCTGTCTCTTGGCTATAGTCGCTCGCTTTATTTTTACTGGGGTTTATTTTGGCATGGCTTCCTTTGATGACAGGTAAAGGTATATTGTTTGCTTTTAAATGAGTTCATTTGAATTCGTGTATATATATATATATCACTTTTATACGCGTAGATTAGAAAAATGAGATCAATAGCGCATTTTTAAATGGAAAATGTCGATATCTGAATGCTAACCACAATACGCATTTATGGGAATGTTATACCAATTATGGAAGAGAACCACACATTGTTTGTGTATATTATATAAATATTGTATATTTTTTGTATCTTCAAGGTCACGATATCACTTTACCTAAATGCATTAACCTTGAAAAATCTATTGTGGACTATGTAAAACTATTAAAGCTTCATGTCATCTCCAGTTTTCAAGATAGTTGCCAATAATGTAGGGTGTGAGTCACTATGTGTCCCTAAATGGAACACCGTGGGAGGGGGGGGTCGCCCCCCCCCCCTCCCACGGTGTGGAGCTTTTTTTATTTTTCAAGGTAAAATTGTGAGATCTGGTGCATACTTTATAGAGTATTTTAACATACCTAAAGGCAAATTGAAGAGAGAAAATTATACAATTTTACATACAAAGAAAATGATAAACACGGAATACCCACTTGTTGAAAAATGCCAACCATGTCTTTATTTGGTTCCCTTCTCTGTTTGACCCAGGTTTTGGATGTAGGTACTCTTGGGTGCAGATGATGGGAAGATGCAACAAGCAAGCATCCAAACAGAGAATTTATTGTATTAAGCCTCCTCTGTTGCCATCTTCTTTGTCATTATGGCTGAAAGTGTTCCATATAAACATAAAGAATTCATGTGTTTTGCGTATACGGTATGGTACAGGCCGGTCATGTCAGGGTATCGATGCATATAATATAGCCTAGCCCCGCTAGGATCAGATCTTACCATAGAGATCCTATAAATTAATCTCTATCTTACACACGCACGCGCTCGAAATGAGATAGAGAGTTTTCGACAAAAGGCGGGAAAACTTTCACAAGTTTTTCAGTGCTTCCTAAATTCTTGAGTTAGTCGCCATTTTATTGAAATCTATCATTTTTCATTATTATATTTATTTCAGATTCGTGCGTGAGAAATTTCATGATTAGCGTGAGAGCGTGAGAAATGGGTGAAATGCGTGAGTCTCACGCTCAATGCGTGAGTGTTGGCAGCCCTGAAACGGTTTAGGTTAGGCCTAACTGTTAGATTAAACATAACAGTTAGACTGGAACTTAGACCTCATTATCTCAACCTCACTTAGACTGAACTTCTTAGCTAACCTAACATAGGGTCTATCCAAGTTAGATCTAAAGTTAGACCTAACGTTAGATATTCGGATTTTGGGTTTACTCCTTTGTGTGATCTCCTGCCCCTCATTCATAACGTTAGAGTGAACTCTGACTAGGGTTAGGACCGGGGGGGGGGGCAATCACATATAGATTCTAATATGTGCGGCCCTTAAGGCCCCCTTTTCACTCCTTGCCAGACGTTCCAAAGCATATCTTTTTTATTGACCAACCCGTTCCTATGGTACGCAATTGAAATCTCTCGTTCTCTGTTTTATCGCTCGTTCTGTGTAAGCCCGAAAATCATTTAGATCCCGTTCACAAGGGTTCCCAAGACCCCCATTTGGAGAGGGCCATTTACATGTAGTTCTTATAGCCCCTCAGTTCATAAGCAACTTCAGTTCTTAATCTTATAAGGGTATGGTTTCAGATTTTGGGACCACACACCCCTACCTTTTCCAAATGACTACATGCATGTTAGACAAGTGTTCCATGGAAGTAAAACTCTGGCATTTTGAATAAATAATCAGTAATGACAATATTTTTCTCTTGGTATGTCATTGTTAATTGATTATTAATTGGGAGAGTCTAACATGACCAGGCGGGGGGGGGGGTGAAATAAATTCATTTCGTTATCCTTGGTTTTGTCAACTTTCTCCCCATCTTTTGCATTAATGAATCTGTGTATTGATATGCAGTTTCCCTCTATATTTTTGGCAGCACGAGGTCTTTTACAGTAAGAATCTGTCTACAAAGACACACAAGCCAAGATTCAAGAGGTGGCCAGCAAACCTGACATATCTGGTATTTTTTTTTTTTTTTTTTTACTTCTTCTTCCTTCAACTCTGATATGAACTTATAGATTACACAGTTTTAGATAGGAAATGAAAAAGTGATAACCAACTTTTGACACTTTTGTAGGTATATTTACACACAGCCACTTGCTACACCCCCCATAAAAACATTTTTATATATATATATATATGTGTAAATATCAAGGCAAGCACATGCTTTTTCCTGTTAAGGTTGTTTTGCTACTAGATTAATTCTTTAACGATTATCACCATTCATTCATTAATTTAATTATTCACGATTTATTCTTTCATTATTGACAGCAATGTTATTATTGTCATAATGATTCTAATCATTACTGTCATTTTTCTTATTTTTTATTCATTTGATTTTTTATTTTTGTTTCTTGTCCTGACCAAAGAATATCCTATTGCCAAATCTTCTTAAATAAATACAGTATCTTTTTCCTTTCTTTAATTTACGTAGAAGGTGCTAAATGTATCAGGAGATGAGCCATTTAAGATCAAGACTGTTCCAAGAGACGCAGCTACATGAGAAAGAAGGATGGAAAGTATGAAATTGAAGTGGTGCCAACCCCTTGGAAAAAAACTTACTGATGTACCAGTGGTCTTCATTTTTATTTGTATGCAACATGCGTGAGGGTAAGTTACACTCTAAAAACAAATCAGTCAAAATGACTAGATGTCTAGTCAGCTGGGTTCAACTGATATATCTTGTCATAAAAGTTACTACATTCTCGTCAAAATACTAAAAAAAAAAAAAGACTAGTATTTTAGCTGACCCTTTTATCTAGTCATTTTTACCGATTTTTTTTTAAGAGTGTATTTTCAGTTTTATTTATAATTAATTATATAGCACAGAATGATTATTTTACCCCGGCATCCCCTTTTTGGATTCGGGACTTTGTAAAGAAGTTTTTGAATATCTTATAAATCATTTGAGTTAGTTTATGGGGAAAATCATTCATATTTCAATCTCCTAAGAACTAAAAAAATATTACCTAACTATATGAAAGCTTGTCTTGGTTATGGAAAACCATTCTGATTTGGAAATATATGAAAAAAATATCCAAATGATCATAAAGGATGGCTGATAGTTACTTGCCAAGTTGTGCTGCTTTGTCATCACATTAGAGTTATGTTTTTTTTTAATTTTTTTAAAGCAGATTTCAGGAACTATATTATGGTGTCAGAATTCACAAAGTGATTTACCTTAACTCTGCCATGTCTGCCTTATGTCTATTTCACAAGATATATTATCTCCCAGCGATCCTATGCAAGTCAATTTGATAATTATTTTAGCCTGGTTTGAAAAAAAAAATCCATGATGGGCTGGTGTATTTGTGTCACTGTTTCATTTCTTTTCTTTTCTTTTTGTAGGGAGCTGTGCACATCTTCTGTGGAATGTAGAATTCATGACCCAGTTTCATGCTGATAGACAAAAAAGTTCTGAAGAGCTAAAGGGAGACAAAAGAAAATGCAAGTCCCCCATGTCGTATGGCAGTGTGTCTTCCCCAGTCCATCAGTATCCAACATTATCATCTGTGCCACCAAAACCCATCCCATGGTCATGATGGTTCTTACAGCGGCATGCTCCTTTCCCAGATCAGGAATTTAAGCAGATGATCTCAAATCAGAGTTCAAAAGAGGCATTTGACTATAAAATAACATTATTTTTTTCATTTCAGCATTCTGAATTTTACCTTGGATTTATAAGAAAGACTTTCTACAGTGGGACAAATTTTACAACACCCGAGTCTGAGCGAATTTCTACATTATATCTATGAAATCATATTTCATGCCAATGTGTCACAAGTTTAAGTACACGCCAGGTGTCCTACCACCCACACGTTTTTTGATGTTTAATCACCTGGTTGTTATTAGTAATTAAAAATCGACTTGTCGATGTCATGCAGGGGTTGTGAAAGGGGGGGGGGGGCAGTTTGCAGTTTCCCTCTATATTTTTTGCAGCACGAGGTCTTTTACAGTAAGAATCTGTCTACAAAGACACACAAGCCAAGATTCAAGAGGTGGCCAGCAAACCTGACATATCTGGTAGTTTTTTTTTTTTTTTTTTTACTTCTTCCTTCAACTCTGATATGAACTTATAGATTACACAGTTTTAGATAGGAAATGTAAAAGTGATAACCAACTTTTGACACTTTTGTAGGTATATTTATACACATAACACAGCCACTTGCTACAACCCCAATAAAAACATTTTTTTTTTTTTTTATATATATATGTGTAAATATCAAGGCAAGCACATGCTTTTTCCTGTTAAGGTTGTTTTGCTACTAGATTAATTCTGTAACAATTATCACCATTCATTAATTAATTTAATTATTCACGGTTTATTCTTTCATTATTGACAGCAATATTATTATTGTCATAATTATTCTAATCATTACTGTCATTTTTCTTATTTTTTATTCATTTGATTTTTTATTTTTGTTTCTTGTCCTGACCAAAGAATATCCTATTGCCAAATCTTCTTACATAAATACAGTATCCTTTTCCTTTCCCAGACTTCAAAAGAGGCATTTGACTATAAAATGGCATTATTTTTTTCATTTTAGCATTCTGAATTTTACCTTGGATTTATAAGAAAGACTTTCTACAGTGGGACAAATTTTACAACACCCGAGTCTGAGCGAATTTCTACATTATATCTATGAAATCATATTTCATGCCAATGTGTCACAACTTTAAGTACACGCCAGGTGTCCTACCACCCACACGTTTTTTGATGTTTAATCACCTGGTTGTTATTAGTAATTAAAAATCGAATTGTCGATGTCATGCAGGGGTTGTGAAAGGGGGGGGGGCAGTTTGCAGTTTCCCTCTATATTCTTTGCAGCACGAGGTCTTTTACAGTAAGAATCTGTCTACAAAGACACACAAGCTAAGATTCAAGAGGTGGCCAGCAAACCTGACATATCTGGTAATTTTTTTTTTTTTTTTAATTCTTCTTCCTTCAACTCTGATATGAACTTATAGATTACACAGTTTTAGATAGGAAATGAAAAAGTGATAACCAACTTTTGACACTTTTGTAGGTATATTTATACACATAACACAGCCACTTGCTACAACCCCCATAAAAACATTTTTTTTAAATATATATATATATATATATATATATATATTTTTTAAAAAATATGTTTAATCACCTGGTTGCAGAGGCGTCGATCCATTTTTCGGATGGGGGGGGGGGGGGGCAAGACGACCAAACGGAGATGAACCCACGGCTACTGATATATACGTATTTATATATATATATGAACATATATGTACACACAACACACACACACACACACACATATATATATATATATATATATAACATAGGCCTATATCAACGTGAAGCATTTTCAATTTTGGGAAATTATGCATTGTGCTAGATTGTGAACCATCCTGCTTTTCTTTTAATTTTGCGAGCGAGCAAAAAATAACAAATTTCTTGTTATGAGAGACGTATTTAGTTATGAAAATACACTGTAGGCATATATGATACCTAAAAAATATGGTTACCTCGCAGCCAAATATGAACTCTATTTCGGCACATCGCTGGTCCATTTTTGTTGCCCCCCCCCCTAACCACTCTGTTTTTTTAATATTACGAGCGAGCGAAGCGAGCGAGGAAGCACACAATGTTTTTGATGGTTGAAGTAGTAACCCCTTCGGCAAATTACACTATGAGCCCATGAAACATACATTATCTATTCGGTCTCATCTCACCGAATTCGTTTGCTTTTCAAAACCATTACTATCAAACGAGCGAGCGCAGCGAGCGAGGAAAAATATACCCTTTTCCATATGATGGAAGTGTTATTTCGTCATCATGATTATATGATAATGTGATAATAATGTGATATGCGCTATACAAGAACAGTATATAATTATTATAATTATCATCAGAATACACTATAAACCTGATCATGCCTGTATATCGAAATAATACATCCGATCACCTGTGTGCCGAATATGACACTGTTTTAGCTACCTTGCTTGCAGTCCGAATCCATTCTGTTTCTACCATAGCGAGCAAAGTCAACAACCGATCCTGGCAAAATTGTATGGATTCGTCCCAAAAAATTTGTCAACCACCTCGCTGCCGAAATATAATGATATGTTGGAATCTCGCTGCTATAATAAGCTATTAGCTGCCCGAAATCATCTTGCATCTAGCTTTTACCTGCAAGAGTAGCGAGCGAGCTAACGAAAAATATGGGTTTTTTTATATCTAGGGCTTTATCTCCTGAAAGTGTATCTATCTTAGGTCAACTGCCCGCTCGATTTCTTGGAGTGACATCTTGTTTGGTTATATTACTTCCTATGAGTAGAAGAATGGTATAACATTAGACAGAAACACAAGATGCAAACCAATTTCCTTTCATAAGAATAGTAATTATCATCGGCATTGGTTAAGATACTTAAATGCGAGCGAGCGAAGCGAGCGAGCGCTTCCCAGTGTCCCATTTTCTTTCTTTTTCCTTGTTTTCCGCTTTCATTTCACTTCCTTCCTTCCTTTTCCTTTCTTTTCTCTTTCTTTTTTCTTTTTTCTTTTTTTCTTTTTTTTTTTGGTTCGGAAATTATTGGGGGGCAAAATGATATCTTTGCCCCCCGAAATTTTCTTGGGGGGGGGGGGGGGCAGGGGGGAGGCAGAGGCGTCGATCCCCCAGGATCGACGCCTCTGCCTGGTTGTTATTAGTAATTAAAAATCGACTTGTCAATGCCATGCAGGGGTTGTGAAAGGGGGGTGCTGCAGCCCTCCTTCGCTCACAATTCAAAAAAGAAAACAAAGACAAAACAAAAACACCTTGTTTCTAAATTGTAAATTGGTCATTTTAGTTTAAAACCTATAACCCCAAGATCTTCAGGCGGTCAGGAAGCTACAGCCCCACTTCAAAAAACGTTCTGCGGCCCCTGTCACGAAGAACAGGAACTCGAATCATATATCAAATGTAAAATAATAATGATAATACATAGGATTTCTATTTTTTCCATTTTGATTAAATGTCTTTATCTTGAAATGTGTCTTATGTATGTCAGTATATAGGTTACTTTATGTTGTATTATTTTTATTCATTTATGCACCTTACCATGCCCAAAGACACATTTTTTGTATTTTATATGAAAATAAATTATCTTGAAATCTTGAAATGTTACTGATATTTAATTCAAGGACTAAATATTTTACAAGTTGCTATTTTTTTTCCGAATAAAATATCCCCATAGTTTTTGAGGACTTAATTTTTAAGATCTTGCTTCCCTTGAATTTCATGCAAATAATAAAATACCATTAAGACAATGTATTCAGACATTGCTCATTTGATATTGTTTGACAGTCACTTGGGTACTAATCACCCAAACAGATATTCTTCCCCTGTCTGCTCTGACCTAATCTGCTCCACAATATTATTGTGCTTTGCTTTCCTAATTTATTGTAGCACCACATCTGTAAACTGGTTATTGGTCCTGTAATTTGTTAATTGTTCTGTATTTTTGCAGTTTGCTGAGTGGGGACTTTCATTTTTAAATTAAATTTTCTGTCATAGAAAAACAATATGATGTCCTTTTTTGGCATAACCATTTGGCCTTTGCTGTCGATTGAGTCTTGGAAGGTATATTTCCGCGATGTCGGGGGGGGGGGGATTTGACAAGCTGTATTTTGTATAATTGCTTTGACATCATAGATTGAGTCTTGGAAGGTATATTTCCGCGATGTCGGGGGGGGGGGGGGGGGGGGATTTGACAAGCTGTATTTTGTATAACTGCTTTGACATCATAGATCCTTTGGGGGTAAATTATTTGCACTTTAATGAAGTGTGTGTCTTTAAACATCACAGTGAGTACCTAACCATGCTAACACATACATGTCCTCTCACTGATATCATGTTTGCTTGAATAATGCATTTTGTGTGTACTCAAAGGTATTTGAATTTTGAAGATGTTTGCAGTATTCATATTCTCCTTGAACGATTTGAATAGCGGTATTTAAAAAAGGTTTTGTTCTGTGAAGAATTTGTTATTATTTCAATTACAGTCATATTCATCATAACTGGACTCCTTTTAAATGAAGAGAGTTGTAAAATGAGAGAAATAGAGAGAGAAAACCTAGAAAGAGAGGGGGATACAGAGAATTGGGAAATAACCGTGAGTTCATGAATTGTGCAAGTGTTGAATGGGAGTAAAGATGACGCATTAAAATTTTTATGGAACACGAGTACTTAGCAAAGAATTTTAATGAAGGGAGTGATAGAGAGAGACAGATGGAAAGGAACAGAAGGGGGAGGGAGCGACGAATAGGGATTATCTTCTCAACGTACATTGTGCACTTGTGCGATCGGGGTACACATGATGCAATTCAAAACTTTTTAGGGAAAACTAATAAGTGATTTCCAAATCAAAATGATTAATTTCCTCCTTGAACCTCGCATTTTTTTTTCAAGATTTCTTGATGAGTTTCAAATGAATTCCATCACGACATTCTCATCTTCGAAAACGACACAATTTGCTAACCGGCACGCTTTTTTAGGTCATGTCGTGAGTGGTGTGCACGAATTTTTATTGGTTTATCTTGTCGGATGTCGTGTCGTTTTGTCGAATGTCGGATCCGGTGTGTAGAGGCCTTTACAATCATTATTAGTATCATTAGTAGTATAATTTAATCACAAGAGGTGAAAGAACCATTTCCACTGTGCTGTCCAAGGCCCAACCTTTGAGCAATTTCCACAATTTGCATAAATCTATATGTAACCGGTGTTACACAGCAAAAGAAAACTGGGTCCCGTTTCCTAAAACTTGTTGTCAGTAAATACTGCCAAGTTTCTATGATAATTTTGTTCCCAGCAAATCGGATGCAAGGATTTCAGTAGCTCATAATAGTTATTGCAACTTGTTATTGATAACAAGTTTTATGAAACGGGGCCCAGACGCAGGTACTTAGAAGGTCAAGTGAACTGATTTAAACTTCTTGCTGGCTATTATAAGTGTGAATCACTAAAAAGAAACCCACGTTAAAAAGTCCCTTTTGCAATGGTCTTTCTGTACCAGCGTTATACTAATACTGGTTTGGTTTGGGTTGGTGTTTACCAGCTATAGGCCTATATTATGATGCTTTCTTTAATTTCAGAACCTAAAAAAATCAAATATTCCGAGGTACAGAAAACATTTATTTCCTTATCATAATGAAATACAAAGTAAAATTTACACTGGCAAAAAACAAACAAAATAACAAACAAACAATAAACAAACACACTCAGGCACACCAAAACTAATAAACCAAACCAAAAATTATAAAAAAATCCGGATACAAGGGGAAAGGGACCGCCGAACAGCAGTTATTTTACCTGATTCATGTCAAAGTTGTATTTGCTTGACATTACATTGAATTCGTGTTACTTGAGCGATGATTTGTTTGAATGCATTTTTTTTTTTTACTAGAATGCACTTATACAAGAGAGAGAGAGAGAGAGAGAGAGAGAGAGAGAGAGAGAGAGAGAGAGAAAGCAATTCAAGTGCACATTATTCAATGACCTAGAACATGCTATGGGCACATACTCGGTGAATTATTGTGAGCAGCCTATAGAAGAAGACATTGCTAATAATCACACCATTACAAGGGCGTAGGCTGGAGGTGCACTGGGTGCACGTACACCCCCCCCCCCCCCCTCTGCTGCGGCAAAGGAGTTCCACCCCTGGCAAGCAAAAAAAAAAAAAAAAATTGCACCCATTTTCTGCTTTCAACAGCTTCAAAAAGGAGGGCACGAGACCCGGGACGCATCTGTTGTGATCAGTGGCGTAACTATGGGGGGTGGGGGCACGAGCCCCTAATAGGCTGGCAAAAAAAAAGGAAAAAAAAGATAGAGAACTGAAAGGAGAAGGAAAGTGAAAAGAGAGGAGGAAAATGAAAACCGGAAATCGGGAAGCGCTCGCTCGCTTCGCTCGCGAACATTTACGTAACTTAACCAACGCCGATGATAATTACTATTCTTATGAAAGGAATCAGATTGCATCTTGTCCCTCAGTCTGATGTCATGGGCAACTATTCTTTCACTCATAGAATGATTGTAATATAACCACATCTGGATTTCACTCCAAGAAATCGAGCTTCAAGTTTACCTAAAAAGTAAATACATTTTCCGTAGATAATGGCCTAGATAAACACAAAAGTTTTTATGTTATAGTTCTTTATTAACAATATGATTTCTGGCACTGCAATCAGCCTATTCCAGAAGGGAGTTAGCAAAGTACAATATTTGGGCAGCGAGGTGGTTCACAAATTTACAAAAAACATTTACTGTATTTTGCTGACGAATCCATATTTTTTTTTTTTTTTTTTTTTTGGGGGGGGGGGGGTCGCTGACTTTCATCGCTGGTAAAACAAAATGGTTTCGGACTGTGAGTGAGGTGCAGCACACGGGTGATCGGCTTATAGCGTATTTCGATGATGAAATAACATTTCTACAATGAAAAATAGTATATTTTTGCTAGCTCGCTGCGCTCGCTCGTTTTATATTAATGGTCTTGCAGAGTAAATGAAACCGGCAAGTGAAGTGACCAAATAAAGAATTTAGATGTTTCACAGGCCCATAGTGTAATTCGCTGAAAACGTTGAATAATTGTTCAGTGGTTTTGGGAAAGCAAACGAATGAATAATAGATGTTCCACAATGTAATTTACTAATTTCGCTTGCTTGTAATGTTTAGAAACAGGGTGGTTTGGGATATCAATGGACCAGGAACGTGCCAAAATAAGATTCACTGGCAGCGAGGTATAAACCAGGTGAATTTGAGATATCATAACTATAGGCCTATAGAGTTCCCACAATATATTTTGATAACAAAATAATAATTTTGGGCTCGCTCGCTTCGCTTGCTCGCAATATTAAAAAAAAACCGGTGATATCTAGCAAGATGCGTCATTTCCCCCAAATTTAAAAACGATTCACATCCATATCGACACCTTGTTTCGAGATTGTTGTTGTTATTGTTAACATGATAGAAATAACAGTATACATATTACACACACACGCACACCCACCCTCACAAACTTTTCCAATCGGTTGGTTGGTTGGTTTTATTCACGATAAAAATATATGATACAAATAAAAATACATGTATGAACAAATGATTATATAACAATATTTAAATATAACAATGAATATTATACAAAAGAAAGAAATTATATCGTTGGGATGACCCGCTTCAGATTAGTCAATCTGTTCTTCCTCGGGGTCCCTTGAATGAATAGTTAAATGAACATTGCAATTTCTACAACAACAACAAAAAAGAGAATAAAAAAGAAATAGTAAAGTTAAGATGCAAGAACTTGCAGTGCAAGATCAGATATCCCACCCTCCCATCCCCTCCCTATCCTGACGGTCCCTAAACATGAAATCATCAGTACTAAATAGTTCCGCTCTTTTCTAGAATTTCCTTTTTATATCCTGACAAGTTGTTTAGTTGTCGAATGCAAAGAGGTAGATTATTGGTGCCCCCTCAATGCGTTAACCCACGGTACGCCACTGGTTCTGATTTTCTGAACTTTAGTTTCGCCTCCCCAAGGTGTGCACCTCCCCATGCCCAAATTTGCATTAGTTCTGTTGGATTCGGATAATGTAAAACTCATGATCCGTTGCAGCTTGACAGCAGCATTAGCTGGCATTCAGTAAACAGAAACTGGATGAATCGAGTTCCCAGCCGTCGTGTTTGACTGTTTTCTTGTCTGCAACTAAGCATTCATTTTTCCCCCTTTCATTTAAGTTATCAGTATGAAACACGAGGAATAGCATATTTTGTAGCAGTGTACGTGAGTATTTCTTGCATCATTGCCTTTCTTCTCTCTTTCTTTTTTTCATTCCACTTTTTTGTAAGTATCTGCCTATTAATGGAGCGGTATTGTTATTGTGAAGGTTTCTATTGTAAATATAGCTCATTGGCAGTATGGGTCATTTCATATGATTCTTAATTCAAAGCGAAATGACTTGAAATTAAGTGAATTAAGCAACAGACAGAGGCCTGCAGTGAACTCTTATTTCTGCAGGGTCAAATTTGACTCGGAATGGAGCCATTTTTGGAGTCAACTCTATTCGGAGTTAAAGTGACTAGGATTTCCGAATTAAAGTTGACCGGAACGGGGTTACTGTGACTGGAATATAGTCGATTCTCAGTTGACACTACACCATTCCGAGTCAAATTAATTCGGAAATCTGAGTCACTTAAACTCGGAATAGAGCTGACTCCCAGCTGAGGCCATTCCGAGTCAAATTTGACTCCGCAGAAATTAGAGTGTGGATTTCCAGTTTGCTTGACTTTGTGAGAAGGTTGTAGGTCGGAATCCACCTTTTGAGGGGTCATGTAAAAGTAAATAATCCTTAAAAGTATCTGTTTGATTTGGCATATAGGCAATTGATTTGATTTATTTATTTCCATTTCAGAATAAACATAATGCAAAGTAAATACATAAATTCAGTAACCTCGTAATGACAAAGTAATTTTTATGATGAAGTAATATTGTAAAGAAAGAAAAGAATTATTGATATACTGAATAAAATAAAGTTGACCTGGTTGAAAAAAAAAAACCAGTAAAGCGGAGGGGCAAGGTTAAGAAAAACAGAAACAAAGCTTGCAAGGTGCAAACCCCTGAAACTTAGAAACCTAGTTTAATACATACGGTCAAAACGAGTACATTGAATATATTAATAAAAACAGGAAAACAACAGTTACAAATCAATAGCGTAAACAAAACAATATATAAGCCTAGGGAAAGGTTTGGGAGGTGGATGAAGAAAGTGTGACGTGTGCCTTTCCCTTTCGTGCAAATGCATTATTGTCTGTTTGTTTCATGTATGTTACATATGATTTCATCGAAGTTCCTAGGCGTCATTATTGATGGGAATTTTTAAAACTTCGAATGATCACATCAAACATGTTATACTATGCATTTCTCGGGGTGTGGGAATTATTCATAAGTTAAAGTTTGTGTTGGCACCAACAACTCTGTTTTTTTACTGTACACATTGATACTTCCTTGTCATGCAATATTGTTTGGGCCTACTGCGGTATTACCAAAAAAAACCCCTATTCTTTCCTTACAAAAGCGGGCTCTTTGTATTTGTTCAGGATCGTCTTTTCTCATTCTGATCCACTATGTCTTAAGCTAAATATCATTGAAGGTCACTGATTTTAATATATTTTCAAGTTGCAGTTTTTATGTTTGAATATGAAAACAATGCAACCTCCTAATTCCTCATTTCAAAACTTGTTTCATTCACACATACTCTACCTGTATTTCTGAAAATTTTCATCTAACAAACCCAAAATTATTTATAAAGCAAAATCAATTATAAACCATGGCCCTAACTTATGGAACGGAACAATCTACCCGCAAACTGTTAAACTGTGTTCCTCACTTTATTCTTTTAAAGCTACTATGAAGCGCGATCACTATATTTCAGTCCGTTGCATTGATTATTCATATTCATTCAATAGCTTTTATCGATTATTCATTTTATCCATTCAACTCATAAATAAATTTCGACCCCACCGCTAATGCACTTGCACTGCACCCTCGTGACCTCTCTTTTTTCAAATTTGTAAGTTTTATGTGGCTTTCTTACTTTGAGGCCACCATCGACATCAAGCAACTCGCTCATGATGACTCTTTTAGTTTCCTACCTTTATTCCGTTAATTGTAAATGTTAATTTCCCATTTACATGCTTTCTTTGTATTTAGAAGTAAATTGTTAATGACCCATGTCTTTATATGTATATGTATATATTTTCCTGTGATTCTTTTGTATTATGTCGATTAACGGAGAAATAAAATTCAATCAATCAATCAATCAATCAATCAATCAATCAATCAATCAATCAATCAGTCTTTTGCACAAGTTGCGCCTTGATCACTAGGTTATCAAGTGGATTTATAAATTATGATTTATAATTATAAATCTTACCTATTTTTCAAAATTGTTATTAGTATTATTATTAATATACTACCTCGGCCATGTCGGCATTACACATGTTGGGTTGTAATTCTCTTATCAAACCGTCCGTTTCCTTCCCTTCCGGGGCAACTGATTTTCAAGCTATTTTTTCCAACCGCTATTAAATGCTCAAACATGGCATTTTGCAGTCGGAACCGATTTCTCTACTTTAAACCGTGATTTATATTGATTGATGTATTTGTAAACCAAAATTTTATTCTTTCTTTTTTTTTTTAATTCTCATCAACTTCTCATCAAACTTCCGAGTTGTAATACAATACAAATAGCAAAAATTCTAAAGCCCACCGCACACTATACAAACCTACGGCGATGCTTTATTTTAGGCAAAACTTTAATAGAACGCATTATTGCATTTTACAGATTGTGTACTGAATAATCCAAATTTCGGGTCTTATGCAGAAAAATGACCCACTTAAAATTAATATCAAGAAGAAATATTGCTCAGAGGAGTTCTAATCTTTGATTAGAACATGACAAAAATAAATGTTATTTCAATGAAATATCCCTATTTTCGCACACCTTTTTGCATGTTTGCGCACGACTGACCCATCAATGAGGCGAGCCGAGTTGAATAGAAGGCTGCTCTTTCACCTTTTGATAATAATGCGAAATCTCGTATCATCGCATTCATGTCTAGCCGCTATTTCTATACCAATGTGCAAAATGCGGTGGCGTATCTAGGGAAAACGGCGTCCGGGCGCGAAATATTTTTTCCCAAACAGGTTTACATAAATCATAGGCACATGTAAAGCCTATGATGGAATTGTTAGAATCATGTCTGAGAAGTAAGATTAGCAATGAATTCCAGGTATAAAAAATAGAGAAGACCTTTTCGTCGTCAACTGTTCGTGGCTCAGTGGGATGTATGGACGTTCTATGAAGGTAAAGTCACGGGTTCAATTCCCACTCTCGTCTGTGTATACTTTTGGCGTTTCTCGTCAGAAATAGACTAGTTAAAGTATCACAGCTATTCTTGAATTCCAGTCGTATTTCGTAAACCTGTTTGGGGAAAAAATCGCGCCCGAGGCAAGCGCCAACATTGCGCCCCATCTGACTTCGGACCCCAATGAAAGGAAAAATAATATTTTTTTAAAAGAACAGTTTTACAAAGTTGAAGTTTGGAATCTTTCTTTGGTTGGTCAGGCTGCTTTTTGGGGCGTTTTTTTTTTGGAGGGGGGTTGTTGGCTTTTTTATTCTTTTCCTTTTGCTTTTTCGCGCCCCTAAAAGTGGCGCCCGGGGCTCGTGCCCTTTGCTCCCCCTAGATACGCGCCACTGAAAAAAAGTTAATAACGCCATAATACTTGTTAACTATGAGACATGGGATGATGACCAAATAACTTGGACTTGCCCATTAATATGATTTTGTGACTATAGGCCTAACTTTATTCATACTTCATCATTTTTTGTTGTTGTTGTTCTTATTTGTCTTAAAATTTCCTTTATTTTTATACCGATAGGAGAAAGTTTTCTTTAAGAAGGACATATACATCAAAGGATCATTTAACTTCATATAATTATATACTTCAGGCCTGTTTTGTACTATTTAACTTGAAATTCTTGGGGGTGTTTCACAATTAACGCTGTGCGCAAAGTTATACGCATGACTTTAAGAAAGACTTGAATATGGAAAGCCGAATGGGACTCTCAATAATATTCAATGTCATAAGCTAATGTTGAAATACAGATTAACATTATGAATATATACTAAACGTTTTTAATGTGAAGTGTAGTTGTTGTCAACAATTTAATTGAGAGTATGGAAATACAGTCACACTTTGTTCAAAACAAGAGGAAAATTTTCAGGCATTCTCTTTGGCTGTTCATAGTTATGTCGTTCTTAAAGTCATGCGTAACTTTACGCACAGCTTTATGCAACACCCCCTTAATTAGTCATGACCGGCGAGGCTCTTCTCTGTAACGTTTACCTTTCTCTACATGTATAATGTGATGACGAATACAATGGTCAATTTAGTGATCTTGAAACAAAATGACACCTGTTGATTAGGAAGTCAGTGAAGCCAGTAATGCCAAGAAATGGGCTCTGACACACGTCCTCCTTAACCAATTCGTGACAGAAACCTAAGGCTATTTGATCAGTTTTTCTTTTTCATATATTGGCCAAACTAGTATTTTCCTTTTACTGCTCCAGTCTTTGTCTAATTATTCAGAAACATAAATTTACATGGAACAAGGGTGAAAAGGTAACATTGCTAATTAGAGTGGAAGGAACAGTGATTCTGAACTTTCCATCGCGTTGCCAATTCAAGGATTTTAACGATTACTTTCCTTTAAAAAAATGTCAGCATTAAACAACATAATATAACGCAACCAAAATGGGTACAGTTTGTGCATATTTTGTTCTCTCAGAATTTATGCTAATGCATTTTGATAAGGGGAAGAGCTTTCTTCCAAAAGGCGCTAAATCCATTTTGGTAACTTGAGAGAAAAACAAAAAACGCATTTCTTTGTCCTGAGTTTGTACACGTGTCAATGGAAAGTCTCAAAGCACTATCTCTTCTGTATTTCTTGATAACTTTGCTTCAAATTTTTATTCATAGCAAATTACTCCAGCTGAATAACACAAAGACGTTAATAACTCAACTTTCTTGAAACAAACAAACAAACAAACAAACTGGATATAGCGCCTTTTGGAAGCAAGCTCTTCAAGTTTTAGGGTTTTTGTATCCAACACACATGGAACAAAAGGTTAAATTTTGCACCCTTCAAATGCAACACTGGGAGCTCCTTTATGGGTGCAACTTTGCACCCTATATAAGAAACATTTTGCACCTTTAAGGATGCAGTGAGCTACATTTTGCATCCTTAAGGGTGCAGAATTATACCCTTTAGGGAAGGTGCAAATTTGCACCCTTTTGAATGCAAAAATTTCTGGACCCTTAAATTTGCAAAATTCGTTTTTGAGCGATCAAAGGTGTTAATAGAAAAACTGAACATGGATATGCATGAACAAAACAAAAACGCATAACAGTATATCCCTTTAGTGATAGTTTTGCCGTACCTGTTGGTCCAAACTACTATCAGAATTATTTGTTACACATGGGCAGAAAGAGCAAAATTTTTTTGGTTAGTTTCCAATGCAATATATTGTGCTGTCCTCGAAGAAGAGCGATTTGACTGTAGTTAATCATTATCAAGTGATTACTGTCTGAATTTGCGGTGTTAAATAGAAAATAATCACTAATTTCATATGCACATTTGTTATTTTTCTGTTAAATCTTACAGGTGCTATATTTTCAGACTATGAAGAAGTACAAATCAAATGTAACTGTTGCCAATTTAAGGAGGGATCGCTGATTAAATCACACCTTCAGAAATCTCTACACTCTAAGAAAAAGGTGCAATTTTGCACCCCAAATGATACAATAGCAGCATCTTTTGGGGTGCAGTCTTGCACCCTATATGAAAAAGGTGCAAAGGTGCACTATCTGCACCCTTAAAGGTGCAATTATGCCCACCATAAAAGGGTGCAGAAATTTTTGCATCCAAAATGGTATACTTGCACCCTTAAGGGTGCAAAATGTAGCTCACTGCACCATTAATGGTGCATATGCTTCTTTGGGTGCAAAGTTGCACCCATAAAGGAGCTCCTTGTATAGCATTCGGGGTGCAAATTAGTGTGTATTCTGCTATGGGTTAAAACTTATTTTTTTCCATGGCATGCATGGCTGGGAATCTGCCAGGAGGCCAAATTGCCTCAATGCCCCTCCTTCAGAGTTTTCTCAAACAACCATTTTGTTTTCCAGCCAGAAGATACTCTAAATATCCAGGCAAAACTTGGCAGCTTACGTTATCTTGGCCTTACATCCCAGCCAATATAAACATTTGTTATGGTGTTTAGATATGACTGTGTTCTTAATAAGCTGGTATGTTCCCGACTGTAGAATTGTATTTCGGAGATGAGCACAAACCTAACATGTTTGTAAACAATAGTAAAGTTAATCTACATCTGCATATTTCACCTTTAGCTGATGCGATTTATAGTGATTGAGAATCCCATTCGGCTTGTCATTCAAGTCGTTCGTAAAGTCATTCGTAATTTTACGAACAGCTTTATGAAACTCCCCCCCCCCCCGATCTATGTGGGCTCTAAAATTCTTCGCCTTAAGCTACATATCAGGGACAACTCCAAAATTCGATTAAAAATCTTAATCTAATAGATCATAGTGTTGACCCCATGTACAACCTGGATGGATGCCATTTTGTCATCGTTTTAATCAGGGCCCCGTTTCATAAAACTTGTTATCAATAACAGTTTGCCATAATTATTATAAGCTACTGAAATCCTTGAATCTAATTGGCTGAGATCAAATTTGTCATAGAAATGTGGCAGTTGTTACTGATTACAACTTTTATGAAACGGGGTCTAGATTTCAAATTTTTATTGCTACTGATCATGGAGTCTCTGCCTATGCAAGTGTTAACGCCAAAATTCGAAGATTAGAAAATACGTTCGAACAGTGTAGGCTATGGTGAAAGATACGATAGGATTAGATTCGATTTGATTAGATTTGATTTGATATGATATGGTACACACGGTTTAGAAACCTCAGTGGTGATAAGGTGAACTTTGTCAACACATCCTTAAATATACAGATCATTTAACACTAAAATAGCAGTATGGCACATAATACCGCGCCTAATACTACGTTTCTAGGCGCTTTGGTGCTGATTGTCCCTGCAGCAATTAACATGATTAAGTGAAGAACTGTCCTTACACCCAGTGGAAAGCTGGGACAAAAGCACCACGAAGACATAAATATTACAAAGAGACAAATCAATTAACTTATACAAGGCAGAAGGAAAAAAAAAAAAAAAAACCTGTATATACCTAAGGTTAGGACAACCAAAGGGAAATTTTCAGTTTCGTACGTCGGTAGTTCTTGTGGCATGAACTATACCTCTCACTGTGCGAACAAAGCCATCCGCATCGTGTTTTAGAAAAAAAAAAAAAAAAACACTTGTTGAACACTTGTTAAGTAAATTCGAGTCTCAAAATTGAGGAAGGTGTTTGGGACACCTCCTTATGCTTTGATTATTTTGTAGGAACTTGTAGACTGTCTTTTATAGGAATGACCAATATCAAACTGCAAGATTTTTCATTTTTGATTAAGTAGCTATAGGCATTTGATACTGACCTTTCATCCATTTATTTGTAACATAGTTTTGTTTAAAGTAATCTGCTTCATAAAAATATCAAATCTATTTTTTTTAGCAGTACAATGTATTCCAATGCTTTGAAGGTACCAGGCTCGATTGGCATTTATGCTATTTTCTGGTTTCTTTTATCCTTTGATTGTATTCTATATCTGTATGTCTTATATACGTCTTATATATATGTTTATTATTGGATAATAAATTTCAAGTACAAGTTCAAGTTCAAGTTCATTTGAATAAGTGGGTTTTAACATTATTTTGAAGGTGTGTAGAGATGGGGCATTTTGGATGAAAGCAGGAAGGTTATTCCACAATTGGGGAGCAGCGACAGAAAGAGCTCTGCCACCGTATTTTGTTTTCACAAGGGGGCCAGGCATTACTGGAAGTGAGAGGAACTTGAAGCTCTCAACCTGTAGGAGAGGGGTTTGGATTTTACAAGACTGGAAAGATACGTGGGGGAGAATTTCTAACCTTCGAGTCTCGAGTTTCGAGTCGTGATATTCAAATATATCAAGTTCCCAATCATATATCAAGTCTGAATCTATTTTCGAGTCATAATTTTTTTTTTTCGAGTTGACAACAAATTTTGAGTCATAATTCGAAATTCGAGGCATAATACAAATTTCAAGTCATGAATCTATTTTCGAGTCATAAAGATTTTTTGAGTCATAAAGATTCTTTGAGTCATAATTCAGAATTCGAGTCATAACGCAAATTTCACCGTTACGGCCAATACACATCAATGTTTTAAGCAATGGAAGATGGAACTATATTGCGTCACCACAAAAAGAATTACCTCATCATCTTCTTCTTCTTCTTCTTCTTCTTCTTCTTCTTCTTCTTCTTCTTCTCCTTCTTCATCTTTTGATTACTTGAAAAATGATATATGGGCCGGCCGCCCCTGATCCTCCACCCCCCCCCCCCTGTAGTGCCGCCCCTGATATACCCAGGTATCGATTCAGTATTTATGCGCGAATTATACTTTGGTATCCAAGAACTATACACAAATCCAGCTAGCCAATGCTCCTGATGCTGGAGCTAGTATACAAAACCGTACCGGTAAAGATATTGTTGTACATACGAGTAGATTCAGACATTTTGTAATTCAAAAGATTTGGCCGCTTTTATGCAAACTGTTCAGGTGTATTTGTTGTGTAGATTTGAATGTCGTTATATATAAAAAATAAATAGTACAATAGAAACTTATCAAGAGATCCCCTCTCCCAGGTTGCAAGAGAACAAAAACGTAGTAAAATCAATATATCCAGACTACAAGTCATGAAATGTGTACAAGTTATGATATCATATATATGATATAATTTTTGATGGTACTGTCATTCAAAGGGTCCGATCAACTATTTTGGGGGGGGGCTAATCTTGAAAAGCGCACATTGACAATATCTGCGAAATCATTGCTCGCAACACTGGTATCCTTAGCAAATTAAGACACTTCCTACCCCATGATATTATGTTATCCTTGTATTCCACGTTAATTCTTCCTTACTTGAATTACGGACTTATCGCCTGGGGCAGTGCAGCAACTTCCCAAATTAACAGACTCTTTATATTACAAAAAAGAACAATTCGTATTATTAATAATGCAGATTTCCAGGCACACACGAATAATCTTTTTCTGAATGATAAAACTTTGAAAATTAAAGACTTGTATATTTTTCAGCTTCGACAGCTAATGTACAAGCTCAGCACTAAACAATTACCTATGCCTCTTAATGATATGTTTGTAAAAAATGATTCGATTCATAGTTACTTCACTCGCCAGGCGAGCTCCTTCCATCTACCACTAAATACAACATCGTTTGCTCAAAAGACAATTGTTTTTACACGTCCAAAACTCTGGAATTCTCTTCCAAATGATATTATACAATGCAATTCAATACAAATTTTTAAAAGGAGACTTAGAAGTTTTCTTCTGGATAGCTACTAGGTAATTGCATTTCCCAATCGAATATAATTTGTAGCGTGACTTTGTGCAACTTTGATGTTTGTGTACCTTGATTGTTTTTTTATGTATATATTTATCATTGTTTTGCGTCTTAAAATGATTTTGTAATTACTGAATCAGTTGTTATTGTTGTTGTTTTTTCATAAAATAATAGGTCATGATAATTACTTTTAACAGGGGGCCTACACCCTACAAGCTCTGCTTTTCAGTCGGCCCTCCTTCCCTCTCAACTTTTTTAAAAATTCATTGTATTGTGCAAGTTTATCTATATGTATGTTAATATGTGAAGTAAACTGTACCATCATTGTAAATATGAAAAATTGAAAGAGGAAAAATAAATGAATTGAATTGAATTGAATTGAATTGAAAATTGTAATATATCACCGGCGCTAATCCGTTTCGAGGATTTTTTTTTTTTTTTTTTTTTTGGGGGGGGGAGGGGAGATATCGAATTCTTTTGCAGAAACTTCTAGCATGAACTCACGCACGAGTACACCCACCTGCTCACACACACCCCAACACATACCCTCCCATCATATCTCTTGTTTTTAATAGCATTTCAATAATCGTCGTTTATTAGTCTATGATAGATTTATTTAAAAAATCAAAAAGAATGATCTTATAACCATTATAATAGACAATATAAACGATTACATCATTGATAAAAAAGCCTGCTCTACCACTATATTTGTTTCCTTGATTGTTTAGACGTGTTGGACCATAACGAGATTGTGATATATCCCTTGCGTGGGAATATCCTTGTTACAAAGGGATATAATCGAATGATATCACATTTTGTCAGTGAATATATAGAAACCGCGGCCAAGACAGCGATTTGCAAACAAAAAATGCAGTTATAATAGTCCGTCAACTCTTGATTTAATGTGTATCCCATGGGCGGCGCCAGGGTGTTTTGATAGGGGAGAGATAGTTTCAAGTATTTTTCTGGTTTTTACGTTTTAGATGGACAAATAGGGCTCTTATATAGTTGCATAACCCCGCTTTCTTTATTCCGACATATTCTTCTTCTTCTGCCTTCTTCTTCTTCTTCTTCTCTCTTCTTCTTCTTCTTCTTTCTTCTTCTTCTTCTTCTTCTTCTTCTTCTTCTTCTTCTTCTTCTTCTTCTTCTTCTTCTTCTTCTTCTTCTTTTGATCACTTGGAAAATGATATATGGGCCGACCGCCCCTGATCCTCCACCCCCCCCCCCCTGTAGCGCCGCCCCTGATATACCCAGGTATCGATTCAGTATTTATGCGCGAATTATACTTTGGTATCCAAGAACTATACACAAATCCAGCTAGCCAATGCTCCTGATGCTGGAGCTAGTATACAAAACCGTACCGGTAAAGATATTGTTGTACATACGAGTAGATTCAGACATTTTGTAATTCAAAAGATTTGGCCGCTTTTATGCAAACTGTTCAGTGCTCGCCGCAGGTGTATTTGTTGTGTAGATTTGAATGTCGTTATATATAAAAAATAAATAGTACAATAGAAACTTATCAAGAGATCCCCTCTCCCAGGTTGCAAGAGAACAAAAACGTAGTAAAATCAATATTTCCAGACTACAAGTCATGAAATGTGTACAAGGTATGATATCATATATCACCGGCGCAATCCGTTTCGAGGATTTTTTTTTTTTTTTTTGGGGGGGGGGGGAGGGGAGATGATCGAATTCTTTTGCAGAAACTTCTAGCGTGAACTCACACACGAGTATGCCATCTTTGAAAGGTCTTTTATCATGTTTTTGCTTATAAATCTTATAGCCTCTCAACATGCTCCAAAAAAAAAATGACAGAATTAAGCTGTCCCAAAATCGTTTGGGTATGAGAATGAAAGACATTCTGTGATTTATACTCTCTTCAGTATGCCTTTCAGTGACCTCCCTATGTCCTCTTAACATGCCTGGAAAACCTGAGCCTGCGTTCTCTTAGAAACAGTCTACAATATGTGCTACATGCAGAGAAGATTGTCTCGTTTCATTTTGTAAATTTTATAATAATAATAATAATAATAATAATAATAATAATAATAATAATAATAATAATAATAATAATAATAATAATAATAATAATAATAATAATAATAGTAATAATATGTCTTGTTTACCCAGGATAGCCTATTCAGTACTAAGTACTGTTCTCCCAGACTGCCCTGCAAATTCTTACAGGGTTAACAGTAAACCCTAAAAAGAGTGGGGGCCTAAAACGCCCCCTTCACAGACAATTTTTGCGTCGCAATTCGAACCGCTGCGTTTTACGCCACACTACTTTCTGACATTTTTCTTTCATGTCTTGCGCATCTTCTAATACCAGCTTTTGATCGCGGTCGTACCGTTACAGATTCGCGTGACCTTTTGTGACCTCATGTCATCCCTGAAGCGGAGAATTTCTGGGATTTATATGCATAAAATTTGCATAAATTATGAAATTACATGAAAAAAAGTGAAAATATGATGGATTTGTGTTCTTCATGTGATTACCGAGGTCCGTGCTAATTTTTGCGACAATCGGTCATGTCGTGGCCGAGATATTGAAAGCCCCCCCCCCCCCCCTCCCCGGTCCTCACTAGATCCAAATATTCCAGTTCTTCAGGCTTAACTCTCGGTCATAATGATGAGTAAACAACACTTCAAAAAATCATTTTGGCTTATAATCGATATTGCTAACAGATGGTGGTACTGCTTCTGTAAATTTTCATGTTCTTATCGGTGTTTACGGTAATGTGCAGATAATTATTTGCCAAATACATTCCATAACCCAAAGACTGATAACACACGGGGTTGTAGATGACGCATTGGCCGTAATGTACACGTAGGCACTATCGCAGCCAGAGTTGTTGGAGGGGAGGAGTGGGGGGGGGGGGTGATATACTAAATCCTAGAGTCTATACATGAAACACACCCACCCTCATACACCTCACGCCGGCGTTATAACGCTGATCCGGTTTCAGGAAGTGTCATGATATATGAGGAGGGGGTCATGGCCTTCTCGGCCCAAATGGCTACTACTAAGCAAGTGGGTACATCGGTTAGGATACGAGCTCATTACGCTGTCTCAAGAATACCTCACGTGCATATCACGCTGGAGCAGTTTCCGTGATTGTGGACTGTGTACAAATATGATTAGTTGACGGTCACGTTATCAATACGTTTGACACACTGAAGAGCGTGAGTAGATTAGTCCACTGAGTGGACTAATCACTTGGCGGTGATACCATAATTCAGATGAAATATCTCTGTCCATAAAGAGAGAGAGAAAAAAAGAAAAGAAAAATAATCAAACAAAACAAAGCAAATTCAAACAAATAAACCAATTTAGATCAAATTTAAAAAGGGGGAGGGGGGGTATCAGAGATTTTGGATGCCTTTTGGCTCGAAAAATTGGAAAGGTGGTACATTTTTCTATCAACTGTCTGTTGTGTACTTTGGTTACGGGCCGCCTTTTTTCCCCTGAATATCTCTGAGTATTCTATTTCCCATGCAATCCTACAGCAGTGGTGATTGATTATTTAAATCACCGTTGAATGGAAAAAGAGATGACATATATGAACATGTGTTTGATGAATGGTTGTGCAGTTAATGTCTCAGTAAGATTAATGACATATAATTATGAAAATAAAGCATGTTTCTGATGAGTGGTTTTATGATTAATGCCCCTGTGTGACGTATGACACTATGTGCATATATGTATATTTCAGGGGCGTAGGCAACGGGGGGATGAGGGGTATGCATCCCCCCACCTCACAAGGGGGGGGGATGACATGTACAGTCATCCCCCCAGGTTTTAGGGAAGAATGTTTGCTTACAATTAAACTGAATTAACATGTTTAGAAATGATAGGGGCAGCAATAATGATAATAATAATTATTATCATTATAACAACAACAACAATAATAATAATAATGATAATAATTAGTAATGTATTATTATTATGCTTATGATAATAATAATAGATATCATCATCATCATCATCATCGTTAATGTGATTGAAATGACGATTACTATCATTATTATATCGATCATTATTCTGATTTATGTGGTTATTTATATTACTTTTGGGTAATTTCGGCGCCGTCATAGCTCTTTTGTAGTGGTGCAACAAAAAAATTTTTAAAAAAAGAAGATAAATAGCGTGATGCAAATATGCAATAATGTGTGTCAGTCCATATTCTATATTCGTTTGTCACGGTGCGTATATCTTCTTTTTATGTCTGTGCACTCGGGTGTATGTGTGTGGGTGTGTGTGTGTGTGTGTGAGTGTGCGTGTGCGTGTGTGTATCTGTATACGAAATTGATCCTCTACTTCTCGCGAACGGCAAATCATCCCCACCCCCCCCCCCCCCCCCGGTGTAAGAACCTGTCTACGCCACTGGTATATTTGCTCAACTCCAGGTGTTAAAAACATAATACTCAATACAGATGTTAAAGGAGAATGAAACCCTGGAGAAAAATCAATTTTAATTGAAAAAGAGGATAGAGAGAAGCAATTTTTAAAAGGTTCCATCGAAATCGGTTACGAAATGAAAAAGTTATGACGGTTTTTAAAATCTCGATTTACTTTCTCTGTCAATCCTCAAACTGACAATGTTCCTTCGAAATGCCAGGTTTTTGTGCACAACTCTCCATATGCTTTGTAAACTAAATTTCACATTTTCTCCATTATCTCTCATGGGTGCAGTTTGTTTCCTTCTTAGCTCATGATGTATCATGTGAAATGCATTTGATGCAACGTATACTGAGTTCACAAAGAGACAAGCAACATCATGTTCTATGTCATTTACTGGGTGTTTCAAAAAAGGAAACGCAACTTTGAAAAAGTCCTGTAAATATAGGCCTACTATAAGAATTATCGGTATTGAATTTCATACCTTATAAAAGAGTAAAGTATATGCTTTCCAATAGTAATTTGCTTAGGTTTCCCGGATCACGCATCACTAAGCACCATTGTCTTCAAAATTTTGAGCAGAATCCTAGGTAGTTCACTTTCTAGTCAAAGACAGTGGGCATGGTGGGCGTCATGTATATGTGATGCCTTTTTACTAAACACAGTAGGTGCTCCAGTTTTCATTGTGGATAATTTTCCCCCTTTAAATTAGAGTTAATGAGCATGATCGATCCATGCTCGTGACTTTTTGTTTGTCAAACATTTTCAGGTAAGAAAGAATGGCAAAATCCATCACAATGCAAATCAAAGCCAAAGAGCATAACATTGGAAACTAAAAATAGTCATGCGAATGTGTGAAGATATGCCTTCCTGATTTTTTTTTTTTTTTTTTTTTTTTTACAAATGTACTTTTTTTTGTTGAAAATTGGTGGAACGTGCAGTTTATAGCCAATTGGCCTGCTATCAGTTGGTCTAATTGCCAGATCGTCTATCACCACCATGGCTAAACCCATTGGGTCTACTATCATTTAATCTATCATTTAACTATCATCTAATTGCCGGTTGTTCCAATCATCATTTGGTCTAATACCCACTTGGACTAATTTTCATTTTGTCTAATGATCAAATGGTCTAATCGCCACTTCGTCTACTTAGTTTTCCTTATTTCGTCTAATGACTATTTGGTCTATTACCAGTTTGTCCAGTCAGATATGGTAAGTGGTGTTAGGAGTTAGGACCAAGTGGGTTTTTGGACGAAATGGGCATAGCCTAACTGGATATTAGACGAAATGGTAAATGGACTAAGTGGCAATTAGACCAAATGGTTATTAGAAAAACTAGACGAAATGGGATTAGAACATGTGGGATGAGACCAAACGGACATAGTAAATAGGGATTAGACCAAGTGACAATATCCCCGAAGATGCTTCCACCATTTGAGAAGACGAAAGTTCTCTCAGTGGTCCGTGGTATGTCTGAAGAATTCACTTCTTCTCAGGCAAGACTGATTATTGTATACCTGTTCCATGATTTATCAAGTTCATAAAATTCTTTGCTAAGACGTATTAGGAATCACTTGCAGACAAATATCTAAAAATAGCTTGCAAGGCAAAAATTAATAACATCATTCAACTCATGACTGTAATACAAGAAAGTGAACCAACTTCAGTTCAGTTTCAGTTTAATTTTTATTTTTTCTCATTTCCAACAAAATAAATACAAAATCCATACAAAAACCATGAAATTGAATATTTACAGAAGAATACATGCAATATAAAACATCAAAATTATACATTTTAAAATGAATAGATCAATTAACATTGCAATTTAAAACTAAACAAGATTATCAGTTTTCTGGAAATGGAGAGGTCCACTAGGAAGCAGAGCTTGTAAGTCGTGGACCCATCAGATAACAGTAATATGGAGTAGAATATTACATAATGTTGTGTTGTGTTTGAATTCTTCACAAAATTTTGAAGACAATGGGAATAAGTGAGGCATGACCATGAAAACCATTCCACGGATCTAGCTCTAGTGCAAAGATCACAGACGCTATTGAAAAGGAACACATTATTGAAAGTGTTCGACACGCTCAATCATGATAGTTTTCTAAACTTTATTCTAATGGTGTTCGGGGCTCAGCGCTCTTGTGGTTTAAAAATTATTTAAGCAACCGTAAGCATGGTAAGGAATATGTTTTTTTTACCACTTGCACACGTTGGTATTCAAATGCCTATGCCATGTTCATTTATTTGATATACGATGAAGGAGCAATGTAGATATCAAAATGCCTTGCTTAAGGGCATATAGTGCCGCGCTGGGGATCGATTCTTGCGTCTCCAGTCAAGCGCCTTAAACCACTGGACCACGGCACCTCCACCATAAGCAACATGTTACTTTCAATGGTACGGATTCACAGTCCCTTCTAATTAAGTGTGGTGTCCCCATGGAAAGGTTGCTCCTGTTTTTTAGTGTATATCAATGATACATTCAATATATCATAATTATTATCATTTATCTTATTTGCAGACGATACGAACCATTTTTATTCTCATAAGAGCCTAAAAATCATTGGAAAATACTGAATTAATCAAAGTTTTGAAATGTCTAAATGCAATAAACTTTCCCTCAATATTCAGAAAACTCATCTCATGCATTTCAAACACAACAATATCCATGTAACTGATACTCCCATTTATAGTATCAGGATTGACAACATATACTATTCAACATGTTGAACAAAAGCAGAGTTCAAAGTTCCTAAGCGACTAGGCGTCATTATTGACATCTTAGAATGATCACATCAGTCACATTATAATGTGTATTTCTCGAGGTGTGGGAATCGTTCATAAGTAAAAGGAGAATGCAACCCAGGCATCAGTGTGCTTCTAGTGAATGAAGAAGAACAAGAAGAGTAAACAGTGAAAGTTTGAGCAAAATTGGACAATCTATTCAAGAGTTATTAACTTTGAAAGTTTAAGTTAATCCTTATTAAGGAAATCCTTGAGTTGGCAACTTTGCCAGCATCTGTGATGTCATCGTGGACACCTCTCCATTCATTTTTTGCCTGATTTTTCATAAAAATTGATTTGTATGAAATTTCAAGTCAGGAATCAATATAATTCTTCCCAAAAAACTTGCAGAATTGATGTAGCCATGCCATACTCAAACAGTAAAGTAAAATAATTTCTATTTTTCTTGAAAATGAAGAAAATGTTAAATTCTGTGCATAAAATGAATGGAGAGTTGTCCACGATGACATCACAGATGCTGGCAAAGTTGCCAAATCAAGGATCCCTATATATATAATCAGGGATAATAGGGATTTGCTTAAACTTTCAAAATTCATAACTTTGGAACAGATTGTCCGATTCTCTCAAACTTTCACTGTTTATCTGGCTTGTTCATCTCTGTTCACTAAAAGCACACTGATACCTGGGTTGCATTCTCCTTTAAAGATTATGTTGCCACGACCAACTTTGTTTTTAATATATAACACATTGATACTTCCTTACATAACATAATGTAATATCGTTTGGGCCCACTGCGGTATTACCAAAAAAAACCCTATTCTTTCCTTACAAAAGCGGGCTCTTCGTATTAGTACAGGGTCGTCTTACTTTTTCTCATTCTGATCCAGTGTTTTCTAAGCTTAGGACATTAAAGGTCACTGATGTGAGTATTTTTCAAGTTGCAGTTTTTATGTTTAAACATAAAAACGACCAACTTCCTTCCTCATTTCAATATTTATTTAATCTAAACAATACAAGTCAAACATACCCTACCCGTATTTCTGGATATTTTCACCATAACAAACCCAAAATTATATTAATAAGGCATAGATCAAGTAGACACCATGACCCTGACTTGTGAAACAATCTACCCGCAACTGTTAAAATATGTATTCCTCACTTTATTCTTTTAAAGTGACTATGAAGTGCAATCTCACATCACTATACTCAAGTCCACCACATTGATTATATACTTATTTCATATATCATTTGTCGATTATTCATTTTATCCATTCAACTCATATATTTAAATTTTGACCCCACTGGTCATGTACTTGCACTGCGCTTGCACTTGCACTTGTACTTATACTGCACCTTCATGGCCTCTTTCTTTCCCCCTTTTCCAGTTGCAAGTTCTATGACGCCTTATTTATTTATTTCTTTTTACTTTGAGGCCGTCATCAGTATCAAGCACCTCGCTCATGATGAAGGTCTCCTGCGTCCACAAATTCTGTTCATTGCAAAATATTAATTTCCCATCTACACACTTTCTGCGTATTTGAAGTTTATTGTTTATGACACATGTGTTTATATGTATGTATATGTATATTCTTCTGTAATGACTGACTTTTTTATTACGTTATTGAACGTAATAAAATTCAAACAAGAACAAAAGAGACCCATTTGGAAACTATGAATTACCTTTGCATCTTATTTGAAATTCTAGCTGTTGAATATTAAATACATCTATAGGAATTTTTTAAACTTTGGGATTCCCTTTTATGTTTTTTGAACGCCTAGTATAACAAAACATTCAGGACTAATTTGAGCTATTATGATAGCGTATATACATGTACATGTTGTTATCGTAATTACAAAAAATAAATATCAAGAAATACAAATCAAATTATATTAATAATGATTCACTGAAGTACTGACACTGTCACGCTATCATGTTACGTTCATGCTACAGTCCTTCTTTTCATGTTTACGATTTTATCATCGTCAAATCAATAAGCAATTAAGCAAATAAATACAAAAAGTCATATGAAAATAACGGCAGTATATTCATCGACGATATGGTATGGCAATCACTATCTACTAGTCATCTAGACAACTATACGGCCTTCCCGCCCCCCCCCCCCATTTCATTCGTCTGATGATGATGACATGCATAAGGCCAATCCAGGATTTCGTATAAGGTGGTACGGTATAGTTCTGAAAAGAAAATCTTACATGTAAAAGTAAAAAATATGTCACCTTTCTAGGCGAATCGTATGTCTAGTATTTGAAGGACACGAGAACACCTTATAGGGGGAGGGGCCACCTTTTTGTTTGTATACTCGAGGTATGAAAAATTTGGCTAAGGAGTGAGGGGGGGGGTGTCCCCTCACCCTCTTAAATCCCTAGAAATAACGGATATTGCTCAGGCTCATCATGCACTGGAAATGTGATAACCCACTTTTGAACTCATCATAGCAAAAGAGGGGTCAGAGAAAGGGGGCATGACGTCATCTGTAGGGGATATTTAGAAAAATTTGACTCAGGACAGATTCAAAGGACCGGATATAGATATCTGTCAAACTAAATTACGTGCGGTCAAACCAGCAACGGGGTGCGTTTTTTTCCCCCAGGCGAGATCAGGGCTGGAAGCAGTATCAAGGACTTCACTCAAGAATAGCCGTGATACTTCAACTGTTTCTGACGAAATAAACGCCATTGTTATCAATTATTACAGCAAAAATGAACAAGACAAGAGGGGGATTCGAACCCGTGACTATAAGATCAAAGAACGACCAACCTTAGTCGAGCGCGCGTAACCCATTGAACTATGAGCGATCGACAATGCCAATGTGCTCTCTTATAAATTTATACCTGGAATCATTGCTAGTCTTACTTCTCAGACGACCATTATGGTCAATAGCCCTGAACTCGCCTGGGAAATACATGTAGAATTACGCCAACGGGGTTTACTTGGCTAAAATAGCCTTCTATGACTCTAAGTTTAGGGTTAGAGTTGCTGCGATTTAGCTTACGCCAAGTAAAATTGATTCCTACTTTCTAGTCCGGATAATTTCACACTGAGGAGGAAGGGGTTCCATGTCACATTTGATATTTTTGTAAAAGGAATGCTATTCGGACAACATTAATACAAACTTTTTCTTTTCTTTTTGATATTTCATTGATATAAGCACTGAAGGGGCTCAAAACGATGTGAAAATGAATGGTATTAATGATTTTTTTTTTGTAACCTTATTGTCTAGATGTACCGAGATTAAAATTAATCTTATTTCAGGACAAAATAACAAAATAACAAAGAAAATGAGGCTCACCTCAGGAGGGGGGGGGGGGGGGGTGACGAGATACTAGGAACTATCTTTTATTTGGCCTTAGATTCCATAGGTCTAGTGTTTGTTGCAGAGTTCAATTTAGGAATTTGTTTAGTGTAGGAAGACCTTGGTATTGGAAATTAGCCGGGGAGAATTGCCGCCATGGCTCATCTTGTATGGATATGATAATTTTGGTAAGTCACTTAATCAAATCAACGTTAAACCGTGAAAATTTTCTTTGCCAACCTTTTTAGGAATCCAGCAGATGGCTATATGAAAATTTTCTTTTTTTTCCCTTTAACTCTCTTGGACCTTCCCAATGTCCGAGGTCGAATCATTGTTAAATCTTATCAAACGAACGGAAGAAAATAGATTATTATTTGAACTTTAAAAATCTTTGGGTTAAAGTAAAAAAAAAAAAAATACGTAGTCCATTTATGATAGGTATAGAACTTCCGTCTCCTTTTCCTGGCACTAATCAACTTATTTTTGGCTGCTGCTTAAAATCAATGAAAGAAGTGCTGTGAATCATAAGAGAACACACACACACACACACACACACACACACACACCTAATCAAATTAGTGCGTGAAATATCTATTCTATTTAGAAGTGATGGGTTTTGAAGAACCACAACTATTTCTATCATCAAGTGATCATATGATTTTAGAACAACAATCAAAAAAACAAAGTTATTATAATTCACTTTTAACATACACGCCAGCCATCACAATTTTTATTGCAAGAATATTAACGTGCAATTTGTTCAAGTTTATGAGTGATATGCACACATTATAGCTCTTTTACTTCATTTCCATAATCATCCATCCATCCTCTTTAAGACGCCCTATAAATATCATTATTGATTCCTCTTTATAATTATCAAGTGTGCATGTGCCAACCCGGACTTATCCTATCACGTACCAATAATTCTCATGGCTGTAAGCCAAGGTAGATAACTTTTGTATCAACTTTGCATTGGTTACCTTTCGATTATGAGATGATTTATCATTTTGTACTCACGAATGTCCTCAAAAGACATAAAAAGTGTCAAGAATATTGCTCGTTCATATGTGTTATCTGTCTTCATAATAGTGATACCGAAAGCCGCTAAATTACATATGACTCTATCTCTAAATATATCTTAGTTTCAAGCTGAAGAAGAGTGGTTGCCGTTCTCAAGTGCATAAACAAGGATACTGCTTGAAAGATACTTTTCTTTTTTTGCTTACATCATGTACGCCCTTTATAAAAGGTGCAAGGACATGACATTGGCCAAAATATAAAGAGAATATCTTTTTATCTAAATTTCAGTATTTAATTTTTCCTACTGGATTTAGAGCACTTTATGATCCTATAAATCATCCTGTTAAAAGGTCTGGAATTGGAGTTACACAGCTACACCTGCCAGTGGTAATGAGGAGGGGTAGATGCGCCGGAAGCAGTTTGGGATGGGGGGGGGGGGGGCCAAATATCCCAGGGGGCTCACATTTTTAGGGGTTCATGTCTTCTCACTCCTAATGTAAACCATACACACTCACCCACACATCCGCACAAATAAACACAGGCGCACCTTTACACTCCACACAACACTCATTCATGCAATTCAGTATCAGGGGCGTAGCTAGAACATTTTGAATGGAGGTGAGCGAGCCAAACAGAACCCTCGCTGCTTCAATTGTTTAATTGCTATCCGAAACCATTCTGTTTCTAACTATAACAAGCGAGCGAAGAAACACACACCATTTTTCATGGAAGAAGTAATAACTTGTCAGCAAATTACACTAAGGACCAATGAAGCATCTCAATTATAATATTCGGTCACCTAACTTGTTGAATTCCTTTGTTTTCGGAAATCATCATTTTGAATATGATACAAGCGAGCGCAACAAGCGAGGAAAAATGTAATCTTTTTATGGTAAAATTGTTATTTCGTCATCAAAATACATTGTAAAATAATGGGATATCAAAATAACATATTCGATCACCTGTCTGTCGAATATGACTCTATTAGGCACCTTGCTTTGCCGTCCGAAACCATTCTGTTTCTACAGTGTATATACCAGTGACCAACAACAAATATATTATGGATTCGTTATTAAAATACAATGGATGGTTTCTGTAATTTGTCAACCATCTCGCTGCCAAAATTATCGTGATATTCTGGCATCTCACTGCTGGAATAAGAGTGCTTGCTGCCCGGGGAGGGGGGGGGGGAGGACGTGGAAATTGGTAGGAAATTTCCTCTTATTTGAATGAAATATCCCTGCTGGAAAGAACACATAGTCCCCACAATGTGTCCATACCGTCAACACATTGTCAACTATATGAACACAGAGTGACCAAATTGTGGCCACAGTGTGGAAACACCCTATTCATTGTATGGTGATGGGTGATACCCACTGTGTGAATCACATAGTAATTTCACATAGTCTGTTGTCACATAGTGAAAATACTTCCCTTATAATTATGAAATAGCTCTTTCACTGTGTCCATGGTATCTACACTGTGTTCAAATAGTACCCACACTGTGAAGCACTCTGCCTCTCTGTGTTATTGATTTTCCATAGTGTGTTCACACAATATTTACACAGTGTTCACACTATGAAATAAAATTGCCGCTCTGTGGCATTGATTTCCACAGTGTGTTCACATAGTGTTCACAGAGTGCTCACACTGTGAGGAAAATTACCACTCTGTAGCATACATTTTTGAAGTGTGTTCACATAGTGCCATATCGTGCTGTCCCTGTGAGGGAACTGCACTCTGTGGCATAAAATTGTCACAGTGTGTTCGCATTGTTCCACACCGTGCCCAAACCGTTAATAACATTGACAGTCGGTGACAGTCGGTGACGCTCTCGCTCGAATTGGGTTTTGACAGACGTGTATCAATCAAATATGATTATTTACGTCTGGGACCGGCCGACCGACCGACCCCAAGAACGGCTATTATTATTATTTCCTCATCAAATCTAAAAAGAAGATTATATCTGTTGTGTTTCATAAAGCTGTTCGTAAAGTTACAAATGACTTTACGAAACTTGAATATGGCAAGCCAAAGGGGGGTTCTCAATCACTATAAATCGCATCAGCGAAGGATATAGACTAACATTAATATTGTTAACAAACACTTTTATTGCGAAGTGTATTTTATTCTCACAATTTAAGCGAGATTATGAGAAATGCAGTCACACTTTGTTTAAACGTCAGGAAAAAACTTTGGGCATCCCATTTGATCCTTCATATTCCAGTCGTTCTTAAAGTCATGCGTAACTTTATGAAAACTTTTATGAAACACCCAAGACATGACAGCTTGTCCGTTTAGCTTGTCTGTAACGGAAAACTTGTCTATAACCTATTGACCGATCGACCCTCAAAGAAAAACTTTCTATAGCGGCCCGTAAGGAAAAATAATAACATCAAAAGTTGGGGTTTATTTATCCAGGGTAGCCACATCAGTATTACTACTGCTCTTCCTCCTGACCCTGCAATTATTATTACCCCATCAATGCCAGGTACCCATTTAGTACACCTGGGTCGAGAGGGACACATGTGAGCAAAACACCTTGTCCAAGAATGTAAGCTCCTGGAGAGGATCGAACCCAGAGGCAAGAGGCTTCACCATTGTGCCACAATGCTCCCACGAACTCCCACGCCTGTTTTCCAAGGAAAAGTCCCCCTAAACCAATATGGCAAGTCTGCGCCTGCCTATAATATAGTACAAAATCATAATCCCTATGGTGATCTACGGTAACAGCTCCCCTCCTCCCCCCAAAAGGAATTGATAAAAGATATAGGGGCTCTTTTTATTCAAGATAGACAGGTGGGGGCAGAAACGCATTCGTGGGAGTCAGTACCATTTTATATCAAGCATAAAGTCCCTTAAAGCTATCCATTTTTAGTTGAATTTCCGTCAGTCTACCAGCCTCAGATTCCAGTGGCGTAGTGAGGCCTCTGAGCTTCAAGAGGCCTGAGCCTAACATCTCAGCTAACGACGGCAGCCATGCAGACAGGGACACAAATTTCCGAGGGCCCGTTGTTCAAGAATATTTAGTATTCCGTGCTTGTCTGCGAGTAATCTTACAATAAGTGATGACTTACAAAATGAGTGCTTGATTTTAAAGGCAGTATTTTCCCGGAAATGGGTCCGGATGGGCAGATTTTCCCCTTGCCCTTAAATACGCGTGTCGGGTTCACCATGTAGAAAGAAGGGAAATATAATTAGCAGGCAGTGAGTCTTGCGCCTGCTGCATTCAGCTGTTAGACACGGTAGGAGTAGATACAGCGTGGGGCTGGGCTCTAAAGATAGCGGGGCTGTATATTCGGTAAGCTCTTAATCGTTCTTGTTGCTTTGTCGGTACTATTGTTTTGCCATTCTTGTGTTTTCATATTTGCCTGTTTGTTTTGTTTTATTTAGAGGAATTTCTGAATGTTAAGTTCTTGCATTTGTTAGAAATTCCAAGCAAATCTTAATTCGAAGTGGTTTCTTTGTGTGTGTGTATTTGCCCTCTTATTCTATGAATTCCGCAAAACATTGAGGCAATTTCAGAACTTGACTGAGATTAACTAATGCCAGAAGCGTACTGTTAACATGATTAAAAAATCATGGAAGCAGACAAGATCTAGTCAGGCACTGTAGTATATTAGTGTTTGTAGAATTTAGTTCAAATAGTCTTTGAGCAGTTGAGGCATCGATAGTATTTTGTTCCTTGATGACCTCAGATTACAATATTACCTTGGGTATAATTTCTACTCACCAGACACACGGAAGGGGCTGCAGTACGTTTTTTGAGTGGGGGGGGGGGGGGCGGCCCCCCAAACAGGCGGGTTTCAGGGGACGGAGCCCCCTGAAACCCTTAGTGTTTTTATGGTTTTGGGATAGGAGTCTATGAGCAATTGAAGTTTTAAGTTTTACAATTTATATTTTTTCTTTTTCTTTGTCTTCTTTCTTTTTCTTTTAAAAAGAAATGCTATCTGAAAATGGGGGGGGGGGACTACAACCCCCCTCTTCCGCAGCCCCTGCACGGGACTGCGAATTATAGTTCTAGAGAATTAAAAATAAATTCTCAACATTCAGAATTCGCCTTTCAGGCTTTGGTAGAAATCCTTTGTAAGTCATATTCAGAATTCTCTTGCAAATGAGCATCTCAAACGTACTATGGAATGGATTCTAACGATTTCACTATTTTCAGCGTATCAATAAATAATACGACTACTTTTACTGTACGCATCGAGAGTAAATATGCATGCATTACCTATTATCAGGTCGTTGAGTGGAAATGTCATGGTTATACCTTGTTCGATTCCTGTCACCTGGTCACAGGAAAATAAAGCGATCAGTTAGTGTTGAAGGTAAGGAAGTGTTAATCACGTATCAAGATCACATTGTGAGGTTTTTTGAATATATAAATATTCATTTATCTCCACATCAACTGCGTTAGGACATTCCTTTGTTCTATGCCATCAAAATGTCGCGCTTGATGTCCCGCTAACGCAGTTTGTTTACGCCTGATATATATATATATATATATATATACATATATATATACACATATACATCGGCGTGTGGGCGGATATGTGTGTGTGTGTATTGAAATGTGTTATGAGTGAAAAATGCCAGCTTTCCTACTGCCACCGGAATATACACCGGAATAGAAACAATTGGTATAGGCCTACATGCATGTAATGATAAATGTTAGGAAGCGTTGATTAAGAGCACATACTAGTATTAACAGCTCTGCTTTAGCCACATGTTGATATTTCGAGGCACCTTTAAAGAGAAGGACGAGTTTTTGGTGAGGCTCGAAATGATTTTGAGGGCCTTTTCATTCCTTTCCATTAAGTTTGAACCATAACACAGAAGGAATATCGAAAATCACCTCTCCAGAAATGCTCTCAAATTTGAAAAAAAAAAAAAAAAAAGAATGAGAGCAATAAGTACTATGGGCATGATGGGAGTGGTTAGGTCGACCTACACATGTCTTGAAGTTTGATCAAACATATTGCCCATGTATAGACATTTTTCTGTGTGCAGTGGAAGTGACTTTCAGCAAGTTTCAGCCACTTTTCATCTTTGATGATTAAAAAACCTAGCATTGTAAAATTATTCTCAAGTAGTACATTATATACCTTTCCTAGTTGCTTCCCGTAAGCTTATTCTCATTGTAAATGTGCTTAGAGACTCTCTTGGAGATGTATTAGGCGCTATGTAAATCCAAAAAGCTATTATTATTATTATTATTATTATTATCATTGTTATTATTATCATTATTATCATTATTATAATTATTATTATCATTATTATTATTATTATCATTATTATTATTATCATTATTATTATGATTATTATTATCATTATCATTATTATTATGATTATTATTATTATTATTTTCATTATTATTATTATCATTATTATTATTATTATTATTATTATTATTATTATCATTATTATTATGATTATAATTATTATTATTATTATTATTATCATTATCATTATTATTATTGTTATTATTATTATTATCATTATTATTATTATTATTATTATTATTATTATTATTATTATTATTATCAAATACATGACCAGGACCATCTCTAAAATGTACATATAACTTGAAACTAAATAGTTTGTGTACAGGTTGTAGTGTGAAATAACCATCCAACCCCAGTAAAAAAAAAAAAAAAACAAATAAATAAATGAATAAAAGAAAGAAAACACAGAATAAAAAAATGGAAATGAAAATAAATGAATGAATAAAATAAATCAATCAATCAAAAGATGAAAATAAAAGTAAGTAAATAATAGATAAAATAAAAAGCTTTACCCGTCATTCTAGAGCTTAAGGGTTATAAGGAGTTTTAAGAAAATAAAGGATAAGTACGTATAAAAGCATAATATGCGCGTACGTCGCCTTGTCTACTTCACTAGTCGCTTTGTTCAGTTCAGTTCAATACAGTTCAGAGCTTTGAGCTTGCATTATCTCTTTATAAAAGTAATATATACATATTTAAAGCCTATATCTTAATGCAGTATATTGACACTGAATCCATAACATACAGAGCAAAGTGTCTTTTGGTGATTGGTCTAATTGTATGAAGGCCTACCACAGACCTTCTTTATACAAACATCCCGTTGTAAATTGATTTTCAGTTTAATATAATAATTTAGTCTTGTTATGTGACTAAACACTGAACAGGTTTAATGACTAATAAAGGGTTGGAAAGACTCGATATTCGATAGGTGTAATGGCAAGTCGGTAAATGTTTACGAATTTTGAGTTGCACAATCGATGTTTGTTTTTGTTTGTTTGTTTGTTTGTTTGTTTTGTTTTGTTTTGTTTTCTTCTTTTTTTTTTGTCTGGCCCACCCAAAGTGGAGGTGAGACTCAGGCCGTGCTGGCAAGGGGCGACATTTACAAAAGTAAGGACCACGTCAGTTAACAGCACAGTCTTTTACGTCTTTATGAAAGGATTAAAAACTATTTTAAAATCAGTGGGGCTCGTGTCATCTAATTTTCTTTGGAGCGGCTTTTCGAATCTCCCTTTGGCTGCCCTGCAGCTACGGCACTAAAAGTACAATTATCAGGGTCATTACAACTGCCCATTGACTTTCGGCCTGTGATGCTCAAATCTCATCAAAAGCTATGTGTCAACGCACGAACCGTCAATGTTAATTATAGACAGAAATATAAGAAAGACCGGATACAATTACTTATCGAGCCTTTAATTATTGAACTTCCTCCCTTTCCTTCCTCTCATAGCTGGTCATTCACAGAGGGGAGCATCTCGGTATATTGGTGAAGGTTCTTGACTCTTCTCATACGATAGGTCCCGGATGCGATATTTGCTTGGGTTTACAGCCGGAGACATACATGGAGCGTGCTTTGCTTATTATCTCTCTCTCTCTCTCTCTCTCTCTCTGCCCATGTTCATTAAATTAGCACTTTTGACCATGAGGACTTGCTGGGGAAATAATTATTACAGGGTCTTCAGAAAGGGCAATACTGGTAATGATGTGACTACCCTATAGTTAGATAGTACAAAATATTCTTCTTCTTCTTCTTCTTCTTCTTCTATCATTATTATTATCATTATCATATTATTGTTGTTATCGCTATCATTATCATCATCATCATCATCATTAGTAGTATTATCATATCATTATCATTATTATTGTTGTTATTATGATCATTATTCTCATTATTATCATAATCATTATCATGAATATTATTGTTATCGTATCGTTATTGTTATCGCTATTATTATCATCATCATCATTAGTAGTAGTAGCAGTATTACCATTATCATTATTCTTGTTATTAAAATCATTACTGTTAGTACTAGTAGTAGTGTTTTACATTATTATCATTATTATTTTCAATAATATCATTATTATCATATCATTATTGTTATCGCTGTTATCATCATCATCATCAGTAGTAGTAGTATTATTTCATTATTATTATTATTATTAGTAGTAGTAGTAGTAGTAGTAGTAGTAGTAGTAGTAGTAGTAGTAGTAGTAGCAGGAGTGTTGTTGTCATTGCTGTTATTGTTACTGCATGGCGAAAAAGGGGGCAAGGGAAAGGAGAAGGAAGGAGAAAGAGATATGCATTTTGTATAGTATATGCATTTCAACTATCCAGTAAGACCGGTGTCCCCCTTCACCCCATCCCCCTCCTCACAGAGAGTGCCTCAACACTGCCTGAACCCATTTTACACCCATGCAAGGATATACGCAAGTGAAGTTTGATTGCCTGCGTGAAAATCCAACAACAGCAACAACAGCATGATCGATTGGGTTTAGTTCATGAATTCAGGAAATTACATTTTCGAATGCAGACTCTCTGTGAAAATTTTGCGGGTTAGGCATTACTGGTGATGAGTGACATTCTGCAGTCAACCTGGGTTAGCTCCTGTGATCAACTTGTGACCTTTCCTTGTACTTTTGTGCGTGACAAAATCTTGTACACTGACAAGATATCATTCAGCATCCTGATTGATGGAATGACATGCATATAAGCCTATAGGTGACACGTTGTCGACCCCCTCTCAAATAATTATACGAATTTCGTTCTGGAACAAAATAGCCAAAGCCAAAACAAATGACGAACCGCGATTTTGCTCCTCCCCCATTTTTCACCTCACTTTTGTACTAGCTGATAATTGTTTTCATGTAACTGTTGTAATAATTCGGAAACAAAGTGCCCGTTTGCGAATTCAATGGAGAAAACCCTTTTTAAAACCCCCTTCTTTCGTTTGATGGCAAATATAAAATAAACCAACCGATCAGCTACACCAAACGAAACAAAACAAACAAAAACATTACAAAACAAAACGATCCCACCCCCTGCACCCACCATCTTGAAGTAATCAAAGACACTCGGCTTCCCATACATTTGTATGTCTCACCAGTCCCCTTGCTTTTTCTGGAGGGATCCCGCCCCTTGAATGATTAATCACTGATAAGTCTAAAGCTATTAATAATCATTCCATAAAGCTACTACGACAATTGTTATTTCCATGGGTTTAGTCCAGAATGCTCTTGAACAGCACAAGTTTAACTAAAGACAATTTTCCGTACAATAATATTTTCAGCCCACTATACTTCCTCATTTGTGCACTACACTACAGTATATCTCCTCATTCATGTCATTGTTGCATGGGCATTTTTGTTGTCAAGTTTTTTCGGAGGGAGGTATAATTGTACTCCTATTCAGCCTAGGTGTCTTATGTTATTTGCTTATCTATTCGATTCTGTTGATGAATTATGATAGATCTGATTTTCAACCTTTGCTATTACTATACGATTTTTAATTTTTATTGAAACCAAAATTATACTTTTATGCAACTGTTTCAGGGGCAAGCGCCTTACATGCATGCATTTCTTTAGCATCCCCCCCCCCCCCCCCGTTTCATAGTTCAAATTCAGATCAACATTGTTTTGTCCATTTTAGTTCTGTTATCCATAAATATTATTAAATTGGAAATTGTTTCTTTGTCTAGACTGAACCGGAAATAAATGAATCAAATCAAATCGAACCAAGTTTTATAACTTCATTTTTCCATGTTTTCTGGTAATGTAAATACCCAGGCATGTAGAATCCCGGTAAATTCATTTTATTTCCTCTTTCCGATTCTAATCCTCCACGTGCCATTTGTTCAGGAAAGGGACATCGTACACACCCCCACACCCCCACACATACCTACCCACGCGCAAATGCACAATAAACCGTGCAAAAATTGCATTGCATTGATGACATATGCTGGGCTAATAATTCCTTTTAAGCCTGTTTAGCGTTGATGTAATTGAAAATACACCTGGTTTGCAAAGGGTGTTAAGTGCGGTTTTCAAGGGGCACGCGAACGATTTGCGAAGGATGCGAATGTCGAAAAAATGGCTAAGTCCAACATTCGCATTTTATGCTCCAAAAGTTCGCCGAACACGCGCGGGGGTTCGGAAGCGTCGCCAATTGTTCTTTAAGTCAGCAGAATTTCAAAAAAGTTTAAAATTTTTGCGAGCGTTTTCCGCATCCCTCGAACAGAAAGTGACAACGCTTCCGAACCCTGGCCAAAGTTTTGCGAATTTTCGAAGCATGCAATTTATTTCGCAAAACGTTCGCGTGCTCGTGAAAACCGCACTTAAGAGGAAGCAAAGAAAATGTATCTCTAACCTGTGCTCAGACATTTTACTTGGAGACAATGAATTACCGGGGCTTTATTTCATCAAAGATTTAGGGTCAATGTCAGGGGGTGGATTGGAACTCAAATTTGGTTGGGGGATTTCAACGGCTGTCTAACCGTAAAAAAAGGGGGAGGGGAGAAAGAAAGACGGCCGTCAGATCACGAATTCACCAGCCCTCAAGCCAAAATATTGAACTACAGGTTGGATAGTCTCTCCACACTCCAACCTGTACGCCCCTGGCAAACGTTAGGTTTGCAGGTTGGGGTTTCGGTAAAATTGTAGAGTCAGGATAAGAGGGTAGAATCGGGATGATAAAAGCACGGGCAGATCTAGACTGGCCAAGGTAAGTTCCTGGAGTTTCTTACGGCCGGACGATATTTTGCTTGAGGGCCGAGAGATCTATTCGAGGGCGATTATTTTCATTAGAAGGCCCTGTCACATCGAAATTCCCTTTCTTAAGTCACGTCCCAGTCCTCTCCTAATACAACGTGTTCAAATCGAAACAAATAATTTGGTAAATGAGGAATTTGACCTTCGAACAAAATGTGTCCTGAAACCTTTTTAGTATTATGTAGGTGATCTGTATGAACAGGTTTTCTTGGGCAGGCTTTTTCATTATAAAAAACTGCTGTCTTTGTAATACATGTATAGCGGTGCTCTTTATGTAGAGGTGATTCAGTTTCAGATACAGATTCATTTATTCGCCGTATGTTTTTCTTTTCTTTCCATGCAAATCAAGTAGGCCTACAAGCAAAATAAATTATATAAGTCAGTTAAGAAACATATAAACATAACATTAATTTCATTAGATATTGAAATCAACGAGAACTGAAAAAAACTATCCATTTATAACACACTACTGAAAAACATTTTCACATACATGATACAAGATATGACCTTAAATTATGATTTCTTAGAAACGGCTGGACATACTAAAAAGCAAAGCACGTCCAAGAAATAAATTGATTCATAAAATTTGGTCATCTACATCAATAACTGAATTAGTAGAGATCAAAGATTGGGTAGGATTAGAAAAAGTGGGAAAGAAAGAGGATAAATATTAGTGCCTTAGTGTGCAAGGAGACTGATGTAGCTGTTGCTTTCATCGACGATGGAGTGCTTGATAGTGAGTAAATGGTTTGCATTTGACTAAACTTTAAACTTGACACTTGGTTCAAGCTAAGTTAAAGTCGAATTTCAGAGAGGAAGGTAACTGAAGTGGCTTTATAGCCTTCATGACGTCGGGTTTAACCGATTTATTAAACCAACAACCTTTTAATTTGTGTATTAATGTATTCCATTTAAACATTTTCTTCTCCACCTCCGTCTTTTTGCTCTCTCCGTAGGAAAATTCCGTGAGGTAAGCAATGTCCAGAAACGATCATATCTTAGCCTGATAAAAGGAGGGAGAAACCAGAGATATCACCGTAACGGCGCTAGCTTCAACTAATATGTGGCTCAAAAAAATCAGGAGATCCTTCCGGATTTTGTTGGTTTTGGGAGCGTGGTTGATTATCATGTGCGTTTTCGCATCCTCCTTTTTCATGGCTGAAAGGACGAGCATTCTATACAAGTATAGAGTGGAGAGGATGCAGATGATACAACATAGCGAAGAGCCGGACGTAAGGACATCATCATTGTCTGAATCTGCTAAACAGACACGAAACACGCCCTCTACGAAAAGCCAAGAGACTGAGGTGGGGAGTCATCCAGAATTCTATGTGCGACATTGGCCAGTGAATTGCAGTGCAGTCTTTGAGGATGACCATCAGGAGATTGCGCATGTGGAGGCTATGCTCAAGGAGGTGAGAAAAAAGTCAAACAGGGATGAAATAGGCATTCCGACCGATACTTTAGTCACAAACTTTACCCAAGACTGCAATTACTATAGGACAGTCCGAGATTATCCAACAAAAGTACTAAGTAAAGAGGAAGAGGAGTTCCCGCTTGCGTTCATTATCCTAGCCCACAAAAACGCCGCCCAGGTGGAGCTGCTTTTCCGTGCCATTTACCAGCCACATAATGTATATGCCTTCCATCCTGATGGCAAGTCATCACTGGAATTTCAGAAAGCTGTCAGGAACTTGGCCAGTTGCTTCGACAACGTCTTTGTCTGTTCTAAACTGGAAAAAGTACAATATGCTGGGTTCACAAGACTTCTTGCAGATGTGAACTGTATGCGCGACCTGGTGAAGCATCCAGTGCAGTGGAAGTATGTCATTAACCAGTGCGGGGAAGCGTTTCCACTGAAGACAAATCTGGAAATGGTCCAGCAGATCAAGGCCTACCGTGGGCACGTCGATGCTGAATCCTACGACGCACCCCATAAACTAGCAAGGTTCCACAAGCTCAGCTTCAGGTACAACTCCGTAACCAACACTGCGGACAGACTGAAGCGATATCCGCCACCAGGAAACATCACCTTGCACTCCGGAAACGCCTACAACACCCTCAGCAGAGAGTTCGTGGACTATGTTCTCTCAGACAAGGAGGCCATCGAGTTCCTTGACTGGATCAACATGACTTACTCGCCCGACGAGCACTTCTGGGCCAGCCTCCGACGCTACCACAAGGCACCCGGATCCTACCCAAACGTCACCCACAAGGATATTAACACCTGCTTCGTGAAATGGGCTGGAGAAAAGACCTTCAAAGAGTGTGTGGGCAAGTTTGTCAGAGGTATCTGCGTGATTTCCACAGGGTACCTACCCTATGTGGCTCGGCAGCCTCACCTCTTTGTCAACAAAATCCATTACTCTTATGATCCAGTCACTCTCCAATGTATGCAGGAATTGCTGACCAACAGAACTCGGAACCCTCAAATCACATACCAATATTACCCAGAGTTCCCGGAAAAACGTGCCTGGTTCTGACTGGAGGAAGAGATTGGTATGCACGGTCTTTTCAGAATATACATCATCATGACTTTTTCGTTTGTACCATTCTGCAAAAGTAAACATGCGCCTTGCATCAGTTTGTGTGACAAGATGATTTAATTTCCTGTCAGTTCTGTACTTTCTTAAACTACCCGGTGGAAGAGAGATGATATGTAAAATATGCACCGGTCTGTGTTTGTATTGGTGGTGTGCTGGTGTGTGTGTGTGTGTGGGGGGGGGGGGGTTGGGCGCATGTGGGTTTGTATTAAAGATTCTGAATATTTACCGTTGATTCTGTACTTTCTCATCTTTTAAATCTGTGAAAGATAAAGATGGCAATTTTAAAGAAGGGGACAATTTCAGAGCGAATTATTTTCATGTATGTCCTTGCACAATGATTAATGGTACCTTATTTGATTGATGTTAAGTATTTGAGATAATTATGTTGTACTTTGTCTTGATCAGTACATTCATTTGAATTTCATGAAACATTTAGCTGTTGCCATAGCACGTTGTAGCCAGGTGATTCTATACTGTGGTATATTGCGGAAGGCTCTTGACACTTGTAAGAGAGATCCTAGGGGTGTTTCATAAAGCTATTCGTAAAGTTACGAATGATTTTACGAACGACTTGAACATGTTGAATATGGCAAGCCAAATGGGATGCTCAATCTTTACAAATCGCATCAGCTCACGGTGAAATATGCAGACGTAGATTAACATTACTGTTGTTTACAAACATTTTTATTGCAAAGTATATATTTTTGGCCACAATTCAATTGAGATTACAGGAAATGCAATCATACTTTGTTAAAACATCAGGGTGCCGTTGCATATAATTATAGTAACTTTGTCATCAATAGTAACTTTCATGAAATACTGGATTTTGATTGGATATTGAGCAACGTTACCATGGTAGTTACCATTGATGGCAAAGTTACTATAATAGCCAGTTTTTATGCAACGGCACCCAAGATAAACTTTGGGCATCCCATTGGCACTTCATATTCAAGTCGTTCGTAAAGTCATGCGTAACTTTACGAATAGCTTTATGAAACACCACCCTGGTTTGATTCCTCGCTAGGTGCTTACATCCTTCACTCCGAGAAAAATGGTGCTGATTAAAAACTTTTCTTGTCCTACATTTGGAACCTTTAAATGTTCTTCAAAGAACAATTACTAGCCCATCAAAGAGGTTCTCTGAAGGGTTCTAAATGGGTCATAATTTAGAACCATTATTCGTGTACAAGGAATTCCTCTGGGGGTTCTTGAAAATATGAAGAACCCTTTATAGAACTCCCTTTTCTGGAGGTTCTAAATACTGGACAAAAAGGGTTCCAACTAATCTGGCACATTTTTCTAAGAGTGATAGATAGATAAGATATTTTACCTACACTTGACCCACATATTATGCTAATTATTTAACATGACTGTTGCTTTGATGCGTCATTTGATTGACGTATGACTGCGTCGGCGTCTGGCGCGGTCTTTGGGAGCCATGTTTAGGACGACTTAGAAAAAAAAAATTCTAAAATGAGTAGTGCACTCATATCGAATTACTGACTTGTTTTTAATATTAGAACATGATCTTAAGACGAAGCTCGCACGGGGCGTTATCTTGAATACGTATTCATCTGCTCAAATCGAACCTGTGAAAGTTATAAACTCATACACCAGGGCCACGCTTCAGAAAGCTTGTTATCAAGAACAAGTTTCAAAAACTGTTAAAAACTAATAAATCCTTGCCTCTGATTGGCTGAAAGAAAATTTGTCATAGAAATGTGGCAGTTGTTGGTTACTGATAACAAGTTTTACGTCACGGGGCCCAGTTCTTTATTGTTAACACTGCTTATTTTGCAATCAATTTGGTAATTAACAATAACATTCTTTCATCTTCATGACTCACAAAAAAGGGCAGGTATTAATGCTCAGGGTTTCAATCTGTTCTGGTTTTTTCGGGGGGGGGGGCACTGTCCAAATACTCACCAACAATCAATAAAATGCCCACAGCTTGAATTTTGCTGGTGATATACTTGGCAATTCTCTGGCAATTCTTTTTCATGTATCTCTTTTTCTCAAAAAAAAAAGAAAAAAAGAGAGAGAGAGAGAGAAAAATGAGGGACCTATTGGCTTGTCAGGTGTCCTATTGGCTTGTCCTGTCCCCCTTATTAACGCCCATGATAATACTATTGACATGACGTTTCAAATGCAACGGCCCCGTTTCATAAAACTTGTTATCAGTAACAAGTGCCACATTTCTATGACGAACTTGCTCTAAGCCAATCAGATGTAAGGATTTCAGTAGCTTGTAATAGTTATTGCAACTTGTTATTGATAACGAGTTTTATATGAAAAGGAACCTAGGTATCACGCTGGATTAGGTGGGTCAGAGGTAAGCGCTTTGTTGCGAGAGTTAGAATTTTAGGAACCATGAAATACATGCTGGTTAATACATGTGCTTTTTACAGGGGATGAATACCATTGTCAATAATGGTGGTAACCTCATTTCTAAAAACTTTTGTTGTAGTAATGTGAAATAATCATTTGACTATCGTAAACTAGAAAACAATGGTTCATACCGTAAGACTATAGCAGACTAGAAAACAATGGTTCATACCGTAAGACTATAGCAGACTAGAAAACAATGGTTCATACTGTAAGACTATAGCAGACTAGAAAACAATGGTTCATACCGTAAGACTATAGCAGACTAGAAGACAATGGTTCATACCGTAAGACTATAGCAGACTAGAAAACAATGGTTCATACCGTAAGACTATAGCAGACTAGAAACAATGGTTCATGCCGTAAGACTATAGCAGACTAGAAAACAATGGTTCATACCGTAAGACTATAGCAGACTAGAAAACAATGGTTCATACCGTAAGACTATAGCAGACTAGAAAACATTGGTTCATACCGTAAGACTATAGCAGACTAGAAAACAATGGTTCATACCGTAAGACTATAGCAGACTAGAAAACAATGGTTCATACCGTAAGACTATAGCAGACTAGAAAACAATGGTTCATACCGCAAGACTATAGCAGACTAGAAAACAATGGTTCATACCGCAAGACTATAGCAGACTAGAAAACAATGGTTCATATTGTAAGACTATAGCAGACTAGAAAACAATGGTTCATACCGTAAGACTATAGCAGACTAGAAAACAATGGTTCATACCGCAAGACTATAGCAGACTAGAAAACAATGGTTCATACCGTAAGACTATAGCAGACTAGAAAACAATGGTTCATACCGCAAGACTATAGCAGACTAGAAAACATTGGTTCATACCGTAAGACTACAGCAGACTAGAAAACATTGGTTCATGCAGCCGTGAGATCGGATCACGTGATGAACTTGCATTCGGAATTAAATTTTGACAATGTGCTTTATCTCTAGTAGATACTTTTGTAGATATAAGTATTGTAGATATTATAGATATGTATAAAGTATATGTAGATATTTTCTTTGAAATTAGACGAAGGGAATGACCACATCCTGTAAAAAAAAATCATATAAGATACATCTATTACATTAAATGTCTATTATTGCATCTGGTGCAAAAAGACACACACACCTCTGTGAATGGCAGTTGTTGGTTACTGATAACAAGTTTTACGTCACGGGGCCCAGTTCTTTATTGATAACACTGCTTATTTTGCAATCAATTTGGTAATTAACAATAACATTCTTTCATCTTCATGACTCACAAAAAAGGGCAGGTATTAATGCTCAGGGTTTCAATCTGTTCTGGTTTTTTCGGGGGGGGGGGGCACTGTCCAAATACTCACCAACAATCAATAAATGCCCACAGCTTGAATTTTGCTGGTGATATACTTGGCAATTCTCTGGCAATTCTTTTTCATGTATCTCTTTTTCTAAAAAAAAAAGAAAAAAAGAGAGAGAGAGAGAAAAATGAGGGACCTATTGGCTTGTCAGGTGTCCTATTGGCTTGTCCTGTCCCCCTTATTAACGCCCATGATAATACTATTGACATGACGTTTCAAATGCAACGGCCCCGTTTCATAAAACTTGTTATCAGTAACAAGTGCCACATTTCTATGACGAACTTGCTCTAAGCCAATCAGATGTAAGGATTTCAGTAGCTTGTAATAGTTATTGCAACTTGTTATTGATAACGAGTTTTATATGAAAAGGAACCTAGGTATCACGCTGGATTAGGTGGGTCAGAGGTAAGCGCTTTGTTGCGAGAGTTAGAATTTTAGGAACCATGAAATACATGCTGGTTAATACATGTGCTTTTTACAGGGGATGAATACCATTGTCAATAATGGTGGTAACCTCATTTCTAAAAACTTTTGTTGTAGTAATGTGAAATAATCATTTGACTATCGTAAACTAGAAAACAATGGTTCATACCGTAAGACTATAGCAGACTAGAAAACAATGGTTCATATTGTAAGACTATAGCAGACTAGAAAACAATGGTTCATACCGTAAGACTATAGCAGACTAGAAAACAATGGTTCATACCGTAAGACTATAGCAGACTAGAAAACAATGGTTCATACCGTAAGACTATAGCAGACTAGAAAACAATGGTTCATACCGTAAGACTATAGCAGACTAGAAAACAATGGTTCATACCGTAAGACTATAGCAGACTAGAAAACAATGGTTCATACCGTAAGACTATAGCAGACTAGAAAACATTGGTTCATACCGTAAGACTATAGCAGACTAGAAAACAATGGTTCATACCGTAAGACTATAGCAGACTAGAAAACAATGGTTCATACCGTAAGACTATAGCAGACTAGAAAACAATGGTTCATACCGCAAGACTATAGCAGACTAGAAAACAATGGTTCATACCGCAAGACTATAGCAGACTAGAAAACAATGGTTCATATTGTAAGACTATAGCAGACTAGAAAACAATGGTTCATACCGTAAGACTATAGCAGACTAGAAAACAATGGTTTCATACCGCAAGACTATAGCAGACTAGAAAACAATGGTTCATACCGTAAGACTATAGCAGACTAGAAAACAATGGTTCATACCGCAAGACTATAGCAGACTAGAAAACATTGGTTCATACCGTAAGACTACAGCAGACTAGAAAACATTGGTTCATGCAGCCGTGAGATCGGATCACGTGATGAACTTGCATTCGGAATTAAATTTTGACAATGTGCTTTATCTCTAGTAGATACTTTTGTAGATATAAGTATTGTAGATATTATAGATATGTATAAAGTATATGTAGATATTTTCTTTGAAATTAGACGAAGGGAATGACCACATCCTGTAAAAAAAAATCATATAAGATACATCTATTACATTAAAATGTCTATTTATTGCATCTGGTGCAAAAAGACACACACACCTCTGTGAATGGCAGTTGTTGGTTACTGATAACAAGTTTTACGTCACGGGGCCCAGTTCTTTATTGATAACACTGCTTATTTTGCAATCAATTTGGTAATTAACAATAACATTCTTTCATCTTCATGACTCACAAAAAAGGGCAGGTATTAATGCTCAGGGTTTCAATCTGTTCTGGTTTTTTCGGGGGGGGGGCACTGTCCAAATACTCACCAACAATCAATAAAATGCCCACAGCTTGAATTTTGCTGGTGATATACTTGGCAATTCTCTGGCAATTCTTTTTCATGTATCTCTTTTTCTAAAAAAAAAAAAGAAAAAAAGAGAGAGAGAGAGAAAAATGAGGGACCTATTGGCTTGTCAGGTGTCCTATTGGCTTGTCCTGTCCCCCTTATTAACGCCCATGATAATACTATTGACATGACGTTTCAAATGCAACGGCCCCGTTTCATAAAACTTGTTATCAGTAACAAGTGCCACATTTCTATGACGAACTTGCTCTAAGCCAATCAGATGTAAGGATTTCAGTAGCTTGTAATAGTTATTGCAACTTGTTATTGATAACGAGTTTTATATGAAAAGGAACCTAGGTATCACGCTGGATTAGGTGGGTCAGAGGTAAGCGCTTTGTTGCGAGAGTTAGAATTTTAGGAACCATGAAATACATGCTGGTTAATACATGTGCTTTTTACAGGGGATGAATACCATTGTCAATAATGGTGGTAACCTCATTTCTAAAAACTTTTGTTGTAGTAATGTGAAATAATCATTTGACTATCGTAAACTAGAAAACAATGGTTCATACCGTAAGACTATAGCAGACTAGAAAACAATGGTTCATACCGTAAGACTATAGCAGACTAGAAAACAATGGTTCATACCGTAAGACTATAGCAGACTAGAAAACAATGGTTCATACCGCAAGACTATAGCAGACTAGAAAACAATGGTTCATACCGTAAGACTATAGCAGACTAGAAAACAATGGTTCATACCGTAAGACTATAGCAGACTAGAAAACAATGGTTCATACTGTAAGACTATAGCAGACTAGAAAACAATGGTTCATACCGTAAGACTATAGCAGACTAGAAAACAATGGTTCATACCGTAAGACTATAGCAGACTAGAAAACAATGGTTCATACTGTAAGACTATAGCAGACTAGAAAACAATGGTTCATACCGTAAGACTATAGCAGACTAGAAAACAATGGTTCATACCGTAAGACTATAGCAGACTAGAAAACAATGGTTCATACCGTAAGACTATAGCAGACTAGAAAACAATGGTTCATACCGTAAGACTATAGCAGACTAGAAAACAATGGTTCATACCGTAAGACTATAGCAGACTAGAAAACAATGGTTCATACCGTAAGACTATAGCAGACTAGAAAACAAAGGTTCATACCGTAAGACTATAGCAGACTAGAAAACAATGGTTCATACCGTAAGACTATAGCAGACTAGAAAACAATGGTTCATACCGTAAGACTATAGCAGACTAGAAAACAATGGTTCATACCGTAAGACTATAGCAGACTAGAAAACATTGGTTCATACCGTAAGACTATAGCAGACTAGAAAACAATGGTTCATACCGTAAGACTATAGCAGACTAGAAAACAATGGTTCATACCGTAAGACTATAGCAGACTAGAAAACAATGGTTCATACCGCAAGACTATAGCAGACTAGAAAACAATGGTTCATACCGCAAGACTATAGCAGACTAGAAAACAATGGTTCATATTGTAAGACTATAGCAGACTAGAAAACAATGGTTCATACCGTAAGACTATAGCAGACTAGAAAACAATGGTTCATACCGTAAGACTATAGCAGACTAGAAAACAATGGTTCATACCGTAAGACTATAGCAGACTAGAAAACAATGGTTCATACCGTAAGACTATAGCAGACTAGAAAACAATGGTTCATACCGCAAGACTATAGCAGACTAGAAAACAATGGTTCATACCGTAAGACTATAGCAGACTAGAAAACAATGGTTCATACCGCAAGACTATAGCAGACTAGAAAACAATGGTTCATACCGTAAGACTATAGCAGACTAGAAAACATTGGTTCATACCGTAAGACTACAGCAGACTAGAAAACATTGGTTCATGCAGCCGTGAGATCGGATCACGTGATGAACTTGCATTCGGAATTAAATTTTGACAATGTGCTTTATCTCTAGTAGATACTTTTGTAGATATAAGTATTGTAGATATTATAGATATGTATAAAGTATATGTAGATATTTTCTTTGAAATTAGACGAAGGGAATGACCACATCCTGTAAAAAAAAATCATATAAGATACATCTATTACATTAAAATGTCTATTTATTGCATCTGGTGCAAAAAGACACACACACCTCTGTGAATAACTATATGTCCACGACGTATCGTATGAAACGTGATGTATTGGTTGAAAGAATAATCATGTTAATCACTGTAATCTATCATCCTTGATAACAACCGCGTTAGTGAACAAAGTTCACCAGTGCCTTTTGTATTGAGGATATGAAAGCTTTCATATTTATTTCTATGCCAAATCATGAGTCTGGTTGGAAAAAAGGGTTTCATGTGTAGCTGTGGAAAAAATATTATTTAAGACTTTTTTTTCGGAATTCCAGTCTGTTGAGGCAGAACCATATCATGATTATGAGTTAACTGCCTTTGGAGATGCTATGTCAGCCTGGAGAATTACAAAGTCCAAATTGTCGATAACTCCGGCCAACTTCATTTCGCCTGGTGATCGTCTGATCTATGAGCTTACCATGAAGCACCGTGGTATAGGTGAAGGCTATGAGGTCCTGGGGTCGTGGTTCGATCCTCGCTCGGTGATCACATCTTTCACTCTAAAGAATACTGGGTTAAAATGTGCCATGAGGGTAATTATGTATGCAACCAACTTTGAACGTTTCCTTTTTCTCCAATTTGAGTGACATTTGCACATTTTCAGAGTAATTATTCTATATTTTTACTCAATCTGGAGAATATGATTCCCAAATTGGGTAAATTGCCCAAAGTTTGTTGGATATGTAATTACCCTCGGGTTGGGTAAATTTTACCCAACATTTTACAGCGTTGGTTACATTTGTCCTCGCGAATTATTATGTTTTATGCGAATTGCCTGCAATGTAACATACCAGGTCACATGTGCTGGTTTCTTGTTTTAAGTGCAATCTTGTATTTCACATCTCTTTGTACATGTTGTAAAGCATTAATTTTAACTAATGAATTGAGTCTGTTCATAATATGAACAGACTCCCCAATATAATAGGGAAGTGTAATGCAGCTGAATGAATATCATACCGGCGGCGCTTTCAGTTTCAATTTAAACCACTTCAGTATAATGCATGGGATCTGACGCTTATCTAACAAAAGCTTGCAATTGTTCTTTGAAATTTGAAACCGATAGATATTTTGCAAAGCTCGATGTCCGGGCTCGATGTCTTGTAGCAATATTTATATGAGCGTGAACAATGGAAAAGGCGCTATATATTTTGTTTCATATGTATTTGATATTTAGAATATTTGTTTGTGTTAAACTCAGTAGTACTGTAGGGTCAATATGTCATGTGTAGGGAGGATCTTTCACAATATCCGAAGCAATTTCCTCCCCTCTTTGTTCTGCCAAAATCTCGCGCCTTAATTAAAAGGAGATTGACGTCTAAGCACGCAGTCACATGATGAAGATTGCCAGCTATTAGGAATATTCATAATAACGGCAGTGTGTTCAGTTTCTAGCTCGAAAGGAGCAAAATCTGAGCTTTTAATGATCTCTGACAAGGAAATAATCTATGAGGACCCCGGTTTGAAAAAGGGTCGTATCTTAGCGGTAAGATTTTAAGAGCAACTTACAAATGAATACCAGTAGCACAGTGGCTGCATTTGAAGAGTTTGTTTGCAAAAACCAATAAATCCATTTTTGTCAAATTGAGACATTTGCAATTAAGATCGAGAAAAAATAAAGAGAATAATAAAAGAATTTATGCTACTTTTGACCATAACTTTAAAAATCTACCTTTATGATTATGTAATGACCAATATATCATTTAAAAGGTATTATTTTGTGCTATATGACAATGAACTTGTCAAAAATGGCTTTTATAGGTTTTTGCAAACAAACTCTTTATTTGTTTTCATGGTCGGAAACGGTATATATGGTGGGGCAAACTGCGCCTCTTCTAATACAGTATACTAATAGTAATCTTGATGGGATTGTCAAATTCTACATGTACGTGGTACACTGCGTTACGTTATACAGTATGTGCGGTATTTATAACCGGGGAAGACGAGTCTTCGTCATAAGTCTCATTGGACATACAGGGGAATGGGGAAGGAGGGGGCACTGTTCTAATGAAAACCGGATGTGATCGTCTCAGAGGTTCCCCATGCAGTGGCGCAGCTATGCGGAGGACATGCATGGGGCACGTCCTCCAACTCCCCCCCCCCCCCCCAACCATACATCATTTATCACTGAAAATAGAAATTAAAGAAAATGAGAGAAAGAAAGGAAGACGCGAATAAAAATGACGTATGACCCTACCTGATTCCCCCATCCCTAATGGTGTGATCCTGTTCGCTTGAAATTCCTTAACCTAGTAAGATGAGAGTCCCGTACATATTAAGGACTAGAACCGCCACATTCCCAACAGCTATTAATATCAAACGTGCAGTCGGCAAGATGTAGGTAACAAAATATTGATCCAAATCCTTGCGAATATTCAAAAGAGGTGCAGGATTTCCTTTTATTTTTTGTCGGTATGCACAACTTTCCATTACAGGAATTAGAACTGAATGACAATGAATTAGATGTCATTTTAATGTGCGTTTAGATAATTTTCGTCATGATTCCTTGAATTTGCTGGTAACTTTATCCTACATCTTCTTCTTCTTCTTCTTCTTCTTCTTTTCCCTTTTCCTTTTCTTTTTCTTCTTTTTTTTCCTTCTTCCTCTGTTTCTTTTAATTCTCCTTCTTGTCTTCTTGGTCTTCTAACTCATTGCTCTTTTTCTTCTTTCTCAAGTATAAGCAAATGGAATTTTCAGGTTGTGAAGAGCTAAGTTTATAAGCCTACAGCATAGAGGTGTAAACTGGGTTCTATCTTCATTTTCTGTTTGTTCCCTGTATACGCTATCATGGATTTCGATAGAATCAGTTTTGTGAAATTTGTCTGTGTTTACCTAGAACTGAAAAATGGTCGCAATATATTTCTGTAGTTTGCGACCTATATAAACTTTCTAAAAGTCAAGAATGAGCGTTAAAGATCAGGAAAGATATATTCACAAGTGCAATTACTGTTTTTATCGTATATTTTTAAATGACTGATTTGATAACTGATATTATATGCATATTTGCTGTTATTTCTAAATTTCACTTGTTGCATTAAACCGGCCACGATTGAAGTACTTTTCAAAATCAAATGAGCAAATCTTGCCTTCAGATTTATTTGCCTAGAGTTCTAAGATCGATTAATTTTGTGAAAAGAAATAGAAAGAAAGTGAGCAGGAGGGAGAGAGAGGGAGAAGGAGAGAGAGAGAGAAAGAGAGAGGAGGAGGAGACAGGAAGGGCTACTGAAACGAGTGAAGAAAAATAATAAGAGACAAAAGAGAGAACATCTTAATGAGACAACATGCGAATGTGCTCATTAGTGTGATAAGCGCAAACGTAAGGCTGAGATTCATTTCAATTCAAATAAACATTTATTTTCTTCCACTTGATTTGCTGGAATTGATCATATTTTCCAGTTTAATATCTTAAAATAATATAAATTATGGAAGAAGGCGAGGTCCCTATAAAAGCAAGTGCTTGTGATGGGCTCGCCTGAAGAATTCAAGACGAACAGATTCAAAAGATATTCAGCAAAAAAAAAAAAAAATGATATTGTTTTCGAGGGTTATTTTTGTCTAAAACCAAATTGTTATTAAGTAAATCCTTCATGAATTCGTAGCTAATCAGCGTTTCGCACTTGTAACGAGATCAAAACAATGACTAAATTTCACTGACATGAATTTCAAAACAGCAAAGTCATAATGAATAAAAAGTGCTCTTAATATGATCTTTTAAGAGATTTTCCCCCAAACTGCACAGAACAGAAACATGAAACAACAAACAACAACAACAAAAAGTTCAAAATCTCGGCACTCCTTGTTAGGGTTTCACGGTCTGGCTGTTGAACAGAGTCGAACAAAGTGAAATGCACTCAACAGGCCAGTGTTTTTGTTATAACATCAAATACTTTGTTACAGCAAATCTTTAAAAACAGGCTGCACACAATGATCGCCCCTATCTCTACCCGAGTCAAACTGGAGGCAGAATTATCCGGAATGCCGTCGAAATAAAAATTCCAGGAATATACCTGGATATTCAAAGTGCATTCTAAAAATTCTGACTGCATTTCAAATGTATTTTTTCGAATGTATTGCTCATGCTCAAAGCTTTCGATATGCATTCGAAGTATTTTCTAACTGCATTCACTCCGCATTCTAAGTATTTTTATGGCATTCCAAAAGCATTCTAAACATTCTGATCGCGTTCGACGGAGCAACGAAAAGGCAAGCCACTTCAAATCCTGCCAGAATGTCGCAAACGCGCCTGGAATGAGCCGGAATGCATCTAGGCTACTACCGGAATCTACTGCCATACTAAAAGAATCCGGCTGGAAGACTCTTCGAATGCTGTCTGAATCGTTGGATTGCAGCTCGAATGCCACTCGAATGCAGTCGGAAGGTCCCGACTGGCCCTCGGATGAGTCCGGACGTGTTCAGACTTCAGAACACCGCCGAATCTCATAAAAAGCGCTGAGCTCCTCCATCATGTCCATCAGTCTGTGGGGTAGTGTCCATACAGCCTTCTCCTCTCCTCTTCCAACCAAGGTATGATGGTCGGGTCTGATATCTTATCCTCCTAATGTTTCTCCTCTTTACCTCTTCCATATCTCTTTCAAGCAGGTCTTGCTGGGGTACAGCAATCTGGAGCAAAGCGATTATGGTCCTGACCGGGGGTTACATACTCTACACTCTACATGTCTGAGGAAAATGTGCCAGTTAGAACATTTTTGTCTCCTGTTAGAACCTCAAGAAAAGGGCTTCTGGGTTCTTTATATTTTCAAGAACTCATTTCAAGAACTCAAAAAATTTCCTTGTACAACCAGTAATGTCTCTATTAGACCCCTTTAGACTTCCCTTTAATAGAGAATCATTTAAATGCTCTTTGTGGTTCTTTGAAGAACCTTTATGGGTTCCAAATGTGGACAAGAAAAGGTTTTAATCGGCACCTTTTTTCTAAGAGTGCAGGTTGAAAAAATTTTCTGGCATCATCATGCGGAGAGGCAGAGGCATAATAGCGTCGTCAAATTGGCATATCAATCAATGTTAATACTAGCATGGAAACATGCTAGACAACCTTTCTTGTAGTGTTTGATATAGCATGCTACACTCTTAGAAAAAAAAATGGTGAGGATTATATAGAAACTTTTCTTGTCCCACATTTGGAACCTTTAAAGGTTCTTCAAAGAACCACCGACAGCCTGTAAAGGTTCTCTAAAGAGTTATAAAGGGATCTTCAGAACCATTATTGGTTGTACAAGGAAATTTTTGGAGTTCTTGAAAATATAAAGAACCCTTCATAGAACCCTTTTTCTGGAGGTTCTAAATATAGGACAAAAAAGGTTCTAACTGACACATTTTTCTAAGACGGTGACCTAAGGATCGGCCAATCGTAACCCTAACCCTGAGGTGATTCCAGTAAAAAGAATGGAGTGTACACCTAACTTAAAACTAAAACCTAAAACACTAACCCTAAGCCTAAATATAACATTAACCTAACCTTTACTCTCATCCTAACGGTAACCGTAAGCCTGCAAAACCTAAACCTAAACCTAGAATCGGCAAATGCCCAGAGAACATTAGTAGACCTAGCTGTTGCAGAATCAATCAATAGTCAGATCACCACCAGAAATCGGTGAGTCGATCCCTTTAAAGTTTAAGCTGACCTCAAGTCTAAATCCGTTTGTTTCCTTTCTCAATGACTCATGCTTGCTACTGTTCTTCCTCACGTCAATATAAGTTCGATGTCTTTCGGATTCATCCCCATCATAGGCATGATTATCATTGGCGTAAATCCCGGAGTTAGGGTATATAATCCCCCCACATTTTTTTTTAGAGAGGGCGGGGGGGGGGGGGGTCTACGAATATCCCCCCCCCCCCACTTTCAAAGAAGAATAATGTTTTAATCAATTTTTCGTTGAAATGTTTGATATGTCATAAACAACGGTTATTGTACTGAAATTTATATTTTAGATGCTATTGAAAGGAGAGATAGGATGGGAGAGTATGTGTGAGGGTGTGGGTGTGTGTGTGCCGATGGATGAGGATGTGTGTGTACTCGTGTCTTAGTTTGCCCTAGAAATTTCGGTAAGAGATTCCGATCATCCCCTCCTGCCCCGCCGATCCTCGAAACGGATTTACGCCTGTGCATCCAGTAGCAAAGGTGAAAAAAGTTATTCGTGAACTTTCCTTTATTTTGTTTGTTTGTTTGTTTGTCTGTTTGTCTGTTCGCTTGCTTTTTTTTTTTTGGGGGGGGGGGGGTCTCATTTTCGGGGAAAAAACGGAAAACAGAAAAAAGAATTATCTTCATTAATCTGTGTTTACACTATAAACATGACCGAGGGGGGGGGGGGTGTCATAAAGCTGTAAAATTAAAAAATTTTACGAACGACTTGAATATGGCAAACCAAACGGGATTCTCAAGCATTATAAATCGCATCAGCTAAAAGTGAAATATGCCTTTTTAGATTAATATTACAATTGTTTACAAAAGTTTTTATTGCAAAGTATAATTTTTGTTACAATTTCATTGAGATTATGGGAAATGCAGTCACACATTGTTAAAACGTCAGGAAAACTTTTGGCATCCCATATTTGGCACTTCATATTCAAGTCGTTCGTGAAGTCATGCGTAACTAGAGCTTTGTGAAACAACCCCCCCCCCCCCGAAATACCCAAATTTAGTTTTAAAACAAAGCTTTGAAATTCATGAGCTATGTCCGCAATATCCGAGTAACGGATTTTGATGTTTGTATAATCCAAAGTTCATCTCAGAGTAATCAAAATTAACAAGTATGTCAAGAATCATTCAAATTCAACTCATTTATTTTTTTAATGTGATTTTGTTTCACGATTCTGGAACGATCTCTAAGCAGTTTGCTAATTTCTAATAAGATTCGACTTACTAGATTTTCACGTATAGAAATTTGCTTTAGAACATTAATAGAATACTTTTATTTGATGAATACTATAATATCACATGGCAAATACTTCATTTTTTTCATGTAAATGTCAAAGCACCGTCGCTTTGTTTAAATATTTTCTATTTTCTTTAATAATACTTGAAAAACGGACTTGTGAACTCCATAAGAAAAAGGAACTTTACATAGTGTACATTAGAGATCTTACTGAATGTTATTTTATGACTTATTTTTATGACACCTTAGAGGTGTTGTGTTCTATTTCATTCAGTCATGTCTTCGTGCCATTGAAGAGTCATATGATTTTTATTTAGATTATCTTATGTGACAATGTGAATTGCAAATAAAACTCATTAAGAAAAAAAGTAAGAATCATTCAAATTCATCTGCAACTGCCGAAAGGAACTTCCAGCATTCATATTCGCCAGTGAGCAGTCGAATTTGTAACATAATTATCATTGGTATGAAAACGAGGTGTTATTCAACTAAGAATTCCCCTGAAAAGGACCAATGTCGAATTTCATATTTTCCTCGAGTCCATAATATAGTAGTTGATGCAACTGTTTTGTTTAGAATTTTCCTGCAAAAACGGACTGATTTCGAATTCTATTCCCTCCTTGAATTCATAATGTAGTGGTCAATCCAACTATATACATATTTTCTAATTCCCCTGAAAAAGCTCAGATTTCGAATTCATTTCCTCCTTGAATCCATAATATACATGTAGAAGTCAATGCAACTATTCCTTTAGAATTCCCCTGAAAAAAAGGCGGATATCGAATTTCATTTCCTCCTCATTGAGTCCATAATATAGTAATTGATAAAACTATTTCGTTAGAATTCCCCTGCAAAACAAAAAACAAAAACAAAACAAAACAAAAACACACACACTGATTTCAAATTTCATTTCCTCCTTGAGTCCATAGCATATTTCTTGAGGGTACTAAGATTTTAAAGGATGAATAACATTCTACACATTTCCCAAATGCATGCAAGAGTTTTTATACCCGAAGGATTAATTTGAAAATATGGGCCTGTTTTGAAGGATGCGAATTATGTGACACTCTCCCCGAGGAAGGATAAAGGCCACAACTAAAGATAATCACCATTTCCTTATGTTTTGATCTCTAACTTAATAATTGTCGTGCTTAGAATAACCATTACATATTCTTTCAAATCTGATGAATAAAATAGCGGTTTACAAATTTTCAATTGTCTTCTGAAATGTCTTTTGCAATAATTAGTGTGTCTTTCTTTAGAAATGAAAGAATTATATGCATCTGATTCATGTCTTCAACGTTAGCGCAAGAACAAAAAATGAATAGGCCTTTAATCACCAAACGATGAGAATTTAAATGAGCCATTTTCAAAAATATTTTGGCTCTGTCTTGAAAGGCAGATATAATGTCGCGTAAATAGAATTGAAAATTAGTCTGCTTGGCATCTAGATAATACAAGAATCAGGGTTGGTAGTATATAGAATGCCATTAAAAAATAAAATCATAGATTTTAAAAGAAAACGAAGCATAGCTCTCAAAAATGAAAGGCGAAGTCATACTCTTCGTCAGTGCCCATGGTGTGTCAAAAAGATGTTAATCAAAATCCGTAATAATAATCATAATAATTATAATGTCGTAATAATAATGATGATGATGATGATGATGATGATGATAATAATAATAATAATAATAATAATAATAATAATAATAATAATAATAATAATAATAATAATAATCATAATAATAATAATGTCGCGTTTACGCATTGAAAATACAAAGGTATCAAAAGCCATATTGAAGTTATTGTTAAATTGAATGCACATCCCACTAAATTTGATGCTGCAAAATGAACTTGAATGCACGAGCGCGTGTGCGTGATCACGTGACCATGCCATGTTAAATTCCAAGGGCCTAGGGGCCAATAGAAAATTATTTAGCGTATCCAAATGGCGTCAAGCCAATCGGTTTTATTTCCTCAAAACGTTCTGCGAAATTTATCTTGCTCTTCGCTTCTCCCATATTTATCGTACTGTTCTGTAGTCTGGGGCAATATACATTCCCGTATAAGCTTATTACACTACAAAAAGAAGATTATAAGAATTATTGTCTGTGATGTATCACCTCAAACTCACACCAACCCCTTGTTTCATGATTTCAGACTTTTCATTCGAAGATATCATAACAAATCTGCCTTTCAAGACAGAGCCAAAGTAGGTTTCATGTATAAATGTATTTAAATGTATTTACAAACATCTCCCCGAACAGTTAGCACTTTGTTTGATTTTTTTTGTTTTGTATTTGTACGTTTTATTAGGTCTTTGTTGTTTGATCTTTTATTCATTTGTTTGATTTTAATCTTGATATCCATATTATCCAACATGATCATGTCAGAGACATCTTAATTTATATTCCTAGACATAGAACAATTTCGTTCAGGCAGAATATTCGTATTACTGGCCTTGGAACAACTTACATGACTCTATTAAACCATGTCCTTGTCTTCATAAATTCAATAATACTGTGTAAGTATATTATTTAATTATTATTTTATTATTATATATTTGCAAGATATAGACAGTACAGTAGCTCATATTGCCTTTACATGTGAAACAGAGAAACCAAATATAAGCGTTTCCTATCAAACTAAAACATGTGCAATTCAATCGAGCTATTTCATAAGTGAATGCGAAAACATTTTAATAGCTTATATCGAACAATTTTGATATACGCACGTATTTTTGATGCATGAAGGTAGACGAATCTCTTCTACCTTCATTCTCTGTTTCATTTATTTTTATTTTCTCTTGTTTAAATACATCCAATCTTAGTATCTTAATATGGATTCCCACAACTGATTCTTAGTGTCTCCTTGTACTTTTTGACAGTTGTTTTATGATTCAGGAAATCAGTCACCTCTTACAAGTTATGCTTTTTGGCTGATCTCCTCTCATTTCTCTTACAATAATATTTTGTTTTGTCTGTTATTAAATTTCACTAAGTTAAGTTGAGATATTATCATCCAATGTGTATAATGTTAAGTATTTCTGTTGTATGAATATGTATTTCATTTGTATTTTGTTATAGTGGGAAAAGAGAAATAAATAATGTGATGCCTCGATTAGAGGTTTACACTGTGTCATGACACACAATGCGCATGATATTGATAATGCATGCGAAAAGAAAAGTGACACAACCTGTCCATTTCATACGGATGCATTTCAATATATCTCGGCTTTCAAGTAATGAATGGGAAATAAATGCGGCTTCCGGAAATGAAAAAGTGGTATTGATCCAATCCAGGGGCGTAAACACGTGGATCCATTGGCGTAAATCCCGGGGGATGGTAGTATAATTATCCCCACGCTTTTTAGAGAGGGGTGGCGTGTACGAGTCCCCCACTTTTCAATCAAGCATGTGTTGAAATTTTTGTTTTGATAAATCTATCATAAACAATGGTTATATTATTATATAATATATAGTAGTTAAAATTTCTATTTGAAATGGTATTTTGAAAATAGATAGGATGGTCCAAAGAGCATGTGTGTGGGTATGTGCGAGTGCGTGTGTGTACTTGTGTGTGAGTTCGAGCTAGAAATTTCGGCAAAAGGTTTAAGATCATGCCGATAAGCTATACCGAGAAGTTCCGCGGAGAGGTGGGCGCAGAAAAATAATGACACCAATCGAGAAGACAAGATTCAGTTTGGGCCCGATGCTGCCAAAGAGGATGCACTTCATAATCAGAGGTCGTCGTTCACTAGTAAAATATTAAAAATTATTCAAAAGTTGGCCATGGAAGTAGATTCCGATATGTTCACAGCACATTAGTGACTATAATAATAATTAGCAAATTGCTGAAAAAAAAAAATAATTTTTTTTTTTGCAATACAGGCCTAAACAGTCTAGTGAATAGTTTCTTTTGTTACATTGTGTGCATGTTATGCACAGTACTTTTGGCCATTGAGGGTATATTGTGTTTGTTTTCTATCATGATCAGCGTACAAAGGCAAGTGGAAGACAAATTTATCACTTTAGAAAAAAAAAAAAAAACAACCCCAAACATAATATGGCTCATGCTGAGCTTTCGGTACCTTTCAGTAGTGAAGAGTGATGAATGATACTTGAATTAATCAAAGTCATAACATATTAAACAAACCCCCGTTTTTTCGTCTCTCTCTCTCTCTCTCTCTCTCTAAGGCACGTGCTTCTCATGACGATCATGAAGAGCTTATTTCCAAAAGGTGCACTGCTAGCTCAATCCATCTTTTCACCGAAACCGTATAGGTAGCACGATTTGATGTTCGTTGCATATGCGCTTCAATAAAATTATGAATAATTTGAACATTAAAAATGTTTTAGGAAAGTAGAAAAAGAATGGGTAAAAAATTTCCAAAAGGCCCTAAATCCAAATTCGTTTATTTCCAAAAGGTGCTAAATCCACTTTGCGTATAATCAGGGATATTTATTTTAACCATTTTCCTTCTTCGAAACATCAAAACTTTTCACAGTTGCAACACCAGCATTAGTCATCTAACACTGAATGGGAATGAAAGAGATATCCTGCTTGAGTAATGTTTTTTTTCCAGAAAATGCGGTCTAAGTACTGAATATTTCCTTATGGCATCTTCGTATGTTGCATTACTAATCGTTTTGCTTTTCTATCGTGATTACCGTAAAAGGCAATTGGAAGACAAATATAATTTATTTTGGAGAGACCCTAAACACCAGCTTATGTTGAGTTCGAGGCAATTTTCAGCAGTGATTTCAAGAGCAATGAATGATACTTGTCAGTCGTATGAAATTGACGTAAGGAAAATATTCAGTACTTAAACCACATTGTATTGCAAGGAGGTTTTGAAAAAGATGTTTGTTCCACGATTCGCCAATCACTATCTTCCTGTAAACACAGAACTAACGTTTTACTGATTAACGACAACCTCAGATTAAGAAGTGCATCCTCCTTAGCAGCATCTTGGGCCAAAAAAGAATCTTGTCTTCTCTTGGCACGGTTTCATAAAACTTGTGATCAATAACAACTGCCACATATTTTCTATCTCAATAATTTTCTCTCAGCTAGTCAGATGCAAGGATTTCTGCAGCTTATAACAGTTATTGCAACTTTTCATTGATCACAAGTGTACGATTTGTTAGTCTTAAGTACGACTTGCAATTGTCAGTCGTAAATTACTGAATCAGTCATAACAACAAACGGCAATTTTTGCTCTTATTATGGTCTGTTGACGACCATAATACGCACAATATTGATCTACTGACATTTTTATTCTGATCTCTAATAACACGTGATATATATGATCATAATTTATACACCTGTTGCAACCATAATGCAACAAAATAACCGAAGAATACTATTACGGCTCCGATTTGATATAGGATTATTTCATACGGTTCTCATTTCAGTTCTTTCTTATACATGTTATAAGAATCTAGAAATGTACAAACGTCAAAGTGGACATAGTCAAAATTTCTCATGCAAATCAGTTAATGTTCAGTCAATTTCAGCAGTGGTCTGTGCATTTTCCTAATATTTCATTATTTTCCTCATGTTTTCAGTCAAGTTCGTCTCATCTGACGATCCGCTGCAGAATTTGATCAATTTCGTATTTGTGCAAAAAAAAGGAGTTTCATTCGAATTCGTCGGATAGTGTCATCGTACTACCGAAAGGGTTTTTCATAATGATCCTGAATACATTTTCTTGTATAATATGTACTCACAATGTCTTCCTATGTCTTCCATAAGATTTAAAGAATAAGAAGCCATTTTGGAGACTTTTGATATTCAAACCATGTCCATGCAAGGACAAGGCAGGCATTTTTCTCAAATGCATGTGAGAAAGTAAATAAAAGCCATTAATGTGCATGTGCATATTATTAAAGGGTTTTATTTTGATTTCATTTCATGTGTACGATATGGAAAGCTTTGCAGGAGTTTCCCTTTTAAAAAATCCGAATGATGATCATAATCTTTTCAGTGAGCATTTCTAATATGGCCTAGTTACAGTGGCGGCACCAGGGGGGGGGGGCATGGGGGGCATTTGCCCCCCACTCAGAAGCTTTGCCCCCCCCCCCCCCCCCAGTTGCCCCCCCCCCCCCAGAAATTTTGAGGACTGAGAAGAAAAATTATACAGTAATTTGTATTAATAAGTAGATGTTGTCATAAGCATCATATTCAAGCTGTGAAGTGCTCTAAAATACCATTTTCCGCTCTTCAAAACTTGAAAATTTTCTCACTCAGTCGCTGTTGGCTTCCTGGCACACTATAGACCAATTTCACGGCCGGTTTATGTATTTGGCCCTCTATCGGCGACGCCATTGCTGCTGTGGGCAAGCGCGCTGACCGCGATTGGCTCTGTGTACAAAATGAATGTAAGATATGAGATATGCCCCGATATTGTTCCATTTACTTTATTCTAGATCAATAAAATAAAGCATGGATACATGGGTAGATGAGGTAAGACAATGGTCATATCTGACTGATGAAGGTATGATGTATTTTTGTAATTTCGATGGTTTTTCAACTTAGTTTTGTCAGTAAAAGTTCGATTGCAGCATAGAAGCCGTAGTAAACGGGAGCCCTAAATCTTACCCTGTTTACAAAGTCAAGTTCACTCATTAAATTTTACGCCAAAGTACATAATGATAATGTTTCTTGACTTAAAAGTCCCTTCTGTTGATGTTTTTACCCACTGGCGACGAATTCCTTCACATTGCTTACGGAAACCTGTGTAGGGAGTACGGCTTCTCACACAAACAGGCTTCATGAGTCAAAAGCGAGTGAATTTCGCACTCAGTCAGCTTCCATTTTTTAAACTTTCTCTAATCCTTGTGGCATTTGAGCACCGCACAGCTGCGACCTGAACTTCCCTGATAATTTCTCATTGCAAATATTAAAATAAATCTGCATATACTGGTCAAAATAGACAAAAAATCGAACGAATGTACATAACGCGCTATTGACTTGTGTACTATAAAAGTTGGAGCGCCCACCCCAGTATGTCGAACTGTGTCGAACAGTCTGCTGCCCTTTTGCGTTGTGAAATTTGTCTATTAGTTTGTAATGTAAATGTTCAGTTCATGATCTAGAGAGTTTTGATCAATATCTTTGCTCCATTAAGCATTACCTGGGCTGCATGCGTTTCATGAAACAAAAATTAGTCGGTGGTTTTCACCGACTAATTTGCTTTCAGCCAATCAGATGCGAGTATTTTCAGTAGCTTATAACATTTGTCGGTGATTTTCACCGACAAAACTCTTCATGAAACGCTCCCCTGATTTTACAAAAATTTCTCTCTATATCAAGTGTAACAGAAAAATGGGGGGGGGGGGGGGGGGGATGGGGATATATCTTATCCCCCCACTTTTTGGAGGGGGGATGATGTGTACAAATATCCCCCCTCACTTTTTATTTAAGGAGGAAAATATATTTTGATTTATCAGTTAGTAAAAATTCTGAATATCTATCATAAACAGCCATCATATTTTAGAATTTCTATTTGAAAATGTGATTGAAACCCCCCCCCAAAAGGGGTTATTTTTGGCTCGCTCGCTTCGCTCGCTCGTCATATTTTATCATTTCTTTTCTAAAATGCGATTAAAGACAAGAAAAGTGGCCATTTTTGACTCGCTTGCTCGTCATATTTCAAAACATTTATTTGGAAATGCGATTAAAGACCCCCAAAGCGGTTATTTTTGTTCGCTCCCTTCGCTCGCTCGCAAATTTGATATTGATCAAAATAATGTGTAAGAGGGGAAAAAAAAAATCGTCCAAAAAATTCAATTATCCCCCCACCCGCTCCTCAAAGTGGATTTACGCTGGCGACTAAAACTCGCGCTTCACGCTCGATTTTTCTATACACGCAAAAAAATATTGACTGCCCCCGCCCCCCCAACATTTTCTTTTGCCCTCAATTTGCCCCCCCCCCCCCCCCACTTTAACAATCCTGGTGCCGCCACTGCCTAGTTAAGACACCTCTTTCACCTAGTACCTGCCTCCGACTCCTACCCAATATTATATAGACGCAGGCGCGTAGCCGGGGGGCGATGGGGGCGGTCGCCCACACCCCCCCCCCCCCCCCCCCAAAAAAAAAAAAAAAAAAAAAAAAAAAACGCAAAAAAGAGAAAAAAATGGAGAAAAAAAAGCGTGAGCAAGGAAAGAAAAGGCCAAGAGAACGTAAGAAAAGCGGGAGCAGACAAGGAACAATGACAAAGAAACGTCGGAGCTTCTGCGCTTCGCGCGGGAGGCCTGCACCCTGCCTGCACCCTCCCCGCACCCTGCCTGCACCCTCCCCGCCCGCGTCTTTTTTTTCCCTACCGTTACTGCGTAAAATTGCAGAACTTCACTCAGGAAGCGACTTGTGTGAGAGGCTACACAGAACACACGCAGTACGCATGCGCGTGGACTAATGACGTCTCCAACTAGTAGTAGTAGGCCTAGTACGAATACTTACGCTGAAAGCATGCTGAATGTAACTAACAGCTGACACCAACTATCGCGGTGTCAGCTGCACTTCAATACATGAACAATTCCATCCAAAACTATATAAACCTCTCATAATTCTCTACCACAAAGTATGAGTGACTTTTGATATAGTTATTTTTCTTCAAATCTAGCTGACATTATGTGTACGCAGCTAGCCCATATCACATGCATTGCAAGCCGACGCGATCGACGAACTAAGTCCACGCGCATGCGTAGTGCGGGTGTACTGCGTAAATCATATTCTCTATATTGATAATAGCCTCTCGCACTAGTCGCTTCCTGAGTGAAGTTCTGCAATTTTACGCAGTAACGGTAGGGAAAAAAAAGACGCTCCCCGCCACCTAGGCGCTAGGCCCGAGCGCGCTTTGCACGCTTCGCGTGCTCATACTCACTATACCGCTCCGGCTCCGGCCGCGCCGCCCGCATACGTACCCCTGATCCACCGGTCACCATGCATGCTCAGGGCCAGGCCAGGCCGGCAGGATATGTGCTTGAGCGCGCGCTCGGGCGCCTGCGTTTGGAAACCTGATCGAAACGAAGCTACGACTAAGTCGTCTTTGGATGGGGGAATGAGTGAACAAACACCACATCATCACATCACATCAGGTAAGGAAATGAAAGATTTCTCCAGGGCCGGTATTCTGAAAATCGTGTTATCTTTTGTCTTATCTTCACTATGTTAATTGTCATAACAAATTTAAAACGCGTAGTCTACTTATGGTGGCTTTTACTAAACACTCCGGTCGCGGCTCGCTGGGTATGGTGCGCCAAGTGTTAACTGGGTTATTCGGTCCAAAACTTCAGTCAGTGTACAGTAAAACCAAAACCCTCATAGCCACGCCCACAAGCATATTCTGGTAAACTGATCCTCCCGTCCTCTGCTATGCACAAAGTGTTTGTAACGAAACAAAGTCGATCAACATGATCAATGCCCGGGCGAAGTGGATCATTACTATAAATCCTGTCTGTTTATTCATATTGGTGGGAGGTTTTTGTTGCAAAATCGTCTGTTGCATTTCATTTTGTAACAAAATGGTTCACCGTTTGTTAATTCTATAAAGAAATAAAGTTTTGAGTGAACTAAATTGTGCAGTTTTGGACCTAATAACTTACTTAACACTTGGCGCCCCATACCCAGCGAGCCGCGACCTGAGCGTTTTCCAGCGCGACGCGACCCGAGTGTTTAGTAAAAGCCATCATGGTTGGTATAAACTGCGCAAATGACCAGCACACGTACATAAGACAAAAGTGCACGATGTGTTTGACAGTACAGGTACGGTACAAGCGTTAACTTACATGCGAAGAGGACGGAATCCTCTTTCCCCCCACCAGTGCAGTGCTTGTCCAGTAATTCCTTAAATTTTTCCACTGATTTTACTTCGACATTGTTAATTTATAGAGGTCTATGTAATTACATGGAACAATTTGGTATTATGATATTTTATGGATTGAATTTAGATCTGAAATTCTCTGTAGTCTAGTAAAGTTGAACCCTGATGTCTAACGTTAATCATGACTAATTTTATGTGAATCGGTAAAATCGTAACAAATGCATAAGTTGCAAATCTTGTTCAGTTAATTATGCAAATTGTAAAGTTCTAGCTCTGTGGTCAGGGCTAGTAAAGTTCATGACGTTAGGCTTAAGTGAAGTTAAAGTTTTGCTCTAGCTGCTATACAAGTACCAGTACCTGTTTTCGTAAGCTCTTGATCATTGTGAGACTTCAGACTGTCATACAATATAAATATAGCATAATTAAGCACTAAAGGCATTACCATTAAATTAAAAGTTTCACTTGAAATCTGTGACAAATTTCCTTTTATGTATTCTCAGAACTCACGATCATAAAAGCTGAACATAAGAAAATGGCTTCCACAGAGCAGCTTGGATTTTTCGAAAGTATGGGGCAGAAGAAGGATCAAAGTTTGCATCAGAATGTGTCAAGGGACCAACAAGTTAACGCCAAGGTTCACTTTGAATGCCGAGGCGGGGTGAACGATCAGGATTCATTTGGTCACTACAAAACAAATGCTTCAGATATATATTTCACATATCCAGTAAGTACAGACTCCCAACTGTTTACAAAGAACTTGTACATGAAAGAAGTGATTTTGTGATCTAAAACAGCGCTTCTCAACCTTTCTCAAGCTTTCTCAGGTGGGCCGCGAGGTCAGTCCAGAATATTTAAGAAAATATTCTTGAATACTGTTAACACCAAATTGAATTGAATTTATTAAACATATTGAAATAATATCAACAGTTGTGGATTATCGTCGATGCAATGTGCTAAAAATTTTCGAAGATTTCTGTACATTTGGGGTGGGGTATTATATCAGTCTTTCATTTATTGCAACCATACATATAAGTTGGATTTTGTAATGTATATAATGTAGTGGTCCAGATAATTACCCCAGAATTCGTTCTCTGTTTTCTTTTGTAATATTTTCTTGCTTTTTTTCTCATTGAGATTCTTTGTCCTCAAAATATTTTTAAGAATGAAAGTTGGGCCTCGAAAAAATTTTAATAGCCAAAGTGGGCCTCGAGGTAAAAAAGGTTGAGAAGCACTGATCTAAAACATTTAGATTCTCCATTTTTGAGGCATTTACATGTAGGGGCATTTCCACAGTAACGGAATCACACATGAGAGATTTTTAGCTCACACTTTTAGAGTTTACAGTATATGCTTATTTTGTAATCTGCCCCCTTCTCACCATTTAAATACTCTGTGAATATGCCCAATATGCCCAATATTCCCAATATGCCACCTGAACTCTTTCATTCCAACAATTTTCTATTTTTTACATTCATGATATGGTACATGTACCTCTGTAACGGAATTTCCAGAAATTGGTGTCGCTTTCAACTCACAAAAATGTCATGTATAATCAAACATAGAGCATCCCAATGCAAGTTACATATGTTATGTATTTTTATGTAACTTCTCGGGTCTTGTCCTTATCAGATCATTGTGTATTAACTGTCATGTACTATGTAACTGTATTCCTGTCTTGTCTTGAGAGATCAGGGCCCCATTTCATAAAAAGTTGTTAAGATAGCAACTCTTGCTTGCATGGCAACTTTCATTATAAAAGCCAATCAGGAAGCAGAATTCTCACGGTTGCCATGGTAGTTACCATTCCAGCAGGAGTTGCTATCATAGCAACTTTTTATGAAACAGGGCCCTGATTTGAATAAATGTATCATTGAATTGAATTGAACATAAATTTATACCAGTACTGACTATTAAAGATGGTGGAATTCTTTTTAATTGTTTTTTTTTTTTTTTTTAATTTTTGTTTTCAATTTTTGTTTTTGTAATTTCTTATTTATTTATTTATTTATTTTTATTTTTTTATTTTTTATTTTTTATTATTTTTTTTTTTTTTTGGGGGGGGGGGCAATTCAGGAGTATCAAAGTGATCGTTTTTACCAAAAATCTGAAGTAAGCTGATTGTGCTTCCCATGTGGAATCATCAGTAGATCTCCATGTCCTGGAAAACATATTTGTGCCTTTTACTACATACAATATGTACCAGGCTATTTTTATTTTCATAAACTTTAACAGTTGAAAGGTGGAAAAGAAAATTAAATAAAGATCATCAGAAAAGGAATCAACTTACATGTAGCTTTAGCAGGAAAATGAGCAAATTCAAGGAAACTCTATAAATTAAGAGAAAGTTTTACACCCTTATAACTTGAGTCTGATCGAGCACAAATGTTTTTTTAATTTCTTATTTATTTATTTATTTCTTTTTATTTTTTTATTTTTTATTTTATTTTTTTTTTGGGGGGGGGGGCAATTCTGATTTACAGTGAGGGCACCTCTTTTATTAGCTCTGTAGAGATAATCATAATATATATCTTGACACCCCCACAGGTGAAGTTGATGCTTCCTACTCATGCAAGCTCTTCCAACTGCCAGTGGGTGTACGCCATTAATTTTGGGGGTGGCATAGTATCCGGAGACAACATTGATGTGCAAGTTGGTGTAAAAGATAACTGCTGTGCCATGCTTACCACACAGGCTTCCACAAAGGTACCTATCCCTGTTATTATGTAAAGGTGAACTCTGTTTTGTTCCAGGGAAAAAAATACATGAGGGCTCGGGGCGAAATTCGCCCCCAAAATGCCAAAAAGAGCCCTGGAAAACTAAAAAAGAGCCCCTGAAATTCTCATAGGTTGCAATGTAAACCGTAACACAATGTAGAAAATTCGGGCCAGTGAGCTAAAAAAGTAGCCCCGGAAAAAATAAAATTATTTTTTTCCCTGTTTTGTTCTAAATATAAAGCTTTGAAACTGAGAACTTGTCAGCAAAAATTAAGAAATTTGATCATTGCTTGCCTTCCAAGCTATTGAATATGATGTATTAATGTACTGCTCCATTAACATTTTCCCGTTGCGAACAGGCCATTTCTTTCATATCATCATGTCATGATCGGGGTCCCATCTTGTTAAGAGTTGTAATCAATTCAAATCAATCATAACTTGATATCATTTGCAACTCCCATATTTTCAGTACAGAGTTGCGAATGATGTCAAGTTGCTGGTGATTTTGATCAGTTCCAACTCTTTATAGGATGCGGGCACAGAATTCACCTTTATTTTCAGCGAGAGCCCTGAAATTTTAACCCATTCGTGACACAAATTATTTAAAAACTTAATTTGATCAGCTTTTATTCTTCAAATTGGTAACACCATCATTTTTATTTTATTGCTACATTTTTCTTATAAAACATCATGTATCTGAAATGAATATAAATTGACAGAAATGATGAAAAGTCAAAAAGTTGCCAATTTGCAGGGGAAAACGGTGATTTTAAACTTTCTATCACATTGCCAATTTAAGGATTTTAATGCTTATTTTCCTTTAAAAAATTTTCAGCATCAAACAACGAATATTGACGCAACCAAAATGGGCACAGTTTGTGTAGAATTTTTTGCTCTTCTGCTCATGTATTTGGTATCATTTTTAGGGCTTTGCATCAAAAGATATTAGGCCAAACCACAAAATGTGGACCCTCTGTCACGAATGGGTTAAAGAGAAGCTTGAGTTATGGGAAGGATGAAAAATAATTTGTGAGCTTTCTCATTCTTTCCATGTCAGTTACATGTAGGAAGAACAAAATGGTAAACATGTCCCCCAGAAAGGACTGCTCTTCAAATGTCCTCATATTGGAAATATGACAAGAAAAGCTGAAAAGTTAACTTTAGGGTAACATTATTGGCAGATTTGTGTGTGATCCCATATACTTGTTTCTTTGTGCAGTGTGCTATTACCTTTGGGGGAAAATAAGTGAATTTCTTTATCAATTCGATAATCCCCAAATCTCACACTAGACACCTGTGTTTATATTACTATTCTAACTCTCCCAGTTGCTTTGGAACATTTTCTTTCACAGTATGATCACATGACCAGAACTCCAGTTTATCTGTAACACTTATCATCTGTTTCAGGTTTATCACAGTGAGGAAGGGCAGGTCAGCACGCAGCGGCTTGAGGGTGTAGTGGAGAATGGGAGTGTCCTAGCTGTCTTGCAAGACCCTGTTACATGTTTTGCTAATGCCAGATACAGACAGACACAGGTAAAGTAAAAACTAGCACTATGAACATGACGGACAAAGAAAGTGGACAAAATAAACAACCCCTCATTCTACCCTTCACAGTGGTTCTGGTAGTCAAAAGAACATCCCTTCACTGCTATTATCTAAAATATGTGGAACAGGTGTAACATGCATATTCACTTGGAAAGTTCTACTAACATAATAGCAGTGAAGGGATGTTCTTTACGCTACCCGAACCATTGTCAAGGGCAGAATGAGAGGTTGTTTATTTTGTCCACTTTCTGTGTCGGTCATGTTCATAGTGTAGATTTGTGTCAAGACTGTCCCTCGGATAGGACATTAATTGGATAGGTTGTAGTGGTGATTTGGAGTGCCCTAGCTGTCATACAAGACCCTGTCACATGTTTGCCTATGCCAGATACAGACACACACATGTTACATCATTCCTTTAGAAATATTGGATTCCTATTTTGGATAGGATGCTTACGTTTATCAATCACCTGAAAAAAAAGAAAAATTATTAAAAGGTGTATACATGTAGCTAGTTCTTGTTTAATTGGTTGGTTATTTTACCTGACTGCTAAGAAAGCATGTACATGCTTGTTAGTAAGCAACCAGGGGACTGACGGCTTTAAGTCCCCTCCGAAGGACTTGGTAATGAGGATTAATACCTTACCAAAGGGCATTAGCGCATCCACTTGGTTTCTCCCAGTTACAAGACCACTGCTCTACCGCTGAGCTGCAGCCCCTCCTTTTCTTACGACAAAACTCTCCAAGAAACTTTACTTTCTGGGGTTAACAATTGAAGGGTTTCAAGAAAACAAAGATGACATTTTAAGATCACTATGTGGACAAAAGGAATAACAGTACCATTGGATAAAAACCCTCGGCTTGTTCAGGTACATGTACATGTATGACGTGACCATAGACATATAATAAATTTACTAGACGGAAAACAGCACGCGCGGATATCATTACGCGAATGGCATTAGGCCCCGCCTCTTTCGGATCATTTGAAGGGGTCAATACGCACCTGTTATTGCCATGATATCGATAGCACTGTTGCATTATTCATATCTATTGCGCGTATCAGTTTTATTGTAACACTTTGATTTTGATTTAATGCGCATTTATTGCGCATGCGGTAAGCTGATGGGCGTAATGTTTCAAAACGTGTACAAACGCACGCTACTCGTGGGAAGCATCTTGCAAAATGAATTATTCATATTTGATCATGAATATTGATCGGTGCTTAGGTCGGCCTTCTAATGGATCTGGACAAAATGGCAGAGCTTTAGGGGCCTGGACGTGACAAACCCAGCAACGTTTTTAGTGAACAACTGAATGGGATATGAGGCGGGAAAAAAAGACCTCCCCAAGGCAAGAGACAATTTTTTTTTTTGCCTCCCTGTGGCAAAAAGCTGTGGACCAATCAAATCCTTTTAAAAATTTGGTGCAAAATATGTCATGAGTTTGACAAAAATATACGTGGCAGGTTTGCTGTGCCATATCTGAACACTAAAAATATTGCAGGGGTTTCTCGCATCATATCTGAACAAGCCTTAAAGGCAAAGTCCACCCCAGAAGTTTCACTGTTTCAATAAAAGAGTTAAATTTGAACAGCATTTTAAAAAAGAAATGAGCAAAATCGGTCAAAGAATAAGAAAATTACACTCATTTACATTTTCTAGTAAGTTACTCTCGGCTCTGCAAATTGGCAACACTGATGACATCATAGGTGAGCAGCTCTCCATTCACATTGTACATGAAATTTCACATTTTCTCAATTTTCTTGGAAGTTACACATTTTCTAACCCCCATAGACAATGTATGTTCAGAAGAATTGCTTTTTACATAACATACTTTGACTATGGGGTGAGAAAATGTGTAACTTCCAAGAAAATTGAGAAAATGTGAAATTTCATGTACAAAGTGAATGGAGAGCTGCTCGCATATGATGTCATCAGTGTTGCCAATTTGCAGAGCCGAGAGTAACTTACCAGAAAATGTAAATGAGTGTAATTTTCTTACTCTTTGACCGATTTTGCTCATTTCTATTTTAAAATGCTGTTTAAATTTAACTCTTTTTATTGAAACAGTGAAACTTCTCGGGTGTACTTTCCGTTTAAATCATATGCGGGCATGGGAACACATGTACATCGATTTGTCTACTCACTAGATGCTTTATCTTTACTGATATTCAACTTGCATTATCCATCTCTTGAAGTAGTAGTTGAGGCTCATATTTTGAATTTAGGACAATTCCACATGGGAAGCTCAATCAGCTCACTTCAGGTTTATAGTAAAAACAATCACTTTGATTGCCCTGAATTGCCAAATCTTTAGATTAAAAGAAGCTTTAAAAAAAGAAAAGAATTCCACCATCTTTAACAGTCAGTATTGGTATAATCTATGTTTGATTTTACATGACATTTTTGTTATTTGAAAGTGACACCATTTTCTGGTAATTCGGTTACCAAGGTACATTCATGTACATGTACATGTATATCACATTATCACAATATCATGAATGTAAGTAAAAAATTGTTGGAATGTAAGGGGAGTTCAGGTGAAAGAGTGGGCATATTTGCAGAGTACTGAATGGTGAGAAGGGGGGCAGAATTTATACAATAAGTACATAAACTCCAAAAATGTGAGCTAAAAATCTGATTTTTAATCCTATTACCATGGAATTGCCCTTTACTGTACATGTAATATAGAGACATTGAACCTGTAGCAGAGCAAATGTTAGGCACTGTCGCACTTTAGGCAAGTAAAATTGATTCCTAGTTTCTCGTCCAGATATTTTCAAATTGAGGGGGAGGGGGTTCCATGTTATTTGATATTTGATATTTTTTTTACATGAAATGCTTGTCAGAAAATTTTAACACGCATTTCCTCCTTTTTTCTTTGTTGATATTTTATTTTTGATATTTCATTGATATGAGCACGTAAGAGGCTCAAAACAATGTGAAAATGAATGGTATTAATGATTTCTTTGTAACCTCATTGTCTAAATGTACTCATTAAAATTTCATTTTAGAACAAAAATAACAAAATAACAAAAATTTTGAAGCTCTACAAAAAAAGGAAGGAGGAGGGGACGAAAAACTAGGAATTATTTTTATTTGGCCTTAACAACAGGTATAAACAGACACAAATACTGTACATGACATGTAATGTAACTGATGAACATCTGTTACGTGGTGATGCGCACAATTATGTTATAAAGTATTAGGCACATTCACACACAAGAGGAGCTGAAATTTGAATCGCGATTCAAATTTTGATCATTCACACACAGGGAAAGATAGAACTTTGGATCGCGATTCTAATCGCGATTCATATTTCGATAGTTTTTAACCATTCACAATTTCATACACATGAGGAAGGAATGACAAACGGGCAGGAAAGCCTACCAATTTTTCAGCTTAAACTTTTTAACACGATCTAGATGGGGGAAAATACTTTCCACCACACATCAACAATAGAAGGGCTACAAAAAGTACTGCAGCAAATTCAATAAAAAAAACGTGGTAACGAACACTTATTTGTTTTAACCCATAGACGTACAGTGTCTCCTTTAGAAGACGCTTTGGCAGTATCTGTTGGTCCAGAGTGCTGGGCATGAGACATTATACATGAGTAGAAAGAGAAAAATTCACTAAAAATTTTGAGTCCATTTTCAGTGCAGTATGATGTTGCGTTTTTTAATTAGAGCAGTTTAAATGTAACAAATCATTTAAGTCTTTAAATTGGCAATGCAGTTAATATTATATAATCCCTATTTCCATGTTCAAATTGGCAGTTTCTGCTTAAAAGTTTACAATCATAATTCATTTTGGTTCATGTTATATCTATTTTATTTTTTCAAACTGTGTAGGAGTGGAAAAAAATAATAGTTGTTGCCAATTTGAGGATTGAAGATGATTAATTTAGACCTCTAAAAAGCTCTGTACTTCTATGGGTTAATACTATCAGTAATAGATCAACGGCATCAAAATCACGTGCAGTGCATGCATATGCATAGCAAAGCCATCGTAAGCAAACTGGATGTTGGACGTTCATGCACAAAAAATGATGGGATAGAAAAAAATGATTTCCGAATCTCGATTCTGTTCACACACGCAATGCACGGCAAATAATTGCGATTATTCTGAAAAATCACACTTCTAATACTGCAAGTTGGATCGCGATTAGAATCGCGATCATTAGTGAGATTATTCTGTCCACCCACGAAATAAAATTAAAATTCTAATCGCGATTAGAAAATCGATTTTTTTAATCTCACTTTTTATCTTGTGTGTGAACGGCCCTATTGACTATCTTGAGGGGCAAAGATAACCCATTTGTGACAGAGGATCCTTTAATAGTGATTGGTTTGACCTGATAACTATTGCTGCGGCTGGTGTTCGTTATTCCGAAGGTTCCTTATTCCGAAACATGCAAATTGCGTATACCTAGATGTTTGTCCGAAAATGAAAAAGGGTTCGTTATTCTGAACATTTGTGGCATTATTTCGGAGGTTCGTTAATCCAAAGGTTTATTAGTCCGAAAATGAAATAAGGTTCATTATTCCGAAGGTTAGTTAATCTGAAAATGAAATAAGGTTTGTTATTCCAAAAGATCGTTAATCCGAAAATGAAATAAGGTTCGTTATTTCAAAGGTTCGATAGTCCAAAAATGAAATAGGGTTCGTTAGTCCAAAAAGAACTAATGAACTAAGGAACCTTTATTTTATTTTTGGACTAAAGAACCTTGGGAATAAGGAACCTTAAAGACGCTAGGTCATGGGCTTTCATGGGGAATTTGACACCATGGGTGCTTACCCAGTAACAGGTGTTGTCCATCACTGGGAATTTTATGACCAACAGACTTTATGTAATGCTCTGTATCTTCACCCTTTCCCCATATGGCAAAGTCATTATCTCACTTTCCCTGGCCCGAGAATGCCCGAAGCAGGCCGAAGAATGTTTGTGGTGGGACAGCTTGTTTTGCTGTGCTCCAGAAATGTAGCTCTAGTACAGGTATTTTTCACAAAGTCTGGTGTCAGCAAATTATGATCCATTCCCCATGAAAGCCCATGACCTAGCGTCTTTAATTCCCTTTTCGCATTAACAAACTTTCGGAATAACGAACCTTATTTCATTTTCGGACTAATGAACCTTCAGAATAACCAGCCTTCGGAATAACGATCCATCAGAATAACGAACCTTCGGAATAAACGAACCTTCAAAATCGGAATAATGAACTGTAACCATTGATGCAGAGCCCTAAAACACCTGCCTACCAATACCCGAGCAAAAAGAGCAAAACACTCTACACACACTGTACCCATTTTGGTTGTGTCAGTATTTTTTGTTTGAAGCTGAAAAGTTTTCTAAGAGAAAATAAGCTTTAAAATCTTTCAATTCGTAATGTGATGAAAAGTAAAGGAAAAAAAAGAACACTGTTTTTCCATGCAATAGGCAACTTTTAACATATCAACTACTTTCTGTCAATTGATATGTTTATGTTAGAGGCAAGAAGAAAAAAAAATAAGAAAAAATGCAGTAGTGAAAGAAAAATACTGTTGCCAATTTGAAAGAGAAAAGGTGATCAGATAAGGCTTCTAATAATTCACGTCATAACTGGGTTAAAGTACTGTTGCTCAAAGTTATTGTTCTCAGGAATTGTACTGTGCCCTGAAGCTGAGGGGCATTGTGCAATTTGGATATTGCTGAGGATCTGTGTTTTTAACCATGACCTAGAAAGTATTGTATCAGTACCAGGCCTCCTGCATGTGAATTCTTAGAAAATGATATTTGGACCAAAATATGCATGTCAAAATATCTTTATTCACAGGAGAATTCACAGATTTGTTAAGGAGTACTGTTCTTGTGTCACTGCACATTATTGTTGACTAGTTAAGCATATATATATCTAGTTATGGTAAGCATATTTATTTCTTCTTGCAGAAAGATACTGGTGTTGCCAATTTGAAGGAGAAAAGGTGATCAGATAAGGCTTCTAATAATTCACGTCATGACTGGGTTAAAGTACTGTTGCTCAAAGTTATTGTTCTCAGGAATTGTACTGTGCCCTGAAGCTGAGGGGCATTGTGCAATTTGGATATTGCTGAGGATCTGTGTTATTAACCATGACCTAGAAAGTATTGTATCAATACGAGGCCTCCTGCATGTGAATTCTTAGAAAATGATATTTGGACCAAAATATGCATGTCAAAATATCTTTATTCAGAGGAAAATTCACAGATTTGTTAAGGAGTACTGTTCTTGTGTCACTGCACATTATTGTTTACTAGTTAAGCATATATATCTACATGTAGTTGTGGTATTAAAGCATATTTATTCTTTCTTGCAGAAAAAATACTAGTGTTGCCAATTTGAAGGAGAAAAGGTGATCAGATAAGGCTTCTAATAATTCACGTCATGACTGGGTTAAAGTACTGTTGCTCAAAGTTATTGTTCTCAGGAATTGTACTGTGCCCTGAAGCTGAGGGGCATTGTGCAATTTGGATATTGCTGAGGAACTGTGTTTTTAACCTTGACCTAGAAAGTTAGTATCCAATACTTAAACACAAACAATATAAAATGGCTCTAGGAATATGTTAAAATGCTCTATAAAGTATGCACCAGATCACACAATTTCACCTTGGAAAAAAAAATAAAAGATAAAAAAAACCAGTTCCTCACCGTGGGAGGGGGGACACCAAATGTCAAAATTTCTGTTTGTAGGAAATTTACCAATCTGTTTGAGAGTAGCATGGATGTCTCATTGTTGATTATATCTAAGCATATTTTATTGTGTCCCTAGCTAAAAATTATTTGCCATATTGCCCTGCAGTCAGTAGTGAATTTCATGCCTGAGTTTGACCAATTGGAGCCATACAATCTTGATATGCTGTTTATAAAGCCATCTCAAAATAAATTTGACATCCTTCACCTTTGCAATGTGCCAAATTAGTCTGATACATGTATGGCTTTCAATGGTTGAGTTGTCAGCAGTGAACTGTGTCAGTGATCTGTTCCTTTCTTCACCTAGACATGTACATTCGACTAAATAGATATTTGGAAGTTCTGCACAATCTTAAAATAGCATTGAACACACACATACTATAGCTCGACGTGCAGTTATGACAGTAAATTGTATGAACAAATGAGCTTCCTGCTCATTCATGCAATTCACTCTGATCATGAATGCATGTTGCAAAACTTCGGGATGTGAATTAATGCTATTTTCCGACACGTTCATGTACATTTACCTATTGTAAGTAGTAGTAAGTATTATATTTTGGATCAGAAATTAATCCTTTAGTGACTGGCTTAAAGACCTTCACGTGATCATGTATTTTTAACTATTTCAGAATGTCGCCTGCATGGCAAGTGACGTCACTTTTTATGACAACATTTTCAAATAGTACACTATTTGTGAAATGATGTCACAATACGCGAAATCTATGCCCGAAATGAAATATTCAGTGGGCATACGACATATACAAGAGCTCGAGTGTGCACCATGGGCAACTCTCACGGTGTCAGGGCTACTGCGTAAGCCATTGTAATATTTAATTCTTTAGTTAAAATTTATGGATCCAAAATGTAAAACAAATATACTCTGCCATATTTCGAATTTCTGGTTAAAACTATGGGCCTTGATGCCTCCAATAGTACCATTCACTTTGGGGCTGCATCCCTCAGTGAATAGTGCTATTTCGGAGTCACCTCTTGCCCCTAGTTTTAATCAGAAACTCTCAAGGCAAGTATATTTGTATACTATGATTCTTACAATGTACTTCTGTAATTACAGTCCTTTGATGTGAGCGAGGACAGTAACCTGGTGTTTATGGATTGGCTTACTGCAGGAAGAATCGCCAGAGGAGAACGATGGGATTTTACAAGGTATTGATTAGTTTGATGCATGTAATGTAATGCTCCATCACGTAAATCATAATAAAGTCCAGAAGGCACAAATTGAAAAAAAAAATATGATGCAAATTATCAAAGAGATTAAAAGATGGGTTTGGCTACTGTGACAGTGCCCTGTACTGTGCTACTCTTGTAATAACCAAGAGAAGGGACGCGAAAGAGGATGGGGGAGAGGATGGGAATTCCTCCCCATTTTTACAGCTACATGAATTTACTCAGCCCCAAGTATTGCTTTTTCGTTCCTACTTTAACAGTTTGTTTTATAGCTGCTGTCTGTCACCTGTCTGCTAATTTGATAATTATTAGATTTCCAACCGTGCAGCATAAAAAGTAACTCCGTATACATGTAGCGCTGTCATTTGTTTCTTGGACAGTGACAGTAGAGGGCAATTCCACATGGGAAGAACAATCAGCTCACTTCAGATTTATAGTAAAAACAATCATGTTGATAGTCCTGAATAGCCAAAGCCTTGAATTAAAAGAAGCTTAAACAAAAAGGAATTCCACTTTCATACTCAGTATCGGTATAATGCAGGTTTGATTTTACAAGGAATTTTTGTTCTTTGAAAATGGCACCATTTTCTGGTAATTCCGTTACCAAGGTTGGATACCACAATATCATGAATGTAAGTACAAAATTATTGGAATGAAAGAGTTCAAGTGAAAGAATGGGTATATTTTAATTGTATTAAATGGTACAAAGGGAGGCAAGGTACAAAACGGGCAAACAAACTCTGAAAATGTTAGTATTGGTAATGGAATTACATTTTGTAATTCCGTTACCGTGGAATTGCCCTAGAACTAATATATTCTGCGTTTCTGTTTCAGCTATTCCAGTTGCAACACGGTGACCTACAGGGGTACCTTGATCTACCGAGATGCCATAACCCTTGAAGACAACCAAGGCGTAAGCATCAGACAGAAGATGGGCCAATATAACGTGATAGCCTCCTGTGTGCTTGTTGGTCGCAAGTTCAGCGACGTTGGCAAAGATGTGCTGGCAAAGTATGGTGGGATGCAAGACTATGGTGAGATGCCAGCTTGTCAATCACTTTTTTGTTATTTGTAATTATTGTTTGTAATTAGGGGCCTGTTTCCCAAAACCCAACACCTGACAGGTGTACAACAGCTAAGGTGTACAACTGTCAGGTGTACAACTGTCAGGTTTACCACTGTCAGTTTTTCCACTGTCAGGTGAACAACTGTTAGGTGTACAACAACTAAGGTGTACAAATGTCAGGAGAACAACTACCAGGCATACAACAGCTAAGTTCAAGGACATCCTATCGAAACACGTGTATAGTCTATAACAAGTTACCTTATGGGTTGTTCAAGAACTTAGACTTATGACACTTTCGAGAAACAGGCCCTAGAGCTCTGGTTGGATTTTCGTGAAGACCTGGAGGTGTGGGTTCTCTTGGGGAGTTTGACACCGTTTGGGTGTTTACCTATTTCCAAGAATTTGTTTAATGACCTGCTGTTGTACACCTGATGCAAAAGAGCATTAGAGCAGATAGCACCTTATTAACAGGTTCATATTGTTGCAGTTGTTACTTTGACAAGCATCGATGCTCTGGGATGGGAACGATTTCTCCAAGCTTGATTTTGTAAAGATAGTGGATTGGCTTTAATGTATCGATTGGGTTTTATGGTACACGTAGGTTTAGACATAGTAGAGGTGTCATGATCTAGTGGTTACATCAGCGGACTGTGGATCTCATGGTCCAATTTCAAGTCCTGCCATGGTGCTAATGTCCTTTGGCAAGATATGAATCTACATTTGCCGCTCTCCACCCAGGAGCAAATAGGCACCTGTGAGGATTGCCGAAAGCCAATGTGACTGCCTTTGCCATTGGTCTGCATGTGAATAGTGCAAAATGGTAGGAATGCTCCCATAGGAGTGGAGATGGTGCACACTTGTCTTGCTAGAAATCTAGTGATCAGAGGTAATGATACTAGCATTATTCATGTAGCGTGCTGTATAAATGTAACATATTATTGTTATTATAATTGTAGTGTTTTGTCTTTAGTTGAAGTTTAGAATTTGGTTATTGTACGTAATTCATGCAGAGCAATCGTCTCGGTAGCATTCATCTTTTATACTCTTTGTTTGTTTCCCCACAGGAGTGAAGCCAAATCAGAACATCACAGTGGCTGTAAGTCCGATTGAGATCACTGTTGAGGGCGAAGAGGTTCCAGGAGTTATCGTCAAGTTTGCTAGCACTTCAGTCAGCCTGGTGAGCATGAGACTATTACTCATGATCAGGAACTTTAGTAGCATGTATAATACACAAATTGTTAAATGGCAACTGTTTTTCTGACCAGGGCTGATGCATTTTACAAAAGGGGAAGTTTCTGTGTTATGATTGATGTCAGAAATAACTTTTATGATCAGTTACATAAGCACTTAAGAGGCTCACAACAATGTAAAATGATTTTTTTGTTTTTGGTCACATCATTGTCCAGTTGTACTCAGACACAAATTGAGTTCATTTTAAAACAAAATTTGCCAAAATAAGAAAAATTTGGAGACATGTCAAGAATAAGATGAGGGAAAGAGAAAAAATTAGGAATTATTTTCATGTGGCTTTATTTCTTCTACCAACCTATAATGTATTTCACCAAAAGGCTCATTCAGATACCTAGTGGCAAACCCCCACAAAAACTTTTTTTGGGTTTTTTTTTTTGGTTGTTGTTGCCACATTACTTATGATAATGAGATGTGCAAAGTCTCACTGATAATTCAAGCTCAAATAAAAGAGAGTTGTGGCAAAAGTTGAACAGACAAACTCGTGATGTCATATTTTGCGCTGACTTTATAAGAATTTGATTGGTCCACACTTTTTTGCCGGCGGAGACGATAAAGATGCCTCTTGCCCCAGTGTTGTTGATTTTTTGCCGCCTCCAACACATTCATTTATGCGCAAAAAAAAAAAAAAAATGCGGGGGTTTGCCGCTTCATATGTGAACAAGCCTTTGTACTCATGCCATTATTTCTTATTGTTACCCCACCAGGTGTACTCAAAAGCAGAGGAAATTTTGAAGCCACTCTTCCCTATGCTGGGTGGGAACCCATTCCAAGAGAAGCACTGAGCGTAGAGATATGCTGCCCACACATTGTTGATTTACATGCTTGTGGATTCTCCCAAGGTTTTGTATGGAGATACAAGCTGCTATTGATGCTGATGTGATGTGCTGCTCCACAGTCAGTCCGCAGGTCCACAAAAAAGTGGCTTCTTTCACGTAACTGGTATGCATGAACGGAACAGGCTCTGCATATTTAATAAGTTAGAACCTGTCAGAACACCACTTTCATTATGGCCCTTGCTGCTCTAATAATTTATCAAATTCGATGTTTTTGGTATCTATGTAAAGATGAATAATCAATCTTTTATGCCATGTGTTTGAATTGAATGAAATTTGGAAAAAGAGGGTAAAATTGTTGATCTAAAAATGATACAAAAATGTTTTTTTCGCCTGCCAAAAGTTGCCATTTTGTAAGGCTTTTTATACTTGAGCCCAAATCATTTTACATTACCACAAAGCTGAATATCTATGCTTTATGAAAATACCAATTTTAACACATGATGCAATTTAATCGGATCAAGAGCACACTTTACACAGACCAAGTGCAATTATCAGCCCCAAACCATAAATACTGCTCTGTGATTGGTCCATTCAGACCACACACTCATCCTGGAATCCTAACGGTCACTTGATGAGTCACTGAAGGTCACACTGTCCATGTGGTAATCTGTTCAAAACAACCGCACTGGCATGATTCTGACCTTATCCAGCCAATCAGAACACTGGATTTCATGCTGATCAAAAAATCAAGAAATCTCGTCCTGAACTTCGTTGGGAAAAACAGATTTCATTTTTAGATAAAATGAAAAATTTCAGAGATAAAATGATGCTCAGAATATCACCTCAGAAGTAGAAGTATCATAACTGGTATGATTATCGATATTCTGGAATAAGGATCAAGTCTTTGTTTCAAATGAAAAACAGTGTGTGACATAAAAGTGCAGCTGAACATGTCATGTGTCTTTTTTGAAACCATGGCAGAGCAGTTCTCGCTAGAGCAAATGCCAGAGCGCCCCCAAATTCCAAATAACTTGTACACAAGGATTATTGAGCAACAAAGATAGTAAGGCTAAATCTTAGGGCATAGATCCTATATTTTTTCTCATACAGTACATGTATATTCTACCTCATTCTCATTATTGTTGTAAATATGTAAGTTTTTGACAATTGTTGGAACGTGCATGTAACCTGTGCATGGGCCAGGAGTTGCCACATTTAATTTTACAGCTTCTTCATGCCTTCATGCCTTCTTGATACCTTTTTAAAACTAGATGAATCCTCAACCATCCGCGGTCGAAATTTATGCCTCCGCCATTGCTAGATCGGAAATATATGGTACATTCATATTGATTTGTTTTTATTTTCATGTATAAAATGACATCTTTGACCTTGTGACCCCCAAATCTAATGAGACTATTATGAGACTTCCATATGCATACATGAGCCAAGTTTGGAGATGAAATGTCACAGAGTTGCTATTATTTTGCAAGTACAAGCAATTTTCATGTACATAATGACCTCTATGACCTTTGACCTTTAACCTTGAGACCCAAAAATCTAATCACATCATTGTCCCTCCCATATGCATACATGTGCCAAGTAGGAAGCTGCTCCGTCAAATGGTTGTTGAGTTATAGCGAGAACGGGCCATTTCTATGTACATAATCTCTATGACCTTTGACCTTTGACCTTGAGACCCCAAAATCTAATCAGATCATTGTCCCTCCCATATGCATACATGAATCAAGTTTGAGGTTGATTGGTCGAATGGTTGGTGAGTTATGGTGAAAAACGAACCATTTCTATGTACGTAATGACCTCTATGACCTTTGACCTTGTGACCCCAAAATCTAATCAGATCATTGTCCCTTCCATGTGCATACATGAGCCAAGTTTGAAGCTAATCTGTCAAATGGTTCTTAAGTTATCGTGAGAACGTGCCATTTTTATGTGTATTATTACCTCTATGACCTTGACCTTTGACCTTGAGACCCCAAAATCTATTGAGATCATTGTCCCTCCCATACGCATACACGAGCCAAGTTTGAATATGATCCGTCAAAAGGTTCTTAAGTTATCGCGAGAACGAAAACGGGACAAACAGACGGACTGACGACCCGAAAACATAATGCCTCCGGCCACCACTGAAGGTGGAGGCATAAAAATGAGAATAAAAATAAAAGCATGGAGATGAAGTGGCCCTATTAGGAAAACCAAAAAAGTAAATGTTTGAAGTAAATTAATCTTATTTGTTGTGTGGTGTTTCGTAGTCGAGTGGGTTAAACACTTGACTGGAAATGAGAGATCATGAGTTCGATCCCCGGCACAGCACTTCTGTCCTTGAGCAAGGCATTTTATCTACTTTGCTCTTTCATCATGCATTAAATACTAGTAAAGCATGCATTGTGCTAGGCATATTGATTCCAACGTGTGCATGTAATGGGTGTGTTTTTTTGTTTAAAAAAAAAAAGAGAAAGCATATGTTCACACCCCCTATTATTGTAATGACTACTGAGTTGTCAAACTTCCATGGACTTCAAGGTACAAGTGGACCACCCGGTTCCTGTAGCCTATGGGTTAAAATTAGCCACAAGAGTAACAATTTGATTTGGAATTCACATCTAGGGGATGTTTCATAAAGCTGTTCATAACGCATGACTTTACGAATGACTTGAATATGAAGTGCTAAATGGGATGCCCAGTTTTTCCTGATGTTTTAACAAAGTGTGACTGCTTTCCCATTATCTCAGTTAAATTGTGGAATAAAATATACTTTGCAGTAAAAATGTAAACAATAGAATATTGATCTACGTCTGCATATTTTACTTTTCACTGATGCGATTTGTAATGATTGAGAATCCCATTTGGCTTGGCATATTCCAGTCATTTGTAAAGTCATTCGTAACACTATGAACAGCTGGTTGTATTATAGAAGTCCATTGTTATGCTAGTCATTAGTTGTATTTTTATCATCTTTTGATCGTCTTTATTTTAATTAGGAATTCCGTGTGCATGGGCCAGGAGTTACTAAATTCTACTTTTTGGCCTTTTAATTCTAAAGAAGAAAAAAGGGCTATTTCATCAAGATTAGGTGGCATGGTTATGACAATTAATCTAACTTCACTATAGATGTGTAATGTCCAAAGTCTGTGCAACTTTGACACAGGAGTTTAATGAGTAACAAGAATTATGTGATATATAATGTTATATTTGTAAATAGTATCATAGTTATTATTAAATTACTACGCAAGTTATTTAGTACTATCATGCTATTAATTTTTAGACAATATCCTGTGCATGGGCCAGGAGTTGCCACATTAATTTCACATGCCTGTTTTATCCTTAAAAACCCCTGCAAAGTAACAAAATGCAGCATTATTCTGGTGCTCTTCCACCTTTAATAGTTGAGTTTCAGCTAAATTTGATGAATTGTATGAAAATGAAGTATCCACACACAGCTTAATTTCTATCTTTCTTTAAGGATAAACTGGATTTCTGGTCATGTGGTCATAATGTGAAAGAAATGGTACCAAAGCAACCAGGAGAGTTAATGCAGATTAGTTGTATATGAACATAGGTCACTAGTGTGAGATTTGGAGATTATCAAATTGATAAGAAATTCACTTTCCTCAAAAGATACTTGCACTGCACAAAGAAATGAGTATATGGGATCACACACAAATTTGGTATGAATGTTTCACCCAAACTATTCAGCTTTTTCTTTTCATATTTCTAATACGAGGGCATTTGAAGAGCAATCCTTTCTCAGGGACATTTTTACAATGATATTCTTCTCAACTGACATGGAAGGAATGGGAAAGGTCACAAATATTTTTCATTTTTCCCAGAGCTCAAGCTTCTCTTTATGATGGTATATGTTTTCTGACCGTTGCCTTTTGAAGGGGGTTTCCAGTCTTAGGTTAGGCACCTTATCAAAAGCCATAGCCAATTTGGAGCGCAGTCTTTAGCATCTTTCCCGCTCAGCGTCTTTTCCCCTCCGATCCTCCCGTTCCTCATTAGACATAACAGCGGGGGATCGGGAAAGCCGCTGTAAAAGAGAGGTTGAGGAGAAGACGATCACAGACGCGGGACAAGACTTTGGATAAGCGGCCTTAATTGATTGTAATGAAAGCAGAAATATGGGAGTAGTAGATGAGTGAAAATGTGAAGAAAGTGTGATGAACAGTTTTGAATTTTGTAAATTTGTAATTGATCAGACACAAACTGGCAATTTCACATTGTACATTGTAAACACTTTTCCCATTTATTTTGCACTAAGAAATCATGATTGAGAAAGATTCATGTCATGGAGGGGGGCATGTAAAAACTTGTCTGCAGTTATATATCTGTGCCAGTATTCAGTTCGATACCAGTGATTATATGAGAATTTCAACTTTTCAAGTTATATTTTACTCAGTATTCTGCTCAAGTAAAATACTTAGCCAATTTCAGTACTAGTATTCTTCAATGAAATCCTTTGGCTAAGTATTTTACCCTAAGTCTAAGATAGAGTCCCCAGTTTTCCATTTTCAAAAATGCAAATTCCGTTTTCTTTGGTGTTCTAAACTTCAAATTCCATGTTCTTCAGTGACATGCACATTGCACAAAACACATGACAAAAGCAATTTCAAATAGTAAATATCTATAAAAAAAATATTTTAAAAAGAGGGGAGTTTCCCTTATCTATACGCACTGCATGCAGCTGAAACTTCTTGAACACATGCTATTAACACTGTGAACAGGTTTGATTCAGATTTTCCGCCGATGCACGGTTTTGTTTTATTAGATTTAAAAAAAAAAAATTTTTAAACATTTTTAAAGGCAGTTTTCATAATTCAATTTTTTTTGCCTAAAAAATCCTGTTTTCCGTGAAATTCTGTGAATTCTGTGTTTTTCACGAATTCCGTGCACTTTTTCCGTTTTCCATATCGCGGAAAACTGGTGACTTTAGTCTAAGACAGCCCCCAAGCAATTATTTCAGGCATGTAGTTTTCATGCATACACAGGCATGATTATGCTGAGCACAGGTAAATTTTACAACCATGCATACAATGCAATACTGCGCATTATTTTGTGATGTCACAGTGGTTATCAGTAGTATCTACCTCAAGGTTTGGTTGCTATTAAGAAAAATGCCGAGATGTGATCTGAATATGAGTTAAACCATTTTACTTTTCCTTGAACAGCCAGTATTCTGATTGTGCCATGATGTAAATGGCATGGTAAAGGGAGTGTAACACAGGCTAGACAGTCTGTATACCTGTTTGCGAAAGGATTGCAAAAGGAAAAAATGCTGCATTAAACAATTTTAGGCAATGAATTCCAGACTTTTTACTTTGTCATTAGTTTTGTTATGCTATTCCTGAGAACATTGTAATGTGGAGAAATTTCTGTGTGCTGATAATGATGATGATGATGATCCTCCCCATCTTTCTTCCAATCTCAATTTCACCTCCCGTTCGACCTTCCTTTCTAACCTTGCTCTTTTAACGTTCCTCTCCCAGTCTTTCTTTCTTCCATTATCTCATCCTTTTCTCTTGCCTCTCTCTTTCCCTGAACACATTTTCAGGTTTCCTTATTCTTCCTATCTCCTGTACTGCTTAAGCCATTCGTGACAGGAATTATTCAAAGCCTAATTTGATCAGCTTTTATTCTTCAAATTGGCAACACCAACATTTTTATTTTATTGCTACATTTTTCTTATGAAACGTCATGTATCTGAAATGAATATAAATTGACAGAAATTATGATGAGAAGTAATAAAGTTGCCAATTTGTAGGGAAAAACAGTAATTTTAACATTTTCATCGCATTGCCAATTTAAGGATTTTAATGCTTATTTTCCTTTAAAAAAATTTCAGCATCAAACAACAAATATTGATGCAACAAAAATGGGCACAGTAAGTGTAGAATTTTTTGCTCTTTCTGCTCATGTATTTGATATGATTTTTAGGGCTTTGCATCAAAAGTTATTAAACCAAACCACAAAATGTGGACCCTCTGTCTCGAAACACAATCGAAACACAATCCACACAACACTCCCACGTCCGCATACCGCCTGTATATAGCCCCGCTCTGTCACCTGTTAACCTCAATCCATGATGACAAACTGTCAAGTAGTTCGAAACATCATGTTACACCTGTCCTTTTCAGGGCAACCACAACTCCAGAAAGAATCTATTAATTCCAAACTCAACAGTCCTATGGACTACACACATGATGAATACCGCAAAACGCCAAAGTCTTCCCATCTCATTTTCAAAGTGGGAACTCACCATAACAAGGATCTTGGGATCACGAAAATTACCTTCTCTTTCAGGAATCTCCTTATAGTAGGGTAAAAAAGAAACTCAAAAGAAACCAAACCTGGGACCAGCAGAATTAACTTGTTATATGAGGAATCTTGTTTAATATGCTAGAGCTCTTTATAATGAGTTACCACTCTACCTTCGCATTCTCTATGTCCTTTCTCTCATCTGGCTGTTTTTCATTCCATTCCTTATCCGTCTTCTTTCCATTACTTCATCATTCCACCATCCACTATCTATCTTTCTATCTTTCTCTCTTTCTCTCTCTCATGCTCTCTCTCCTCTCATAACATTCTCTACATACAGCTGTATCTTCCCATTTGATGTATAACCCGTATTCAATGTTCTTCACTTTCTCTTCTTTCCCTCTGCTCTACATGCCCTCTTTCATTTCGCTTTTATTTTTGGTTGGAAATTACAGACCTGCCAACCCTGAAACCCAAGAAATAGGGACAAATGACAAGGCAGAGGCTGAAAATAGGGACATTTCTGAATTTCCTATACATTACTACAGACAGATTTTTGCAAAAAGAGGGACACAGTGGTAGAAGTGGCTCTTTCTTTTACCAAAAATCGGGATTGTCCCTACTAAATAGGGACAGTTGGCAGGTATGAAATTAAGGGTATTCAGGGAAGTTAAAAGTGCACCAAGAAGGCGACTCGAGGCGCTTTCACATATGAGGCGACTTTGTGGCGCCACTTTGTGCACACTTCTTTTGTGTTCAGATATGAGGCGACTTTGTGTCGCCACTTATGCTAGTGAACGCGTTAACATTAACGCGTCAACTCTCAAATAAGAAAGCATTTTGTCAAAACTTGCGCAAACAATCTCATGGCAACAATTTTTGCGCTAACTTTTTAGGAATTTGATTGGTGCGCATTTGTTTGTAGCCAGGCAGCAAACAAAAATGTGTCCTGCCTCGGCGACAAAAATTTTTTGTCGCCCTATACCCCATAGATCTGTACACAAAAAAATGCATGCACACAAAGTGGCGCCACAAAGTAGCCTCGTATCTGAAAGCGCCTTTATGCAACTTGCCAAGGCGCCTTGCTACGGAAATGAAGGCAAGAGAGCGACTTGTTGCAACTCGCCAAGGCGCTTTGTTTAGGACTTGAAGGCAAGATGGTGACTAGTTGCAACAGGGTTGAAATTTGCCAAGGCCCCTTGTTTGGTACACGTAGGCAAAAAGGCGACATCTAACCTTCATGCCTTAAACAAGGCGCTTGGCGAGTTGCACGAGTCGCCTTCTTGGGGCATTTGTCAGCTTCCGTAGGTAATGCCTAAGTCAATGAACTCTCATATGATCATACTAAATTGACAATTTGATACTTTCCTGTATATACAAATCTGTATTTTATGCAGTGGGATATAAGCCTTTCTCCAGAACATGACCGGTCATATCAGACGTCTAAAAACTGCCAAAGTGACCATTATTTCATAAAACATCCACGAATATGTTTTTTCCAATTAGACACTAGCATATAAGAAATACTTTCCTCGAAATTGATCGAGCTTCACTTTCATAAAATCTATTGATTTTGTATACTTATAAAAACCTATTCTAGAATACAAAAAAGAAAGAAATAAATAAAATAAGGGAGTCATAAATAGGGCTGAATGGTAAAATGATTAATTTTGTATTCAAAATTATTATATTAGTACACTACTTGCTTTGTACCAAGAATGCATGACCAAAAAATATTTTCACAAATCTCAGTTTATATTGCCCATCACTGCTCAATTTCCAATCGAATTCCACAGAATTAATGAAGGTTGAAAATGGGAAATATGTTGTAAATGCAGAAATATTTGCAGTATATTGATTTTCGGCAAGTGTAAATTCTAGAACTCCCGAAAATAATGGCACAATTTCCTATGCATTGAAATATCAAATCAAATCGTGCACTTTTGCAAGTGAGTATATGACAAACAGCATTAAAGCCAGTCTCTATTTTTGGTAGCAAAAGGAGAATTGACATTAAACTGATCAAGTATAGTCTCTTATTGTCCATCTTGCATGAAAGGATATGTGCGAAATTGTGTGACATTCCTTCCACGAATTCCAACAAATTTTAGTGTAAATGTCTCAGTGAAACGCAATATAACGGTCACACTAAGCGGTACGCTCTGACACCTCCACGCCAACCAGCTCGGCGTAAAACGCACAGCAATTCGCTGTGTACGTGTGGGCAAATGGAATGCCTATTAGTTTTTTGTGTGTGTGAGCACTGCGTGATGCTCCGTTGACAATGTTTTTGGGGGTCTGAAAACTAAAGTTTTGACATTTTGATTGTAAAATACACCCACACAAATGAGTTTTTATTCAGTATCCTATACATCATAAAGGTTTAATGATACAGTCTCTCATCTCATTTGACAACGAATTGAAATATTGAAAGATACTTTTCCGAGATTTACCAAAACTAGAGACCAGCTTTAAGAACCTGCGAATACGTTGTTGGGTTGCTCAGCACAAATATTTTCATGCGAAAAATAACAGCGATTACAGTACTAAATATGTGCTCGAAAGCTTCAAAAATTTTGTAATCTAGATTCATGAAAATTTCAGAATACACATCAATTAACCAAATTTCTACAAATCATCTCTTCCCAAAAATACGGACAATGTTACAAATGTCAAGAATCTTGGTGCCCAGCTTGTATGCAAATGTGTCTAGAAATAAAAATTTCCCCCTCCAGTTTCTACAAAATAGATAGATATTTCTCTGCATGACGGTTCCTGACATGTTTCAAGACTAGCCGACTTTCAAACATGATCCACAAATACCTGTTGTCACATGCCTGTCCACACACCCTACAAGAAACTGTTTTTTTGTCCTTCCACACAAAACACTTTTCATCCGTCTGCTTTGGTGGTACAATCGTTTGTCTTCCATGCTTCTAAGTGGCTGATCTTCTTTTGACGCAGTCCACACATGTCTTCCTGATTTTCTTTATCCAGAAAAGGTTTCTGTGTCTTTCCTCCTATCCCTAACAAAGATCTTCTTACCTTTCTTTTTCCTCTACATAACTGCTCCGACCTCGTTCTGGGTTTCAGGGTAAGTGAACAAAAATTTCTGACCCAATCCACAGATATTCTCTGTGGCACTTCTTTATCCAAACACCCGACAGAAAGGATCTTATCCCTCCTGCTTTTCCTACATGTACAACACTTTTTGAAGCATTTCTCTCCAAATATTCCATGAAAAATGAATTAGTCCATGTGTGTTCTCCTCTCTCTCTCTCTCCCCCTCTCTCTCTCTCTCTCTATGATACAAATATCTTCTCATCTTTCCTCTTCCTCTGCATAATAGTTCCTGGTTTATTCTGAGCTTCGGGATGGCTAGCTAACTCAGGTGGGCAGGAGGAGTTATTGCTTGCCAGCAGGACGTTCTTGAGGTCGTAGAAGACACCGCTGTCGTCTTGTGTCAGGAAGGTGACTGCGGTACCACTCTTGCCAGCTCGACCAGTTCTTCCGATACGATGGGTGTAATCTGAAATTTTTTTTGAAATAGGAAAAGACATTCAAGACTACATGGCATATGATGACAAATATAGTCTGCATCCTCTCTTAGGCCTTGGTAATTTTAACCATGGGACATTTTACCTCTGGCCTTAGTAATTTTACCATTTTTTTACCATGACTTTACATCTGGCAGCACCAAGACCACAAAGTTTCAGTAAGCATGAATTGAAAGTAATGACAGAAATTTCTACATGAACTAAAACTATTGCGCTATTGAGGCAAGGTTGCTTTAATACATGAGAACATACTGAGCAGAATGCTTTCTTAACATGTGTACATTATGTTCTTGGCAATATCAAAAATGTTTATTTTTTCTTTGTGTATTGATTGCAGGTTGTTACAATACATGCAATACATGTATGAGAAAAACAATAATTACAACAAAGAAATTGATATGATCAGCAATTAACAGAGAAATTTCAGGAATTTCAAGATCAACCAAGATGTACAGCTCTGAGACAAGAGCTCATAAAAACATGCACCACTCACCTTCAATGTTCTTGGCCATATCAAAGTTGATGACGAGGGAGACATTCCTGATGTCGATACCACGCCCAGCGACGTCGGTGGCAACCAGTATATCCTTGAGGCCAGCTTTGAGAGATGCCAAGGCGTACTCACGCTGCTCCTGACTTTTGCCTCCGTGGAGTGTGGTTGCATTGAACTAGTCAAAAAAAAAAAAGGAAATACATAAAATTAAACAAATTATCTCAAGCAAGATTCCATATCAATTTTTTTTGCATTTCAATTTTCTTAAGGACCAGCGTGCAGTCTCTATTTCAGCTTTTCAAATTCTAGGGGGTTTGGAGTTAAAACTTAAGGCCCTGTCCAAACTACCGTTTAACGATTCCGCCTGAGAAACGAATGCGTATGTTCATTGGACTTTTTAAATTCGTTATTCAGCTGGTTTACAGACGTATCTAGACGTTGGCAGACGGCTCTAGTTCATGGCCACAATTGCTTAAATTTGCCTCCGTATGACACCGTCTAACATAAATATTCAGATGGAGGCAGATGGAATTGTTGAACGGTAGTATGGGACAGAGCCTTTAGGAACGAGGTAAGAGAAGCCAGTGAGAAGCGGAATAAAATTGGGACAGGGCCTTTAGGAACGAGGTAAGAGAAGACAGTGAGAAGAGGAATAAAATTGGGACAGGGCCTTTAGGAACGAGGTAAGAGAAGACAGTGAGAAGAGGAATAAAATTGGAAGAATAAATAGCAGAAAGATGAAAAGGGGAAAAAAAATAGAAGAGAAATATAGGAGAAAAAACTGCATTTGATATAAAAACAGGTAGCTTACACTCCACTTAACTCATATGGGGTGTTGCAAGAAAGTTGCAATTGATTGCAAGTTGCAGCTGATTGTCACTGGCCAATTAAAATCATTGTTGCATGCATGTCTTCTTAAAAGGGCAGACCCTGAGCCAATCAGAATGGTTGTTTCAAAATTAGCAATTATTTGCAATCGATTGCAACTTTCTTGCAACACCCCATTAGCTTGAAAGAGAAAAAGTGTGAGGAGGTGTGAGGAGGTGTGAGGAAGAAATAGATCAAGAGAGAGAGAGAGAGAGAGAGAGAGAGAGACCAATGAAGAAAGGAGGGGAGCACAAAAGGATGGACGGAAAAACGAGAGCCTACTAGAGGAAAGAGAGAAAGAAAGAGGAGAGAGGGAAAAAGAAAAAGCGGAGGGGAGGAATAAGACTGAAACAAAAATGGAAAGAGAGCGCAGAAAAGAGAGGATTTAAAAAACAGAGAGGGGGAAGGTGCACAAGACAGCATGAGAATAAGTTCATGACACTTACCCCCATCTTTTCCAAACTCTTCGCCAGGACGTCCACCCCCTTCTTCTGGTTGACAAAGATGAGGACCGGAGGATCGATGCCCTTCTCCAGGAGCTGGATGAGTTTGTGTCTCTTCTCCTGGTTGGTGGTCATGTAGACGATCTGTTGAACGCTCTCCACCGGCTTGCCCACGGAGCCGATGTAGACTACGGCAGGACGACGGAGGTACGACCGGGCCACGCGCTCTACGGCCGTCGGCATGGTCGCAGTGAACATAACAGTCTGTTATAACAGAAAATAAAATTCATTAATTAATACTGGTCTAATACTGATCGCTTTTTATCTTGTTTTTTTCTTGTGTGTGTGTGTGTAATGTTAGCTCATTTGTATATAATGTACATCTGTTCTGTTAAGTAGATTTCTCCCTCTCTAATAATTTCTTTGATTATTTAATCTAAAATTAATTTTTTCATAATTTACATCATCATATTATTATTCAATTAGGGGATCTACATCACACAAAGCTAAGCTTTTTAGTAGATCCCTCCACTTATCATTTTGTCACCTTTTTATACCATAATCATGTATTCTCCGTGTTGCAGTGTTTGTATATACTTGCACATATTGTTGCAATGTCATTGTAAATGTGGAATCTGAATAAATCAAATCAAATCAAATCAAATCAAATCAAATCAAATCAAATCAAATCAAATCAAATCAAATCACTCTTTTCACAGCATGGTCGAAGGTTCTTCTGAGGTACTGACCCTGGGAATGTTAAATGAACAAATGTGTGGACTACTACTTACAGATCTAAGGAAGTACAATCAAACTATCCGATCTACGGCAATATATATATAGAATTAATCCTTTGAATACTGAATTCTCTCCTTCCCATAGAGTTAATACATGGATCACCAGGGGAGCGTTTCATGTAGAGTCTTGTTGGTGATTTTCACTGACTAATTTGCTCTCAGCCAATCAGATGCGAGGATTTTCAGTAGCTTGTAACATATGTCGGTGAAAATCACTGACAAAACTCTTTATGAAACGCTCCCCAGGTTTCAGTAGCCATTGGGTTAGGTGATTTAGATAATTTCTTACGGAATAAAGAGGATGAAACTTGGGGCTCCATAATTCAAAGGACTCACTCTATGTAATCATTCTGGATTTAAACTACACTAAAGGCATACCAGTACTGGCAGCCTTCTTTAGCAAAACACATAATCACAAATCATTCAAGGCAAAAGTAGGAAAACAGCATAATACCTAATGCTCTTATGCTAGTCTTTTAAAAAAAAAAGAAGAGGGGAATCAAAGAGTTGACAGGTACATAAAGGTAGTACGCTTTAATGCAAAACTTTTTTTCAAAGTGAATGTAAATACTATCATTCTTGTTGACCTGACCTGTCTGTACTTTTTCTTGGAGGCAAAGTTGGCGAGAAGTTTGGATGCGTCTTCAGCCTCTTCTGAATCAGGCTTCTGATTGGTCACAGGCAGGTATTCCAGGATCTTCTGAACGTCAGGCTCAAAACCCATGTCAATCATACGATCAGCCTAGAAGAAATAAAACTGTATTAATACTCCGAGAAGGACAAAGACATCTTGGCAGTCACCTTCCCGCTGGACACGATCCTTAAACTGCAAGATAACAGTACCATAACACAGGCCTATATACCTAGTCACTTCCTGCCATACAATGTTGTTGTGTTTTTTTTCTGGTGTAAGGGTTCATTCAAACCATTGTACATTGTGTGCTCTTGACTCTCTAGTTACAAGTACAGTCAACTCTGCATAAGTCGAAGTCGCAAAAGTCGAATAATCGCCTAAGTCGAAGGTCTGTACTGGGTCCCATTCCTTTATTTTCTATTGTTTTTGACCCCTCATAAGTCGAATTTTCTCTAAGTCAAAGCATTTTCTTCAGTCCCAAAAGATTCGACTTAGGCAGAGTTGACTGTAGTTAGATTGGGAGGAGAGACAAGAGGGTTTACAGTGAATAAGTTTACTTTTCCCTCCTGGGTGGTGAAGCCAAATACTGAAATAATATCAAGGACTGCTGGTATGACAGGCTGTTAACAATTATCTGTTGACACCCAAAGTGGCTAATGTTCACAACTGCACTAAACATGGATATACAACAACAAAAAACAAACAAACAAACAAACATAAAAACCTAACCCTCTTTTACTGCCTCTATTTACACACAAAAAACTAAACTTTAAAGCCAGTCCATAGTTTTGGTAGCAAAGGAGAACTGGCATTAAACTGATCATAGTCTCACATTATCCACTTTGCATGAAATGAAGTGTGTGACATTGTGTGATATTCCTTCCATGAATTCCAGTGAATTTTTAGTTTAAATGTCTGAGAGGAACGCAATAAAACAGTTAAACTCAGCAGCAGGCTATGACCCCTCCACGCCAACGACCTCAGCGTAAAACATACACAGCGCTTCGGTGTGTTCATGCGGGCAAATGGAATTCCCATTGTTTTTATGTGTGTGCGGGCACTGTGTGATGCTGCACTGACGCTGTTTTGGGGGACCAAAAACTTAAGTTTTGACATTTTTATTGTAAAATACACCCACGTAAATGAGTTTTTATTTAACATCCTATACATCATAAAGATTTTATGATACAATCTTTCATATCATCTGACAATGAATTGAAATAGTGAAAGATACTGTTCTGAGATTTACCAAAACTAGAGACCAGCTTTAATCGAAAGTTGAATGATATTCTACAAGTCTCTTTCAACCATAGAAAAATATAAATCCACATACTCCAGAAGGGCATTTTGACTGTCAGCTAAAAAAAAATGTATGAAGATACAGAAAACACTAATAATTGAATCCAGTGACTTTTGTAAGACCTTCAGGCACTGCAAGCATTTTCTTGTAAATGAAAGTGTACTACATAAAAAATTGTTACCATCATAATTATCATTACTATTATTATAGCGATGGGTACAAACATGGCAAGAGCAATGCACAAACTCACCTCATCAAGAACCACATACGTGCACTGACTGAGTACCAGGTACCTGTTCTCCAGAACATCGATGAGACGACCTGGTGTTGCTATGACGATCTCGCATCCCAGCCGGAGCTTGAACCCCTGATCCTCGCGGGAGATACCACCGATGATGGAGACCGTTCGGATGCCGAGAGGTTTGCCGAATTTGATGGTTTCTTCTTCAATTTGCTGGGCCAGTTCACGAGTTGGAGCTAAGATGATGGCATATGGTCCCTGGTCCGCATCCTCCTCCCTATTTGCCATAACAACCAAAATAAATGATTTTCAAGTAACTAAATGATTTTACAGTCAGCACATGTTTATTACTGAATTTGATAGTCTCTTCATCAATCTGCTGAGCCAGCTTACAGGTAATGGCATATGGCCTCTGGTCCACATTCTCCTCTCTATTGCCACGACAAGCAAAATAAACATATCAGTTTAACCTGTTGAACACTAAGCTTGAGATAACTCGAGCCAGTGTCTATGGAAGATCATGTTGTACTGAAATCAAATTGTGCTCAACAGATTCAAGTACTTAAATGTTTTTAAACATACTAATCACCCCATTCATTATGCTTAACCTGATGGTCTCCTTCAATGTGCTGGTCCAGCTCAATGGTGGGAGCCAAGATGCTGGCCTACAGGCCCTCGACAGTCTAGGGCCCGTACGATTCTTGAGACCAAAGCATGTCCGATTCTGTAGGCCATGATTTATGTAGCACTTTCCCGTTACAAGTAACATACTGCAAAACTGATTATTCTCATTTGATTGATGACTGTGCCTAAAACTACCAGTACAGAAAATAAGCATGAAATCAAAATCAATTTCATTTCTGTTTCATACTTACCTTTCGATTTTCGGTAGTGTTGTAATCCATACGAGAAGGGGGATGAGGAAAGCGGCTGTCTTACCCGATCCAGTCTCGGCCACTCCAATGACATCACGATTCTGCAGACCAATTGGAATAGCCTGCCTCTGGATTGGTGTTGGCTCCTTCAAATTGAGAAAAATTAATCAAAATAAGATAAGATTTATTAAACTCCTACCGGGGGTAAGAGAGTCTCAACAAGAACAATTTACAATATATTTATACAAAACAATGGACACAACGTTGATAAAGTGAAATCAACGATACACTCTCAGAAATGATTTACTGGTTGGTTTAAAATTTCAGCCAGCCAGTTAACAGACAAGCTAATCAGTTTTTGGTAAGCCCATCCAGCAACCAACTAGACAAAATCCTCAACCAACCAGTACATTAATTCAACCAGTATTTTGAGAGTCTATGAACTTAATGAAAGTAAATATTGCAAAAACTGTAGTAAAGTACAGTACAACTAAATTTGTACAGTTGTGGAAAGACCATTTCTTCTTCAGATACCTATGATTTTGATTAAAAAATAGCACAGTCCTACAGATTTTCAACTCTGTAGGTAGAAATGAATGGGGAAAGTCTGTGGGTTGAAATTCTACGATTGCTAAATACCTTGTAACCGATTTCATTGATAATATCCAGGATGTGTTGGGGAAGATTGTATTCATCCCAGAACCTGATCGGGGCCGGTATGTGGCCTCCCTTGGTAGAGATGTTGAAGTCTTCTCGGAAGATTCGCCAATCCCTATCCTTCATTTCCGTAAGCTTCTTCTGCTTCCAGTGTCGCTCATCCCAGGTCTGCTTGTCCTCTCTCTTCTTCTGCTTCTTCAGTCGGCTCCTGAAAGTGTTTACCGAGGACATTATCAATGTATTTTTGTTACTGGACATTTCGTTTGGCAAACCAAAATAAAATAATATATCCTCTCTCTTCTCAAGTAGAAACCTAAAGGTGTTTTCACAGGAGGTACATGTACTCCTGAGGGGTACAGGAGAGTTAATTCGCACTTAAAGTCGCATTTAAATTCCTAGTTGCGTGCTGTGTATATTACTCATCATCGCATTGGTCAGATCGTGCTCAGGGGATGCGCACTATTGGGAAGTCTATCAATGAGATTACGCGTTAAATAACGGATGCACATTGGTGCGACTCTTAAGTCCAACATAACTCTTTATGAAACACACCCCAGGTATTACTAGTTTGATATTTCATTTATTTCATTTATCAAATCAAAATAAAGTAAAAGTGTCCTCTTCTAATTCTTCCACTAGCTGCTGAAAGTATTTACTAAGTAGAAAGTCCAGGGATTACTGTTTCAATTGCTATTCCACATATAGACTCCAGAGATAGTAACATAGCTCCTTTCTTACTCTATTTCTTCAGTAGACTCCTACCAGACTTTTCAGGGAGTTAAACTGATAAGTTAACAACTGCTCAAGGCAGACAAGGAAAATACTCTTGACGGGAACATAGCCTCATGCACAGGTTTCAACTGAAAATACTCTTCAAGGAAATCCTAAATAGGGTTCTTCATAGACAGTTAAACATGGGCTTGTTACAAGAAGTTTCCCACAATTACATCTTACAATTCTCATTACAGTCAAATGAATATAAAATAGCCTACAATGGAGACATTTAAAATGAGCATGAAGACTGTTTAGGGATACAAGGGCAAAGTTAAAGTTTACATATAGCCATTGTCACTAAACATTTTCAAAACTAAATCAGGAGCTTCATTTTCAGCCACATACATACTAATGCTTTAATATCCCCCCTCCTTCATCGGATAAGAAAGCATAAAAATAGCCTAGTCTTTGTAAGGTACGTAAGAGGCAAATGGTCTGTAGGAACCTACTTTTCTTGGTCCTTCTCCTGCTCGGTCCTACGCTGGTCCAGGATCTCTTGGTAGAACTTGGACTGCTTCTTCTGAGCTTTGATGTCTATACCTGCAACACTGCCACGTCCAAATAGTTGGATCTGATGATGTTCCTTGTACCTGATCAATAATTAAATCATTTTAAGAAAATATTCTCAAATAAAATCATTAACATGAAAAAAAAAAAAAATTCTCAGAGACCATTGTACATATATGTGAATTCCAAGATATCTCCCTCCATCCATTTACGGGTTTATTGCATCACTGCTTGGTATGCACAAATATAACGGGGTCCGCCCACTTGACCGAAGGCCCACGAGACTAAAGGCCCGCTAGGCCGACTTTTCTCGTATCTTCCTTCATCACATATAATGCGCTATCGGTATATAAAATAATTATGTCTCCTTTAGCATGTTTAGTCCTCTTTTCTGGATGTCCCACACCTTCAATGAAAACTCTCCGTTGCCCTTTAATACTTATCAAACTTCCCTCTGGCACAGGAATTGGTCAGAGCGGTGTGATATTATAGATTACAATTTGCTATTTTTGGCCTCGCGGGCCTTCGGTGAAGTGGGCTTTCACTAATATAACTATGCTCAGTCAATATCAGAGCCCTATAATCTTAATATGCAGTATATAAATATCAATATCAATTGTTTTGTTGAGAAAAAGTATTCTTCATGAATTATACCATAGTCTACTCACAGAGGGTTAAAATCGGCGGAGGTGTCTTCACCGGCATCCCAATCAAAAACAAATTTTCTGTCGTTGAGACGGCGTACTCTCCTCTTCTTCTTGACGACTCCCAAATAGCGATCCTAAATACAAATTAAAATTATGAAATCTTACAAAATTAAGGCTGGAGGTCATTTGCAAAGCTAAAAGGATCAGCGAAGTATATTTCATCCTCAGAGATAGAAGGTGGTTAACTCTGTTAACCCATTCGTGACAGGAATTATTTAAAGCCTAATTTGATCAGCTTTTATTCTTCAAATTGGCAACACCAACATTTTTATTTTATTGCTACATTTTTCTTATAAAACGTCATGTATCTGAAATGAATATAAATTGACAGAAATTATGATAAGTCCAAAAGTTGCCAATTTGCAGGGGAAAACAGTGATTTTAAACTTTCTATCACATTGCCAATTTAAGGATTTTAATGCTTATTTTCCTTTAGAAAATTTTCAGCATCAAACAACGAATATTGACGCAACCAAAATAAGCACAGTTTGTGCAGAATTTTTTGCTCTTTCTGCTCATGTATTTGGTATGATTTTTATGGCTTTGCATCAAAAGATATTAGGCCAAGCCACAAAATGTGGACCTCTGTCACGAATGGGTTAACAAGTGACACCACATAATGCCTTTCTTGCTTTCAGCAGATGACACCACATCAGGACAAAAACACCCCTCAAAGTATTGTGCGACAGGAAAGACCTTATCAAATTTGCCCACATTTTTAATCTCTTCCGATTAAAATCCAGTTGTGCCACTCTATATGTTTTTGAGTTATCGTACTGTATCCTTCGTTCTGGATGTGATAATGAAGCGTTTTACGGCAAATTTCCTTCTTTCTTCTATTTACAAGAGAACGCATTTTCGCGCACTGGCATTATTTAAGGGCATTACTGCAAAGATGTGAAGAATTCAGTTAATAGTTTAATATCATGATTCAGATATTTCATTTAAAAACTAGAAGAATTTTCGACCGCGTGCGGTCGAAATTTATGCCTCCGCAATCGCCAGATAGGCAAAATATGGCACATTTATGTTGATTTTTTTATTTTCATGTATAAAATGATATCTTTGACCTCATGACCCCCAAATCTAATGAGACAATTATGAGACTTCCATATGCATACATGAGCCAAGTTTGGAGATGAATCGTCACAGAGTTGTTAAGTTATAGCAAGAACAAGCAATTTTCATGTATATAATGACCTCTATGACCTTTGACCTTTGACCAGATAGGCAAAATATGGCACATTTATGTTGATTTTTTTATTTTCATGTATAAAATGATATCTTTGACCTCGTGACCCCCAAATCTAATGAGACAATTATGAGACTTCCATATGCATACATGAGCCAAGTTTGGAGATGAATCGTCACAGAGTTGTTAAGTTATAGCAAGAACAAGCAATTTTCATGTATATAATGACCTCTATGACCTTTGACCTTTAACCTTGAGACCCAAAAATCTAATCACATCATTGTCCCTCCCATATGCATACATGTGCCAAGTATGAAGCTGCTCCGTCAAATGGTTGTTGAGTTATCACGAGAATGGACCATTTCTATGTACATAATGACCTCTATGACCTTTGACCTTTGACCTTGAGACCCCTAAATATAATCAGATCATTGTCCCTCCCATATGCATACATGAATCAAGTTTGAAGTTGATCCATCAAATGGTTGTTGAGTTATCGTGACAACGAACCATTTTTATGTACATAATGACCTCTATGACCTTTGACCTTTGACTTTGAGACCCAAAAATCTAATCAGATCATTGTACATCCCATATGCATACATGTGCTAAGTTTGAGGTTGATCGGTCAAATGGTTGAGTTATGGTGAAACCAACCATTTCTATGTACATAATGACCTCTATGACCTTTGACCTTTGACCTTGTGACCCCAAAATCTAATCAGATCTAACCAGTCAATCAATAAGGTAATCATTTAATCAACAGCCAATCAATCAACTGATTGATCAAATTATTGACAATAAAACGCCCAAACAATCAATCAGTCAGTAAACCTGTCAGGCAGTCGGGTAACTCTGTGGCAAAGAGCAATTTCTTTGAATGGGAGTACTCATTTAGATCGCTGGTTTAATTGTCCCTCTTCTTTCATTTTGGCGCAAGTCATTTTTCACACCCTGAACAAAAACAGTCAGTGTTCGGCCAAGCATGAATTAAAATTTGTTTCGTGAGTTGATAGATGAGCCCCCTGTTCATCTATCAGCATGGAAAACTCTTCGAAATATTGTGGAATATAATTTTTATAATTGTTTCAAAAGTGAAACGTTTTTATTGATACACACTGTATTGAGATGGAATGTGGGGAAGGACAACAAACCTTTATTGCTTGCTTTTCTTTGAGTTCATCTCTTGACAGTTTCTCTTCATCCCCAGCATCTTCCCTCATCCTCCTTTCCCTCCGTTCTCTCCTCTCCTTCTCTCTAGGGTCCTCTGGAAAAAAAATCAAATCAAATCAAATCAAACGGAATCAAATCAAAGCCAGTCTAATGATTTTTTTGCAAATCTTCCTCTTTTATGAACAATTCACTTCACTCTTTTTGTGCTATACAAGTTTCTCACTTTATACAAATTGAACCAATACTTGTTTCCGATTTATGATTTGCATACCGCACAAATATCCTCTGGAAAAAAATCAAATCAAATCAAATCAAACTGAATCAAATCAAAGCCAGTCTAATGATTTTTTTGCAAATCTTGGTCTTTTATGAACAATTCACTTCACTCTTTTTTTGCTATACAAGTTTCTCACTTTATACAATTTGAATCAATACTTGTTTCCGATTTGTAATTTGCATACCGCACAAATATCCCGGTGAATAACACAACACATTGATATCTATAACATTGTAAATTATAGTTACATCTACAATTTACAATAATTCTTCTTCTTAACCCATAGAGGTACAGTGTCTCCTTTAGGAGACACTTTGGTGGTATCTGCTGATCAAGAATGCTGGGCATCACACATTGTACATGAGTAGAAATAGAAAAATTCACTGAAAGTTTTGAGTCCATTCCCAATGCAGTACGTTGTTGCGTTTTCGAATAAGAGCAGTTTGAATATAACTAATCATTAAACTCTTTAAATTGGCAACGCAGTGAATATCATATAATCACCATTTCCGTGTTCAAATTGGCAGTTTCAGCTTAAATTTTGCAATCATATTTCATTTTAGTTCATGTTACATCTATAATTATTTTTTTCAAATCATGTAAGAGTGGAAAAAAATAATATTTGCTGCCAATTTGAGGATTGAAGATGATTAATTTAGACCTCTAAAAAGCTCTGTAAATGTACTTCTATGGGTTAAATCTGCCTACCAGATGCCTGATGAGCTAGCTTTTCGAATTCAATCTGTTTCTGTCGGTTCTCTTCCACTGCCTTCCTCTGGGCTTCAACCTCGGCCTGCCGTCTCTCAAGAGCTAGCTTGGCCCTCTCCTCCTTGGTCAAGAACTTGGGCTACACATGAAAATGAAAATAATAAACAGGAAAATTTTAATTCATTCTAACATACATGCATGTGATACAGTCGAACCTGCTTTAGCAACCACTTGTCTATGTGGATCACCTGCCTATAAAGGTTGCATTTTGTGTGTCCCTTGAATGTAGTTTCTCAATGGAGCATGCACTAAAGGAAACCTGTCCATAAAGTCCACCTGCCTACAAAGACCACTTTTCTTGTGAGTGGTCTTCATACACAGATTTCACAGTATCAATTATTTCATCTTGAGCTTGATAGCTTTATAGATTACTGACTGAACTTGCAGTTAAGAACCAGGGTGCATTAATGTAAAATGGTATACATCTGCAACAAAAAAAAGTCTTTCACATTTAACTAATGTAACAAAAATTACACAAGGGCAGAAATCTTCCAACAAATACTAACATGCAAATTACATTAGTGTATCACATCATCACATTAATGACTCAATTTCAAAGGAAAACAACTCACTAGTGTAGAAGCTGCTTACCATTACTGACCAAAATTTCACATTTAATGTGTTATGGGATGAATTCATCAAGAAATCTTTAAGAAACACAGCAAGATGTTTTTCATTATCCTACTGAAAGAGGGAAAAACATCATAGCACTTTAAAATTGTAAGTAACTTGATATTTCTGGAAATTTTTTACCCTTAAATCATTGGGAACCTTACCAAAACTATAAATAGGCCTTATTAGCACACTTGCCATTTTAGAGTGATGTTCTTCTCTTCCCAACAATTTGTTGTTATGTTGGACTCACCTTAGACAAAGCTTCCTGCTCTGCATTCTTCTTGGCAATCATCTCCTCCAGTGAAATGGGCTGCTTTTTCTCCGATGGTTTCACCTCTTCTTCTTCCTCTTCTTCTTTCTTGATGCTACATGAAAGTTATTTGGAAACAATTTGTATCCACTCCTCCATATTTCCATTGTTTATCATTAAGGCTTGTTCAGATATGACATGAAAAACCCCTGTGACAAAGTCCCATGGTTTTTTTTAGTGTTCAGATATGGCGCAGCAAACCACACCACTTATGTTGATGAAAGCACATTTACGCGTCAACACTCAAAATAGGAGACTTTTGCAAAAGTTGCACAGACAAACTCATGACATCATGTTTTGTGCATACTCTTTAAAGACATTCAGTCGTGGACTTTCATGGGGAATGGATCATAATTTGCTGACACCAGACTTTGTGAAAAGCACTGGAAATACCTGTAATAGAGCTACATTTCTGGAGCACAGCAAAACAAGCTGTCCCACCATAAACATTCTTCAGCCTGCTTCGGGCATTCTCGGGCCAGGGAAAGTGAGATCATGACTTTGCCATATGGGGCAAAGGGTGGAATATACAGAGCATTACATAAGGTCTGTTGGTCATAAAACTCATAGTGATGGACAACACCTGTTATTGGATAAGCACCCATGGTGTCAAATACCCCATGAAAGCCCACGACAGAGCCTCTTTAAAGAATTTGAATGGTCCACAGCTATTTGCCGCCGGGAGGCAAAAGATATGCCTCTTGCCTGAGGGTTTTATTTTTGCCGCCTAACCCTTTCACTTACTACACCAAAAAATGCAGGGGTTTGTCGTGTCATATCTGAACAAGCCTTTCTTCTCATGATAGCACATGTATAACCAGTTCAACTCTACTGAAATGAAGTTCATTTCATATTCAAACAAGTGTATTCATTTATGTACAAAAAAGAAAAGAACTTGACTCTACTCTGTTTAAAATAACATTTCAAAAGCAAAGTATTAAATGCTTCCTCTAAAAAAGTTCATACATTTGTCAGCAACGAGAGTCACGTCAATTTCCTTCTTGCCTCTTCATAGCTTTCCTAGGATGTAAGCCTGCTTGCACTTAATGACCCTGATATGACTAAAATTTGTATGTGTAAACGCATCTGTTTTGATGGCTACCATACTTGTTTCCCTGACTCACTTTCACACTGGTGCCCACATGACGATGCACACTCTTATAAAAGAGTATGTGAATATCCATTGCACACAGTACAATTGACCTTTATCTGCACATGCACAAATTGTAATTAAAAGTGACTCATTTACGGCGTCACTAACTTTGATAAGAATGTAATAGCAGTCTGCTCTGAGCCAACCATATTTTAAGTACATAAGTTTATCATTTTACATCCTTCTGGCCTTTTCTAGCATTTTGCAGACAATTCAACATTTACTCCAGAAACCTCACCTCTTAGATTTGTGGCTTGGAGACCTTGATCGCCTTGACCGATCTTTATCTTTCTTCCTCTCCCTGTCTCTGTCTCTATCTCTCTCTCTATCTCTATCTCTGTCCCTGTCGCGATCTCGATGGCGATCTTTGTCCCGATCACGATCCCTATCAGACCTCTCCCGATCCTTCTCCCTGACTCTTTCCCGATCTTTTCCCCGATCTCGGTGACGGTCCGAGTGCAAGTCGCGACTTCGATCTCTGTCTCGGTCTCGGCTGTGGTCGCCATGCCTATCTCGGTCTCTATCTTTACTAGACATCTGTGAAAAAAAAGAAAATTTTATTCAAAAATGGCAATAAGATAGTAAATAAAAAATTTTTACTTAAGTTTAAGTTAGTCAAACTCTAGACCGAAAGCTTCAGTCTCTCTGTATCTTCGGTTGTTCCACCAAGACTTCGTCTGGCTCCACTAAAATTGAGACTTAATGATCGTCTATGCTGTTGTACATGGACGATCATGGTAATCACTGATCACTGGACTGGTCGATGCAGTCAAGTGAGACGATACCGGCCCGACGCCAAGTTTCTCCTTTTATAGCAAACACTAAAGTGAAAACAATAAATGTATATTCAGAAAATATGTACCATAGACCTCTGTTTACCCTTACGACATCTTCTTCAAAAACCGTGCTTTATCTTCATCCATCTGAATGTTTTCGATGTGTAATTGTCGGCAGCCATCTTGAATCGAACTAATGACATTCATGTGATGACATTCAAATCTCATTCATAAAAAGT
>CM057167.1:24025160-24035160 GCA_029962745.1 Echinometra lucunter
ATATTTTATATATATATTTCCCCTGGTGCCCCCCCCCCCACACACACACAAAATCATGCTGAAGGTAGTAAACGAAAAGCTGACAAATTGATAAGAATTTAAAAGAGAATTGAAATCGAAGAATTATTCTGCATTGAGATGGTATGTGTCGAAAGTTAGCCCCACCCCCGGAAAAATCCTTGCTACTCCATCATGCGTCATGTGAACAAACTCGATAAAACAGTTGAGTCTAGTTATTGGGCAGTACCCAATTAAGCAATCTTAGCTATTATCCCCCCCCCCCCCCGAAAAAAAAGTCAACTTGGGTGCCCCCAAAATTGCAAGGCCGGCCTCCAGTCCATCAAAGAAAAAAAAAATCATATCTACACCACTGGTCCCATGTTGGCGACTTGAGAGAGGGGGGGGGGACCCAATTTGCCAAAATCATTGCTGTCCGCATGGCGAATATTCTGACTAAATTGTGACTCAACTATGACAAATTTTTTATTAGATCTCGATACCACTTTCGATCAGTATGAGCCCACAAGTTGTATATTTTGTGGCTTACTTCGAATCATTAGGTCATCACGTACACCGTCATGTTGTCGTGTATCCGACCATTAAAGGCAGCGTGCAGCGTTTGTTTTATTCCTCTCTTTCTATTACCCGATGATTCGAAGTAAGTCATACAATATAATTCCGGAAAATCTTTATTGCTCATTCACTTATCCCCAGAAAAGACAGCGGGATTTCACTGGAGGATGGAAGGGAAGGGGAAGGGGGAAAAACACCGGCAAAATGGGGAAAGGGGGGGGGGGGCGAGGCACACATCCACTATGGCAGCTTTGATACCTCATATTATATGGTGCCGCTTGAAAATGGACGGGTTTGGATTTGGATTTGGCGGACGTATTTTCATTTTGTTCCTCCCCCCCCCCCTTTCTGCTTTCCTCATTTCTAATATTCTGATGAGTCATGTTGAGGCGTTTGATGTGTGGAACAATGCGGCCACCTTACCCGGTGCCCATCCACCATTGGCGTAAATCCCGGGGGATGGGGGGATATATCCCCCCCCCTCCACACTTTTTGAGAGGGGGGATGACATGTACAAATATCCCCCACTTTTTAAGGAAGAAATGATATTTGAATTAATCTTTAGATATAATTTTTAATAATTTGTCGTAAACAACCATCAGCATATTTTAAAATTTCTATTTGAAAATACGATTGAAAACCAGAAAAGTGGTTATTTTTGGCTCGCTCGCTTCGCTCGCTGATCATATTTTAGAATTTCTATTTGAAAATGCGATTAAAAACCAGAAAAAGTGGTATTTTTTGGCTCGCTCGCAAGATAAAAATTAAAATGTGTGTAAGGGGGGTCTGTGCAGGTGGATGAGGGCGTGTGTTCATACTTAAGTGTGAGTTCGACAGAAAAAATCGGCAAAAAAGCTGATCATCCCCCCACTCCTCAAAGTGGATTTACGCCGGTGCCATCCACCGATATGTTATTAATATATACCAATCTTCAGTTATAATTGGAGTTTAAACATTATAATTATGACATGCTTTCTTCTTCTATAATATAAAATATAACATGTCTTTTTTCCCTTCTCATCTTTAAATTTTCTTTTCACTTTTGTTTTGTTTTGTTTAGCTTAGGACTTTTTGTCTGCTTGCTTCACCAATGATTTGCTCATAATTTTTATTTGTCAAAATGATGAAAAATAACAAAAAAAAAAAACATGAAAAGGGAGAAGGAAGAAAAGAAAAAAAAAGAAAAAACGAAAATGAAGAAGATAAAGGGGGAAGGAAACCTATCTGTATAAAGTACTACTGTAACAATGTAATTTATACGAGGTACTAAGTATTACTATTTTTAAACTGTGATTCCTGTTTACACTATACTCCTTAATTTCATACATCTATGGTAGCTTGTTTAATTTAAAGCATGGAGCTATCATGATTAAAGTGTTTGTTATAATACGGTGAAAATTTTGTTATATTCTGCCACATTTTGTTATATTCTGTAATGTTCTGTGAAAATTTTGTTGTACTCTGTTACTTTCTGTTATTCTGTAAATTTTTTTATATTCTGTGAAAATTTCAATCAATGTATTTCAATCAGTAAATCATTTCTTCCTTAAAAAGTGGGGGATATTTGTACACTCCATCCCCCCTCTCCTAAAAGTGGGGGGGGGGGGATATATCCCCCCATCCCCCGGGATTTAAGTGGGGGGATATATCCCCATCCCTCCCCCCCCCCGGGATTTACGCCAATGGTTTATATAGGCCAAGACCTGCTCCCCTCCATCCTCCTCCCTCCCTTACCCCCCCCCCCCCCCCCCACCCCCCCCCCCCCCCCCCCCCCCCCCCCCCCCCGTCGCGTTGTGTGTTTTTGTATCGACGGCGTTCCATACATTGAACTTTCGTTTGGGCTTGCGCTTGTTTTTTTAAAGCCCAATTTCCTTCGCAAGCAAGCAAAGTCAGCAGCGAAACTGCGCTGCCGGTACGCTTATACGGTGGGGGCCGGGTAGTCTACCCCAGTCTACATGAAGTTTATGAAGTCTAAACGAGATTTTAGCTGTTAATTGTAAGTTTATCATCATCATACATTTTGTCGAATCCCAAGGAATTAATAACAGGGAGTCCTCGAGTGAGAGAGAAGATATAACTAATCTGAGACTGAGTGACTTGAGTTTGATGGAGATTGAGGCCACGGTAGGGGAGGGAAGGGAAGGCGGCACGGGGCCGGGGCGGGGGGCACTCACAATTGGAAGGGTAAGGTTAGGGGTGTGTGGCCCCAAAATCTTAAACCATACCCTTAAGAACTGAAGTTGCTTATGAACTGAGGGGCTTAAGAACTAAATGGCCTTCTCCAAATGGGTCTTGGGAACTGGAATTTAACATGAAATGGATTATGGGGGTCTTGAGAACTGACGCCCAAAAATGACGCCTGAATGATTTTCGCGGGCTTACAGAACGAGTGATAAAACCAGATTCCAGGGAATGAGAGATTTCAACTGCGTACCATAGCCTAGGAACGGGTTGGTCAATGAAAAAGATATGCTTTGGAATGTCTGGCAAGGCGTGAAAAGGGGGCCTTAAGGGCCGCATATACCCATATAGGCCTAGGGCGAAGTGTTCTGTCTCTAACAGTCGTCGTTAGCCTCGTATTTTGGTAGGGTCGGCACTCATCCTTTTTAGAGACAGAAGCGCTCCGGTGCGTTGTGCATGCAATCTCATTGTGATGGGCAAGACAATGAAAAACTACCTCAAATCAGCGATTTTCCCTCTTTATTCATGAATATAAGAATATCATTATACATTACAGAGTAGACCTATACAATGTAGCTTACCGATTTTATGATTGATTCCTTTTAACTCTCCATTTTCAGGTAAATCCAGGGTCCTAACTAGCCATGGGAGGCGTTATATGATGTTATTCTGATGTCCATATAACGCCATGGTTTTCGGGATGTAGGGCCCTATATTGAAACAAATCAACAAGGAAGCAGTATGCCTCCGAAAACTAAGTTAGAGAAGGCGGTTATTCTCGTACACCACCTTCCAAGTTGCTTTGTAGATTCAGTTACCAATGCACGTGTAGTGAATTAACATCTGAATGCGTTGACGTCAAGAGGTCGTCGGTTCACGATGTACAACAGTTGACACGTACGATCGATAGTTGATGTGATTATGGAAGGCCAACGGTGCACGCCATATGCCAGATGCTACACTTCAGCGCAGCGCACTATCGTTCACAAACGTCGCGCAGAAATCCTACCTCAACCATTCAGCCGACATACAGAAATCTCCGTCCATAGTCGAGCATGCAGCAGTCTGACAGATAAAGATAAGGGGGGCCTTTGTTGGTGTTTAAAGTTTTGACTGAGGTAGTTACTCGTATTAAGTATGTTTTGCTGTATTGTACTTTACCTATTCTCCTCCCCCTCTATAAATTATCATCGTCCAAAGTTGCTAATGTATCTTAATAATGCATAGGCGGATCCAGGGGGGCCAAAGCGGCCGCGTCCCCCCCCCCCCCCCCCCTCCCTATTGGTGGAGCAAAAGAGAGAGAGAGAAAAGAAAAGAAAAAAAAAAAGAAAAAAGGTTAAAAGAAGAAGAAGAAGAAGTAAGAAAGAAAATGAAACGGCTATTGCAAAATTTCCGCTTGCGCTCCACGCTCGCATGTTTTTTATCTCGAGAGTTATAAGAAAGAAATGCAAAGAAGTATGATTCATTTTATGGGGATTTTCCCGCTCACGCTTTGGGCTCCCTTATAGGGGGAAGTTGATTAGGTTATCATCAGTTTTAGAATGAGTTCAAAATAAATGAGAGGCAAAATTGCTCTGCTTTCAGGTTATTGTAAACCAAAATTTCGGCTCGCGTCGCGCTCGCAATTGTCACTTCTTCAAAAAGGTCTACTATTTCCAAGGTTGAACCATATCCTAGGTACAGGACTGACAGAGACTTACACCCATAATGTAAAACTGGGGTAGAGGTACCATTCCCAATCGACAAATTCGCGATTGCTGTCGGCAAAAAGAGTGAGAAAGAGAGAAAGGAAGGACAGGGAATAGGATGAAGGGGAAAAAGAATGAAAGAGAGGAGTAAGGTGCCCATATTCGGCTTATTTGCTTGTTTATTTTGATGATGAAATAACACTGCATGGTACCACAAAAGAGAGCATACATTTTTCCTCGCTCGCTGCGCTAGCTCGTAAGTTCGAAAAGCAAACACATTCGGCAGGTAAGATAATCTAGATACTTTTAGGCAAATCATGTATTTGGATGAAGAATTATCACTTCTACCACAAAAGGTATATATATATTTCCCCACTCGCTTGTATAATACAAGATGATCTTTGAAAGCAAATAAATTAGGTAGGAGAGGTGACCACATATTTCAAAATCGATATCTCAAAGGCCCATCGTGTATTATGATGAAGAACTTTCACTTCTATACCACGAAAGGGAGTACAAAATTATGTATTTCCCTCGCTCGCTATGCTCGTTCGTACAATACTCAGATACAAGATGGATTTGGGAAAGTAAATGAATTCGGCAAGCAAGGTGACCAAATGTATCTGCACACATATAAAAAAAGTTATTTATCTCATAAATTAATACCATCGTGTTTGACTGGAAATGGGTAAATGGGAGGGGGGGGAGAGGGTGTCGGTTTTTGGCTTGGCATTTATGCCCTTGAGCAAGGCATTTTATCGACATTACTATTTCATTTTATTTCCCATAAAGTGATGTGATGCATGTATAAAATTATGCAAATTGATACCAACGTGGGCATGTGTTGTTAAAAAAAAAAAATCCTGAGTTTGTTTGACGAAGTAGGGGAAGGAAAGTCGTACGCCTTTTCTGGGTGTGTGATGGGGTGGAGCAATATCACTCCTTCCTCTGTTATTACTTTCATTGTATGACGGTTTTAATATTTTTAAAAAAATGTATTTAATCATCACACATGCGGCCCTACGGGGGGGGGGGTGGGCATTGAAGCGAATGCCCCTATGTTTTTTTCAAGTGACCAAAGAAGAAAAACAAAAGAGGAGAAAAGGAAGAAAGAAGAGAAAAACTGATAGAACAGTCATTGGCGAAGAGAGCCTTTGCGTCGTGTACAATACCCTTTTTTTTTTTTTAAAATCTAAAACGTAAATAATTTTACCTATGTGTCATCTTGCCCTCTAACAAAATACCCTGGGGCCGCTCTCATATTATCATCATTGATATATTATTCTATGATCATTACCGGTATGTTTACTCCCATTAGTGTTCATTAATATCGATGATTTCATTCTGTAATAATTTCATATATTCTGAATATTCTGAATGCCCCCTATGTTTTTTTCAAGTGACCAAAGAAGAAAAACAAAAGAGGAGAAAAGGAAGAAAGAAGAGAAAAACTGATAGAACAGTCATTGGCGAAGAGAGCCTTTGCGTCGTGTACAATACCCTTTTTTTTTTTTTTTTTTTATCTAAAACGTAAATAATTTTACCTATGTGTCATCTTGCCCTTTAACAAAATACCCTGGGGCCGCTCTCATATTATCATCATTGATATATTATTCTATGATCATTACCGGTATGTTTACTCCTATTAGTGTTCATTAATATCGATGATTTCATTCTGTAATAATTTCATATATTGTGAATAAATGACAAAACGAAAGAAATTAAATAACATTCAAAAGTAAACACACACTAACACACACACACAAATCACGAGTCGAATTTCTGCGCGACGTTTGTGAACGATAGTGCGCTGCGCTGAAGTGTAGCATCTGGCATATGGCGTGCACCGTTGGCCTTCCATAATCACATCAACTATCGATCGTACGTGTCAACTGTTGTACATCGTGAACCGACGACCTCTTGACGTCAACGCATTCAGATGTTAATTCACTACACGTGCATTGGTAAGTCGAGCTCTTGCTTTTATTTTTGAAATTATGATTTTTGCCATAAAATTTTGATAATATCTAATGATCGCGGTCTAGGCCGCGATCTGAATCTACAAAGCAACTTGGAAGGTGGTGTACAAGAATAACCGCCTTCTCTAACTTAGTTTTTGGAGGCATACTGCTTCCTTGTTGATTTGTTTCAATATAGGGCCCTATATCCCGAAAACCATGGCGTTATATGGACATCAGAATAACATCATATAACGCCTCCCATGGCTAGTCCTAACGCTAGGTCCTCTCGGTTGAAAATCTTGCAGCAGCCAACCTCTATCTCTGTTCGCCTCCGCGCTTTTCGCAGGGAGATCAGCGAATTTGCGACTCGCATTTCAACCGTATTAACGAGCGACCAATATGAAACAACAACAACAAAAACATCGTTCGTACGTATATGCCCAAACGTACGTGGTCGATCGTTTGAATACGGCCGGTTGAAATGCGAGTCGCAAATTCGCTGATCTCCCTGCGAAAAGCGCGGAGGCGAACGGAGATAGAGGTTGGCTGCTGCAAGATTTTCAACCGAGAGGACCTAACGTTAGGACCCAGGATTTACCTGAAAATGGAGAGTTAAAAGGAATCAATCATAAAATCGGTAAGCTACATTGTATAGGTCTACTCTGTAGTGTATAACGATATTTTTATATTCATGAATAAAGGGGGAAAATCGCTGATTTGAGGTAGTTTTTCATTGTCTTGCCCATCACAATGAGATTGCATGCACAACGCACCGGGGCGCTTCTGTCTCTATAAAGGAGGAGTGCCGACCCTACCAAAGTACGAGGCTAACGACAACTGTTAGAGACAGAACACTTCGGTCTAATACCCATACTGCCATTATACGTGAGTATTCCCCCCGCCCAGGGGAAGGGGGGGGGGTGGCTGATGTGTGCTTGCATAATATGCATGTACTTGAGGCTGTGCACAGCTACAAATATGGTAACTCTAAATTACTAGGTGCTAATGCATTTTCGTATCCAAGCCTGACGGAATAAAGCACTCAGTCGCACACACCACCGTGCTGTGCATGCACCAGCAGCGCTTTATTCCGTCAGTCATTGGACATGGATACGGTGGATAAAGTGCATTAGCACCAATTACTAGTAGATCTACTCATTAATCACCTTTTCTTAAACCGACCACCTTTGCGCAGTGGTTTTCTGCGAATAAATTCCCACTTATACCCTGTGCTGTGGCGCTATCGCCAGCATTGCATCCCGGGGGGGGGGGGGGGGCACTCAAATTTTGGGGGGATGGGGTTGTGCCTCTGCCAGTCTCAAAACAGGGGGCTAAGGAGCTAAATGGCTAATCGAGGAAACCCATTTTTGAGAGTCTAGGGAGCTAAAGAGCTCATGGGCAGAGCTAATTTGGAGGGTCTAAGGAGCTAAAAATCAGTTGGCAAATCCCATTTTGGAAGATCTAGGGAGCTAAAAAGTTCATGGTCAGAGCCAATCCAGAGGGTCTTCCCGATCTATCTCCCACTCTGGTACTGCGGAGCTGAGCTGAGCCCGGAGCTGTGTCACCGGTCGCAGTGCTCTTGAGCGAGTACTATGTCCTCATATGGTTTTTAACCCTGTAGTCGCGTGCAGATGGAGCGTGCAAACTACTTGGCTTGTATATATTGCCATTGACTGGAGAGGCAGGCATATGGCAGACAACAGGCTATCGCTAGCCCGGATCGATATGCGCGGGTCCAGGCGCTAAGCCCGAGTCAGGTCTTCCAAAGTTTTGGCGGCTGAGCTGAGCTGAGCTGAGCTTGCTGCTAGGCCCCGCTAGGAGGCTAGGGAGCGAGCGTTTCCGGGCAGTGGGCTGTGCGCATGTTTTTGCATATCTAGGGAGCGAGTCGGAAGCGAATCGAGGTGCGGTTAGTTAAAATCGCATATCATGAGAGCTACCTGAGAAGGTCGAAAATGGGGGTTGTCACAGCGGCACGTACCTGTGTGACATTATGATCATTCTGATTAAGTGAAATCCAAGTCCAATGGCATAGACAGGTCCTCATTACTGTGGGGGGGGGGGAATGATTTCCCCATACACCCACTTCAGAAAGTCAAGGCCAAGTTAAGTCTTCATCATTAGATCTAACGTTAGGTGATCAAGATGGCTCTTAAAGGTCTAACGTCTCGGTTTTCATCTTCTGCAGATATAGTGGTAATAAAATTTCATATTCACTCTCCTGCAGATCTAAGGCAAAGCCTGTCATGAAAGTAATCATCCTGGCCGCTGGGTACGGTACCCGCCTACAACGTGGCATCAGCCAAGACACCACAGGGAACTTCACCCATCTTGCTGGTCTTCCAAAACCTCTGGTCCCCATAGGATCCAGGCCTCTTATCTCACACTGGATGCAGACTCTGAAGCAGGATACAAATTATGACAGTGATTCCATCTTTGTAGTGGTAATATCTTCGATTTTATGATAGAAATGATCAGTCACTCTTTCTAAGAAATTGGTCCATAGTCTGAGCATCAATTAACTTACATTGCTATAAAGTAATTTAAGTTAATTGATGCTCACTCATGCTCATTGAGGACCAACATAGGATACATAGAGGTCATGCAGCTACACAATCTCTGACAATATGATGTTGCAAGTATGAAAATTAAACCCTCACTTACCAGCATTGTTCAGTCAGCTAATTACGATCTAGGAGTAGGAGCGAGTTGTATGAAATAGAATACAAACATAGCAGGCGCTGTGGCTCAGTGGTAGAGCAGTGGTCTCGTAACTGGGAGTACTCGGGTTCGAAACCAAGCGGATGCTCTAATGCCCTTTGGTAAGGTATAAGTCCTCATTACCAAGTCCTTCGGGGGGGGGGGGGGGGGACTTAAAGCCCTTGGTCCCTTGGTTGCTTACTCACAAGCATACACATGCTTTCTTAGCAGTCAGGTAAAATAACCAACCATTTAACTATTTAACCACTTTAACCATTAATTGAATAGTTGTTTTTAAGCATTCCTAGTTCTTACAAACCCTACATCATTTCCATCTCTTCTCTGTTTGACTTAGACTAACGATCTTTATAAGAAGCAGTTCCAATCCTGGGCCCAAGATTTGGAACAAGTTCAGCTGATCAGTGATGGAACTACCTGTAATGATGTGAGTATACAGGGAAGCCTCAAAAGAATGCAATAGCTGATATATCTACAGTCAACGACATCATGAACACATTATCATTGACACAGCATCATTGACACAACACCATTGACGCAACATCATTGACACAACACCATTGACGCAACATCATTGACACAACACCATTGACGCAACATCATTGACGCAATATCATTGACACAGCATCATTGACACAACACCATTGACGCAACATCATTGACGCAATATCATTGACACAGCATCATTGACACAACACCATTGAAGCAACATCATTGACGCAATATCATTGACGCAACATTGACACAATATCATTGACACAACATCATTAACACAACATCATTGATGCAATATCATTGACGTAACATTGACACAATATCATTGACACAACATCATTGACGCAATATCATTGACGCAACATTGACACAATATCATTGACACAA
>CM057167.1:24040691-24072437 GCA_029962745.1 Echinometra lucunter
TATTTCAATCAGTAAATCATTTCTTCCTTAAAAAGTGGGGGATATTTGTACACTCCATCCCCCCTCTCCTAAAAGTGGGGGGGGGATATATCCCCCCATCCCCCGGGATTTAAGTGGGGGGATATATCCCCATCCCTCCCCCCCCCGGGATTTACGCCAATGGTTTATATAGGCCAAGACCTGCTCCCCTCGATCCTCCTCCCTCCCTTACCAACCCCCCCCCCCCCCCCCCCCCCCCCCCCCCCCCCCCCCCCCGTCGCGTTGTGTGTTTTTGTATCGACGGCGTTCCATACATTGAACTTTCGTTTGGGCTTGCGCTTGTTTTTTTAAAGCCCAATTTCCTTCGCAAGCAAGCAAAGTCAGCAGCGAAACTGCGCTGCCGGTACGCTTATACGGTGGGGGCCGGGTAGTCTACCCCAGTCTACATGAAGTTTATGAAGTCTAAACGAGATTTTAGCTGTTAATTGTAAGTTTATCATCATCATACATTTTGTCGAATCCCAAGGAATTAATAACAGGGAGTCCTCGAGTGAGAGAGAAGATATAACTAATCTGAGACTGAGTGACTTGAGTTTGATGGAGATTGAGGCCACGGTAGGCATGGTAGGGGAGGGAAGGGGGAAGGCGGCACGGGGCCGGGGCGGGGGGCACTCACAATTGGAAGGGTAAGGTTAGGGGTGTGTGGCCCCAAAATCTTAAACCATACCCTTAAGAACTGAAGTTGCTTATGAACTGAGGGGCTTAAGAACTAAATGGCCTTCTCCAAATGGGTCTTGGGAACTGGAATTTAACATGAAATGGATTATGGGGGCCTTGAGAACTGATGCCTGAATGATTTTCGCGGGCTTACAGAACGAGTGATAAAACCAGATTCCAGAGAATGAGAGATTTCAACTGCGTACCATAGCCTAGGAACGGGTTGGTCAATGAAAAAGATATGCTTTGGAATGTCTGGCAAGGCGTAAAAAGGGGGCCTTAAGGGCCGCATATACCCATATAGGGCGAAGTGTTCTGTCTCTAACAGTCGTCGTTAGCCTCGTATTTTGGTAGGGTCGGCACTCATCCTTTTTAGAGACAGAAGCGCTCCGGTGCGTTGTGCATGCAATCTCATTGTGATGGGCAAGACAATGAAAAACTACCTCAAATCAGCAATTTTCCCCCTTTATTCATGAATATAAGAATATCATTATACACTACAGAGTGGACCTATACAATGTAGCTTACCAATTTTATGATTGATTCCTTTTAACTCTCCATTTTCAGGTAAATCCAGGGTCCTAACGTTGGGTCCTCTCGGTTGAAAATCTTGCAGCAGCCAACCTCTATCTCTGTTCGCCTCCGCGCTTTTCGCAGGGAGATCAGCAAATTTGCGACTTACATTTCAACCGTATTAACGAGTGACCAATATGAAACAACAACAAAAACATCGTTCGTACGTATATGCCCAAACGTACGTGGTCGATCGTTTGAATACGGCCGGTTGAAATGCGAGTCGCAAATTCGCTGATCTCCCTGCGAAAAGCGCGGAGGCGAACAGAGATAGAGGTTGGCTGCTGCAAGATTTTCAACCGAGAGGACCTAACGTTAGGACCCAGGATTTACCTGAAAATGGAGAGTTAAAAGGAATCAGTCATAAAATCGGTAAGCTACATTGTATAGGTCTACTCTGTAGTGTATAACGATATTTTCATATTCATGAATAAAGGGGGAAAATCGCTGATTTGAGGTAGTTTTTCATTGTCTTGCCCATCACAATGAGATTGCATGCACAACGCACCGGGGCACTTCTGTCTCTATAAAGGAGGAGTGCCGACCCTACCAAAATACGAGGCTAACGACAACTGTTAGAGACAGAACACTTCGGTCTAATACCCATACTGCCATTATACGTGAGTATTCCCCCCGCCCAGGGGAAGGGGGGGGGTGGCTGATGTGTGCTTGCATAATATGCATGTACTTGAGGCTGTGCACAGCTACAAATATGGTAACTCTAAATTACTAGGTGCTAATGCATTTTCGTATCCAAGCCTGACGGAATAAAGCACTCAGTCGCACACACCACCGTGCTGTGCATGCACCAGCAGCGCTTTATTCCGTCAGTCATTGGACATGGATACGGTGGATAAAGTGCATTAGCACCGATTACTAGTAGATCTACTCATCGATCACCTTTTCTTAAACCGACCACCTTTGCGCAGTGGTTTTCTGCGAATAAATTCCCACTTATACCCTGTGCTGTGGCGCTATCGCCAGCATTGCATCCCGGGGGGGGGGGGGGGCACTCAGATTTTGGGGGGATGGGGTTATGCCTCTGCCAGTCTCAAAACAGGGGGCTAAGGAGCTAAATGGCTAATCGAGGAAACCCATTTTTGAGAGTCTAGGGAGCTAAAGAGCTCATGGGCAGAGCTAATTTGGAGGGTCTAAGGAGCTAAAAATCAGTTGGCAAATCCCATTTTGGAAGATCTAGGGAGCTAAAAAGTTCATGGTCAGAGCCAATTCGGAGGGTCTTCCCGATCTATCTCCCACTCTGGTACTGCGGAGCTGAGCTGAGCCCGGAGCTGAGTCACCGGTCGCAGCGCTCTTGAGCGAGTACTATGTCCTCATATGGTTTTTAACCCTGTAGTCGCGTGCAGATGGAGCGTGCAAACTACTTGGCTTGTATATATTGCCATTGACTGGCGAGGCAGGCATATGGCAGACAACAGGCTATCACTAGCCCGGATTGATATGCGCGGGTCCAGGCGCTAGGCCCGAGTCAGGTCTTCCATAGTTTTGCCGGCTGAGCTGAGCTGAGCTGAGCTTGCTGCTAGGCCCCGCTAGGAGGCTAGGGAGCGAGCGTTTCCGGGCAGTGGGCTATGCGCATGTTTTTGCATATCTAGGGAGCGAGTCGGAAGCGAATCGAGGTAAGGTCAGTTAAAATTGCATATTATGAGAGCGACCTGAGAAGGTCGAAAATGGGGGTCGTCACAGCGGCACATACCTGTGTGACATTATGAGTGAGTGCCCCCCCCCCCCCCCCCCCCCCCGGCATTGCACAAGCGATGTGTACATTCATGCAATGGTGTATTGCAAAACCCCAAAACTTGGATCGTCACAAAGGTTTTATCTCTTGAAATTCACTGACATACAAACATATTTTTACTTCATTATTGTCACCTGCTTGCCAATCAGGTGAGAATGAAGTAAAAATATTGTTTGTACAATAAGTGAAATCGAGGGGAAAAAAAAAGAAAAAAAAACCTTCGTGACGATCAAAGTTTTGCAAGTTGCAGCCATCGCATGGATACACATCGCTTGTGCATGCAGTGCATACACTAGCGATAGCTGTCGTGGCACAAAGTACAAGTAATTCAGACGAGTGTGGCTGTATCCGCGTGTTGATGCTGTGGATACAACCACACGCGTGTGGCCGTAACATAAGGTAAAGACACAGGCGTGTGGCTGTATACACTGCCAAATCAAAAAGTGCGTGTGATCATGATTATGATGAGAAAATGAAAATGTTTCCATGCACTTTACGTGCTAAATCAATAGAGAGTGGGGGTCGGTTTAAATGAGCTTGCACATGCACATAGTGAAAAACATCACATGCGTTTGTCGCTGAGATTCTTGTGTGTATTATAGGACTCAACAATCTGAGCATAATATGAAAATCTGCTGTGCATTTCTGCCAAAGCTAAAAGTGACGTGAAAGTAATTGTGAAACTCACTAGGGCCACTGTGGGACTGTAGCAAATATTCACCGTTGTAGCAGTAAAAAACAGACAACAAAATTGCCCTAAGTAAGATTTAATTTTCTTAGATTATCTGATTCAGGGACTTGTCAACTCCTAGCTTTGTTCCGCACGGTACCCTTGTGGTGTTGATGATTTTGACTAGTAGACCTATTACATTCCTGGTTAATCTCCAATCCAAATTTACTTCATTCTGATTAAGTGAAATCCAAGTCCAATGGCATAGACAGGTCCTCATTACTGGGGGGGGGGATGATTTCCCCATACACCCACTTCAAAAAGTCAAGGCCAAGTTAAGTCTTCATCATTAGATCTAACGTTAGGTGATCAAGATGGCTCTTAAAGGTCTAACGTCTCTTCTATCTTCTGCAGATATAGTGGTAATAAAATTTCATATTCACTCTCCTGCAGATCTAAGGCAAAGCCTGTCATGAAAGTAATCATCCTGGCCGCTGGGTATGGTACCCGCCTGCAACGTGGCATCAGCCAAGACACCACAGGGAACTTCACCCATCTTGCTGGTCTTCCAAAACCTCTGGTCCCCATAGGATCCAGGCCTCTTATCTCACACTGGATGCAGACTCTGAAGCAGGATACAAATTATGACAGTGATTCCATCTTTGTAGTGGTAATGTCTTAGATTTTATGATAGAAATGATCAGTCACTCTTTCTAAGAAATTGGTCTATAGTCTGAGCATCAATTAACTTAAATTGCTGTAAAGCAATTTAAGTTAATTGATGCTCACTCATGCTCATTAAGGACCAACAGAGGATACGTAGAGGTCATGCAGCTACAAAATCTCTGACAATATGATGTTGCAAGTATGAAAATTAAACCCTCACTTACCAGCATTGTTCAATCAGCTAATTAGGATCCAGGAGTAGGAGCGAGTTGTATGAAATAGAATACAAACATAGCAGGCGCTGTGGCTCAGTGGTAGAGCAGTGGTCTCGTAACTGGGAGTACTCGGGTTCGAAACCAAGTGGATGCTCTAATGCCCTTTGGTAAGGTATAAGTCCTCATTACCAAGTCCTTCAGAGGGGACTTAAAGCCCTTGGTCCCTTGGTTGCTTACTCACAAGCATACACATGCTTTCTTAGCAGTCAGGTAAAATAACCAACCATTTAACTATTTAACCATTTTAACCATTAATTGAATAGTTGTTTTTAAGCATTCCTAGTTCTTACAAACCCTACATCATTTCCATCTCTTCTCTGTTGGACTTAGACTAACGATCTTTATAAGAAGCAGTTCCAATCCTGGGCCCAAGATTTGGAACAAGTTCAGCTGATCAGTGATGGAACTACCTGTAATGATGTGAGTATACAGGGAAGCCTCAAAAGAATGCAATAGCTGATATATCTACAGTCAACAACATCATGAAACACAATATCATTGACACAGCATCATTGACACAACACCATTGATGCAACATCATTGACGCAATATCATTGACGCAACATTGACACAATATCATTGACACAGCATCATTGACACAACACCATTGACGCAACATCATTGACGCAATATCATTGACACAGCATCATTGACACAACGCCATTGACGCAACATCATTGACGCAATATCATTGACGCAACATTGACACAATATCATTGACACAACATCATTAACACAACATCATTGATGCAATATCATTGATGCAACATTGACACAATATCATTGACACAACATCATTAACACAACATCATTGATGCAATATCATTGATGCAACATCATTGATACAACATCATTGACGCCGTATCATTGACACCATATCACTGACACATTCATTGGCACAATCATTGACACAGCGCTGACACCAAATCATTAGGTTTTGTTTGGGGTAAAAAAATTATTTTAGAGTGAAATGACAAGATAATGTTGGATGAGGCGTTTTGACTTTATGACTATTTCTATGATTGCCCTTTTCAAAATTTTCTACTTTTGTTACTATAGTTATGCTTGAAAGAGCGAGGAATTGCGTTTGTCAGCTAAACTAACTGGGAAGCCATTATACTGTACTCAAATTTTTGCTGATGCAAGCATTACTACAGTGAGAAACTACTCAATTTTGAATATGACATTGAAAAAAAGCCGTAGGTCTACGCAAAACATCTTACCCCAGATTGATGATCTTGATGTCATTTTTCGGTAATAAATAGAACAGAACTAATGATATTATGTCAAAGATATCGTTGAAATTGCAAATCTTGGTTGTTACATTTTGCAGGGCCTCCATGTACAGAGGTTAATAAGAGTAAAAGTGGATTAATGCACATTATACTGATTATAATAGGATAATACTGCGCTGAAAATAAGCCTGTGTTCTAATCTTGAATTCATGATAAGTAATTGAATATAAAACTTGATGATCATTCTTAAAAATCTGCCCAATATGAGGATTGGTCGTCTTGTGATTTTATGACACGGCAGTGCAAGACAGATTTGATATTTCATTATCACTCTATATCTCTGCACTGAGAAACATTGCATGATGTGCTGTTATGAATGTTATGTATTGTTATTATTGTTATCATTATTGTATTATCTTTATCAGTATTCTTTTTAATATTATTATAAGTAGTATTAGTAGTAGCAGTAGTAGCAGCAGTAGTAGTAGTAGTAGTTGTAGTTGCAGTAGTTAGTAGTAGTAGTAGTAGTAGTAGTAGTAGCAGTAGTAGTAGTAGTAGTAGTAGTAGTAGTAGTAGTAGTAGTAGCAGTAGTAGTAGTAGTAGTAGTAGTAGTAGTAGAAGTAGTAGTAGTAGGAGTAGTAGTAGTAGTAGTAGTAGTAGGAGTAGTAGTAGAAGTATGTAGTAGTAGTTGTAGTAGTAGCAGTAGTTAGTAGTAGTATTAGTAGGAGTAGTAGTAGTAGTAGTAGCAGCAGCAGCAGCAGCAGCAGCAGCAGCAGCAGCAGCAGCAGTAGTAGTAGTAGTAGCAGTAGTAGCAGCAGTAGTAGTAGTAGCAGTAGTAGCAGTAGTAGTTAGTAGTAGTAGTAGTAGTAGTAGTAGCAGTAGTAGCAGTAGTAGCAGCAGTAGTAGTAGTAGCAGTAGTAGCAGTAGTAGCAGCAGTGGTAGTAGTAGCAGTAGTAGTAGCAGTAGTAGTAGTAGCAGTAGTAGCAGTAGTAGTAGCAGTAGTAGTAGCAGTAGTAGCAGTAGTAGTAGCAGTAGTAGTAGTAGCAGTAGTAGCAGTAGTAGCAGTAGCAGTAATAGCAGTAGTAGTAGCAGTAGTAGCAGTAGTAGCAGTAGTAGTAGCAGTAGTAGTAGCAGTAGTAGTAAAAGTAGTAGTAGCAGTAGTAGCAGTAGTAGCAGTAGTAGCAGTAGTAGCAGTAGTAGTAGTAGTCGTAATAGTAGTAGTAGTAGTAGTAGTAGTAGTAGTAGCATGGTTCTCTGCAGTACATAACACCCATGGTTCGAGTACCATGCGTACAGGATTTCAGACAAGGAAGAGCCATGTGTGAAATTGCTGTACCATGCATGGAAACAAGGGTAAAAAAATAGTGGAGTATATATTCATAACAATAATGATAAATGTCACAGATTGTTTTGCTTTTTGGCAAAGTATTTTTACTTTTATGCCATTAGTAGACAACTCCTACTTACCAAGAAGTAATTTTTCATCCTTTTGCTATAGCATATACTGCCCCCACACCGAACTGTAGATGTTATTCCGTAACACTTTCGAAACCATCGCGCTTTGCGCAGAAGAGGAACCGTGTGTGGATTTTTTTCTAGTGAGAACCCTGAGTAGTAGTAGTAGCAGTAGTAGCAGCAGCAGCAGCAGCAGCAGCAGTAGTAGTAGTAGTAGTAGTAGTAGTAGTAGTAGTAGTAGTAGTAGTAGTAGTAGTAGTAGTAGTAGTAGTAGTAGTAGTAGTAGTAGTAGTAGTAGCAGCAGCAGCAGTAGTATTTTTAATCTTCAAATTCTAGATACATATACTGGAATACAGGGCCACTTGAAATGTAAAGCAGTTAGTTTTGATTAACTATGAATTTCCAAATGTGTATGTATATTGTTCAGGATAGAATTGGAGCTGTAGCTTGCATTCGGTTGGCTGTCAAGGAAGGAAACATTGATGATGATGTACTTGTCATCGGAGGGTGAGTTGGTGTTAAAACTGATCTATGACACATGCTGTAGCAACAGTTGCTCCTTACTTAATTTCCTACATTCCTCACTTCCACCCCAGACAACATTATTACTCTTAGTCTTAGTCCAAATTTTAGAATATATAGTGAGGACTGAGGAGTATGTGAGTCTGTTGAATAAATTCTCTGTGAAATCTGATCTACAATGTAGATCTGTTGTAATTACTAATCTAAGTGGACGAAAAAAAAAAAATACTTGAGGAGTGACAAACACTCTTACAGGATAGTGTACATAATAGAACACGTCTGACAAAGTGGAAATTTTGGTTCAAAACTTTATGACTCCACTGAAGCTGAAGAGGGCAAATGTCAAAGCCAGTCATTTTTTTTTTTTTTTTTTGGGGGGGGGGGTAGTTCATGAGAACGTCCATCTTTGTTCCACTCTATTTACTATGTTAGTCTTAAGGTGCTTTCACACATGATGCGACAGTGTGGTACCACACTGTGGCGCCACACTGTTTCGTCTTCACTCATGGACTTTGTGTCACCACATATGCTAATGAACGCGCATTAACACGTCAACTCTCAATAAGAGAGCATATTGTCAAAACTTGCGCAAGCAATCTCATGGCAACAATTTTTTGCGCTAACTTTTTAGAAATTTGATTGGTGCGCATTTTTTGTGTATCTAGGCAGCAAAAAAAAAAGTGTGTCCTGCCTCGGCGACATTGTTTTGTCGCCCTATACCCCATAGGCTTGTACACAAAAAAGTGTGGCGCCACAGTGTGGTACCACACTGTCGCATCATGTGTGAAAGCACCTTTAGTGGAATAAAAGAAAAAAAGAAAAAACTGTGTAGTAGCAGGGAATGCAACACCGTACCTTGTCGGTCCACTGACTTTTTGATGTGTCATCCAACTGCTGCAGGGTGGTGTTATGTTAAGGTGAGAGATTTTTCAAAAAACACCTTTTTGGTGAAAAAAAAATACTGTTTTTTTCTTCTGAGAATAATTTTTATTGTTGATGAAGGTTGGCATCTCCGCATTAATCCTTTACTTATATACATGGTAGGCCCTCAAATGTTATATATCTCTTTGCTTTTAGCTGGTCAGTAGGAGATACTCACAAAAATAAGATGCAATGAATTTTTTTTTTTCCCTCAAGTTTATTATTAAACAAATGAAAGGCAAAAATATTATTGATCTCGGTTGAGTGATATAAAACTGTAGCAATGTCGACATGCATTGCACAGTGCCTACACACCACTGATCTGTATGAAAAGAATCTGGATATTTCATTGGCTGAGATTTGTGAAGCTGCCCGTCCGTCATATTACCATTCCAAAGTACCACTCCACGAACGCATTCTCCATTTTGTTTGTGTACAAATCCAACCCAAAAAAATTGGCTAAATTCCACATAGAATGCTGGAATAAATTGTCAAATAGAAAGCTTTCGACCAAGATTTTCCATTTTTGAATGTTCATATCAAATACTATGACAATTTTTTCCAAAATTGGATCACAGAAAGATGGTGTAGTGTGCGGTGGGCTTTACCCCAAACCTAACCTTACACCCAACTGCCATGATCTCTACCCTTATTCTGTATCTTTAATGAAAGGAAGGGCAGAGCAGCTGCTACAGGAGCAAATTGCTAGTCACCGCTTAAAATGAACCAGTTGCAGAAAGTTTGGCCTTTTATGTTTGGGTACTGTACTGGTATTGTGTATTCATAACTTGCACTTTGATAAGTATGAATTCAGAAATTGAACTTTGAATAAAAGATGAAATCATCTTTCAGTACATCATGACCATTATCATCATCATTGCCATCATCACTTTCTCCTTTATACGTGTCATTCTTACAGTCATAATTATCAACTTCATCATTATCATCATCATCATCACCATCATCAATATCTCCATCTTCATCAACACCATTATTATTCATCATTAAAGAAATATCATTTTTGTTAACTTATAAAACATTTAAGAAAAAATCTTATGGTGGTTTGTCTTTTTAGGGATACCCTCTTTTATGATGACTTCTCCCTGTCCGATTTTCTAGCCTCCTATCGTAAGAGGAAGGAAAGCTGCCCCGAAGCCAGTATGGTTGTCTCCAACAGTGTCCCTTGTGAAGGTTAGTTTGAATGGGATGTTGGGCTGGGGGGGGGGGGGCACTCAGTGTATAATGCATGGTGGGTATGTGCCTAGATCCTAATCAAATGATTGGTTGAGCGCAGTCACGTGTGATTCAATTTTTGAGCCTATTACACGTTTTTTCTGAAAAGTGTGCTTAGTTCCCAGTCCTATCACACGTTTTCTTGGTTTTGTTGTTTTGTTTTTTAATCTTTTTGTGTTGTTATATGGCAAGGACATTGAATGCACGTACTCTATGTGCATGTGCCACTTGGAAGCGCATTTCACTTGGCTGTGCTTATTGTATGTGATGCGATGTACGTCACACAAGAAAGCAAATGGAGGCTTTCATGACTTTGCGAATCTTTGGGGTAAGTAGAGTAAAACAGTTTGTAGGATAGATCTATTTTTGTTTTTATTTTATCAAATAACAAGATCTAGAAGAGTCGTTGCATAAAACAAATGATGCATGTCTTCATTCGTTCATTATACAATCTATCCACTCTCGTTGAGGCTGTTTGCATCTATCGCACTCAACCTAACAGCTTTGTGCGGATAGATGCACACAGCCTCAACTCGAGTGCAGATAGGTCGTATAATGAACTCATGCGCATGCATCATTTGTATAATGTACATGTACATGAAAATGAGATGCAAGATAGATGTAAATGAGATGCAAGAGATGTTGATGAGATGCAAGAGATATAAATGACATGTGAATGATGTAAATGAGATGCAAATGATATAAATGAAATGCAAGAGATCTAAATGAGATGCAAATGATATGATTTAGATGCAAGAGATGTAAATAAGATATAGGAGATGTTTGAGATGCAAGAGTGTGATACAAGAGATGTGAATAGATGTAAATGAGATGCAAGAGGTGTAAATGAGATGCAAGAGATGTAAATGAGATCCAAGAGATGTAAATAAGATCCAAGAGATGTAAATGAGATACAAGATCTGTAAATGATATGCAAGTGATGTAAATGACATGCAAGAGATATAAATGAGATGCAAGAGATGAAAATGACATGGCAGTGATGTAAATGAGATGCAAGAGATATATAAATGAGATGTAAGATAAGAAGAGAAAAAACATCTTTCAATAGTTTTAACTAATGCTTCCATGTCATCAAAAGGAAACAAGTTCTTGTGCAAATATTCTAATTTAGCAATGATAAGTCCCTCTAAACCCCCAAACCAACCAACCTATGAGGCATTCTTTGTTAGTTGATGCATTCATAATGAAGGCAAATGTCCATCAAATGGAAAATTGTCAGGCTGGAAGGAAATCATGACAAAATATCAATCTTACACAACTTTCTAAACAAGAATTTCATCCTATTATGCAGTTGCATGGGGTATGGGTAAGGCTAAGAGCAGAAAAAGGAATCAGACCTGTGAAGTTCAACTCTATAGACAAGTTTGCACCCCAGCACTATTAGCGGCATACAAAGTTTGCATTTCACACTCAGTCACAGAGCCTATAATGTCTACACAAAATATATTTATTTCCCAGGAGCAGCATTTGCTTATGTTTACATTTCCTGCTCGATCAGCTTTCATGTGCAGTAGTTTACTCCATAGCTTTGTATTGGAAATTAATGAAAGTAAATAGCATAATTCAGCACATAGGGGATCATAGCCCAGCATACAAAGAGTTTTTCAGCATTTATTGCATAGCGTTACTTTATAGTCAATAGGGGCGTTCACACACAAGGTAAAAAGTGAGATTCAAAAATCGATTTTCTAATCGCGATTAGAAAATCGATTTTATTTTGTGTGTGGACAGAATAATCTCACTAATAATCGCGATTCTAATCGCGATTCAACTCGCAGTAAGAATTGCGATTTTTCAGAATAATCAAAATTATTTGCCGAGCGTTGTGTGTGTGAACGGAATCGCGATTAGAAAATCGGTTTTATCTATCCCATCATTCTTTGCGCGTATGCAATCGATGCGCTGTGCATGCACTATGCAGTGTATGCAGTGTGTGTTACGTTACAGGATGCATGCAGTGTATAGCATGGATGCACTGCATGTTATCTTGGAGCCGGTGATCCCATGTAGTAAACAAATGTTTTGTATGATAGTACATAATCATTTATTATCCAGTTAATGAGTTTCTTGCTGTACTTTCTGTAGCCCTTTTACTGTCGATATGTATTTTCCCCTGTCCAGATCGTGTATAACAGCAGTTAAGCATGTTAAGCGGAGAAGTTCGTGGGCTCTCCTGCCTGTTTCTGTTGCTTCTTTGTGTGTGTGAATGGTCGAAAAAAAAATCGAAATTCTAATCGCGATTCAAATCGAGATCCGAATCTTGCTTTTTCCCTGTGTGTGAACGGTGGCTATAAAATCAAAATTTGAATCCCGATTCAAATTTCAATTCCTTTTGTGTGTGAACGAGCCTATTGTTATCCTTGATAAATCCTTTTTTGTCATTGTTCTTCTGATGAATTACAGAGGTAGTGAAGCGAGGTATTCTAGAGGTCAATGATGATATGAAGGTCACTGGATTCTTGGAGAAACCCAACCCAGATGACACAGACTCTAGGAGAGCTGTAAGTCCTTCATGTACACTCCTCCCCTTCTAATGTATTTTGAAATAGCTGTTTGTGTGCATTGGGTCTTTTTTTCCTGTTAACCCATAGAAGTACAGAGCTTTTTAGAGGTCTAAATTAATCATCTTCAGTCCTCAAATTGGCAACAACTATTATTTTTTTCCACTCTTACATAGTTTGAAAAAAAAAAAGATATAGATATAAACTTTAAGCAGAAACTGCCAATTTGAAAGTGGAAATAGGGATTATATAATATTAACTGCACTCCCAATTTAAAGACATTAATGATTTGCTACATTTAAACTGCTCTAATTCGAAAATGCAACATCTTACTGGATTGAAAATGGACTCAAAATTTTCAGTGAATCTTTCTCTTTCTACTCATGTATAATTTGTCATGCCCAGCACTCAGGATCAACAGATACTGCCAAAGCGTCTCCTAAAGGAGACACTGTACCTCTATGGGTTAATGAATGGCTTGGTATCAGACATACATACATGTAGCTCCTATGGGTAATTTACATATCATTAACCCTGGGTCTGTTTTGAATAAAAAATAACAGACTGCTAGAGATGTTTGAGTACATGACTATCCAAACTGAGAAAACATTGACATTGACTTTTCTTGTTTGGTTTTGTATGACTTAAAACCCACCTCACACTGTACGATAAGACTTCGACCCAATTTTCAAACGAATGGCATTTTGCATTAAATATGAAAGTTTAAACGAGTAAAATGATCTAATTTGAAGTTTGGAATAATGATAGGAATACTAAAATCAAAATTTTGGTTAACTGCAAGCCTTGTGGTCGGAGTAAAGGCCAAATCGGCTTGAAATCGCAAGACTGCTATGACATCACTACGATTCGGAATAGAGTTTGCTTTTATCCCTACAGGAAGGCTCGCAATAGCCTGGAATTTCGATTTTAGTATTCATACAACTATTCAGAACTGATGATTAAGATTTTACATGTTTGAATGTTCATATCAAATGCTATAACAATTCTTTCCAAAATCCAGGGTTCATACGGGTCAGGGAATTTCTGGAAAGTCAGGGAATGGGAAATTCTTTTTTCCAGATGCAAAAAGTCAGGGAAAGTCAGGAAATTTGTCAATTTCTTCTGGAAAGTCATGGAAAATCATTTATTCAAGATATTTTTCATGTTGATAAATTTGCGCTCCGGCCAGCCCTGCATTCATGGCACTCAGATCAGCTTTGAAACTCTTTTAATTAGGGCGCTTTTTATGTAAGTTTTTCATCACATGTGATCAATAAGTCATGGAAATTTGCCTTTTTCTGCCCTAGAAAGTCATGGAATGTCATGGAATTTTGAAAATGTATAAGTGTATGAACCCTGAAAATCGGATCACAGACGGATCGTATAGTGTGCGTTGGGCTTTTCACCTTCCACATAAACTAAGTAATACATATAGTTTCACATGTGTGTTGGAAAAAAGGTTTTGCAATAATGCCAGTTATGAAGTATGAAAATAACATTTGAAATTTTGTAACCCAAGTATTTTTTTTAAAAGGCTTATCGTGTAAAATATACAATTTTGTCTCCCTCAGTGCCCATGCTTCTACCTATTCTCCCAGAAAAGTTTACCGCTTTTGGATCGTTTCCTTTCAGAGGTAAGTGTGTAATACACTTAACTTCTCACATACATGTATCTCTACAAATTGTCCAGCATTGTTTATAGCTAAGCAAGGGAAAGTCCACCCTAGAAGTTTCACTGTTTCAATAAAAGGAGATTAATTTGAACAGCATTTTGAAAAAGAAATGAGCAAAATCAGTCAAAGAATAAGAAAATTACACTTATTTACATTTTCTAGTAAATTACTCTCGGTTCTGCAAATTGGCAACACTGATGACATATGCGAGCAGCTCTCCATTCACTTTGTACATGAAATTTCACATTTTCTCAATTTTCTTGGAAGTTACACATTTTCTAACCCTCATAGTCAATGTATGTTCACAAGAATTGCTTTTTACATAACATACTTTGACTATGGGGTGAGAAAATGTGTAACTTCCAAGAAAATTGAGAAAATGTGAAATTTCATGTACAAAGTGAATGGAGACCTGCTCGCATATGATGTCATCAGTGTTGCCAATTTGCAGAGCCGAGAGTAATTTACTAGAAAATGTAAACGAATGTAATTTTCTTATTCTTTGACCAATTTTGCTAATTTCTTTTTTAAAATGCTGTTCAAATTTATCTCCTTTTATTGAAACAGTGGAACTTTTCGGGTGGACTTTCCCTTTAAGGATTAGCCATTGTCTGCTGGATAGTAGAATAGTATAATGATCATAATACTGGTATGTCTTGTTTTCCCACGGTAGTGTAGCCTCCTAAGTACTGTTCTCCCATAGGGCCCAATAATCGTATTTTTCCCCTAACTTTAGCAGGGCAACTGTAGCGCTCGGTGCATTCAAGGAATAAATCCTACCAGGTAGTAGGTCACTACACTTGGGTTGAGTGTGGCAAATGCAGATTAATGTCTTGCCAAAATAGTGCTGTGGCAGGGTTTTTTCATATAACTGAAAAATATTGAAAGGAGGCATAGTGAATTGACATTAAGAGGTAAAAATGTGGATTTCAACCCAACTTTGAATACCTCATCATGCTTCAATTTTGTGAAATATTTTTTCTGTGTTTTTTGATATCTTAAAGTGATATTTTATATGTCTCATATTGTGTATTTTACACAGTCCTCTACGTTGTTTTGAGAAAATTCAACCTGAATTTACCACATATTTCCCTTCATTTTTTGCATCCATAGGTGATATTAAAAAAAATCACATATTCTATATGGTTGGTTGGTTATTTTACCTGACTGCTAAGAAAGCATGTGTCTTGCTTGTTAGTAAGTAACCAGGGGACCGATGGCTTGAAGTCCTCTCCAAAGGACTTGGTAATGAGGATTAATACCTTACCAAAGGGCATTAGAGCATCCACTTGGTTTCGAACCCAGGTACTCCTTGTTTACGAGACCACTGCTCTACCACTGAGCCACAGCGCCTCCTCATATATATGTTAAATAAAAGATTGGTTATAAATGCAGTGAAAAGTTAAGCACCGTGTTTATGTCCCAACAGAGCCTCCTTATCATGAAGCTCTAATGTGTAAGATTTGGGGGGGGGGAATCATGAAAATGTTGCTGAACCTCTGAAAACTGTAAATTAAGGGGAAAAAATATTTCTGTTTTGTCCTGTCTTGTATTGTAAACAGGATAGGCCAATGAAAGAAAGAGATGCCACAGGAAACTTCATCAAATATCTTTACTCCAGGTAAGCTTCACAGATAATCTTTTAAAGGGGGTACCCAATGCTGAAACAATGTTAGCTCATTTAAAAGAGCATGATTTTATTAGCAGAAAATCTCTGCCAAAAGTTTTTTTAAAAGTCGTGTTGCCAAGGAAACCCCCAAATGTGGTAAGATTTCAAGACATTTTTGACCCCTCCAGCTGTGACCCAGTTTCAACTGGGTACCCACTTTTACGTCAAAGTGGGTACTTCTAGCAAAATATGCGCAAGGTATAATACATATTGTACAGTCTAGCGCGCAGCACAACTGCAATGCGCGAAGCTAGGTACCCACTTTTACGTCATACCTCATACTCAAATTTTTTTTGTCAGCTCTTGACTTTTTGTGATAGAATTAGCCAAAATGCATTAATTTCAATTGAAAATCGTCATATTTTTAATGTTATTTTTCTTACAATTCTATTCTCGATCATGTATCAAAAAACTTGTTACCATTGTGTAATCACTTTAAAAGGGTCCAACCATCCAGATTTAGATTTTAGAGTCTGTATGCATGGTTCCTGTTCAGTATTAAAATTTGGGGAAGGGGTTTGGAGATGACATTGGAGAACCCATGTGCACCAGACCCTTTGGGTAGATGTAGGATCGCATGACTGTTTTTCTATGAACTGGTACTGTAGGTTAATTTTATTTATTAATTTTTAGATGCAGTCTTTCAGTCATGTTCCGATTCTTAGAATTAGTTTTGAAAAAGTTTTCTTTTGTGACGTATGACGAAGATTGACAAGTTTGTCTTTACTTGTCTTTAATTTGTAGTCCAAAACTATGATCGGGAGAGTGTTTCCCAAAGCTATGCGCAAAGTTGAGCATGACTTTAAGAATGACTTGAATATGGAAAGCCAAATGGGATTCTCAATCATATTTGATTGCATAAAGTTGAAATATCGTAGATGTAGATTAACATTGTTTTTAACAAAATATTTTTAATGTGAAGTATGGTTTTTGCCAACAATTTGATTGAAGTTATGGGAAATATTTGACACACCATTGAAACAAGAGGAAAAACTTTGGGCATTCCATTTGGCTACTCATAGTTAAGTCATTCTTAAAATCATGCATAACTTAACGCACAGCTTTGTGAACCCCCCCCCCCCCCCCCCAGAGTTTGAAATGTACATGTAGGGTGTGATTCTCAATGTACTGTTTTGGTGAAAGTTAGCGCAAGTACTTTTTTTGTGAAGAGTACTGTAAATACAAAAATATTTGTGCGGATTTCGCACTATTTCCGGTAAGCGCAAATTCTAGAACTCGCAAAAATATTATCACAATTTCTTATGCTTGTTTTGAATGGACGCTGATATGCGCTTCAGCTGATTAAATGCATGTTTGAATCCGATTCACTTTAGAGTACGTTTGTGTAGTTGTGTCTGCCATGTGCATTTGAATGGACAGCATGTGTGTGAAATAATAAATGGAGCTGCGCTGGTTATTCATGTTCAAATGTGAGCATTTTGAGCTATTGCTATGGCAGAAAAGTGATTGCCATGCATTGAAATATCAAATCAAATCTTGAACTTTTGCGAGTGAGTAACTGCAGTGCGAATTTAAGAACCCGCGTATAAGTTCTTAGGTCACTCAGAGCAAGAAATTAAACGCGTGAAATTAACAGCTTTTACAGTATCAATCAATCAATCAAGTCGGGTAGTATTCCCAAAATCCATGGACAAGTTCTCTCCACAGTTCTTTCTTACAGTAAGTCTTACAGTATGAGACATTACTAGTCATGATTAAATTGTTTTTTCTTGTCTTTGACTCACAGGATGGCAGTCTATGTGTATGATATCTCTGGTCGATTTGATGTGGGTTCTTTAGAAGACTACAAGATGTGTCATCAACATTTCCTGGACAAAGAAAAGAGATAAGGTAGTTTAGCGAAACACAGTGGCACAAAGAGATGCGTAGAGAACACAGAAATCTCGGTTTGCATTCCCTGTGCAGTCCCATATCGGAAAATAATGGCAATATACAGTGAAACCTGTGTATAAAGACCACTCAAGGGAGACAAGAAAAGTGGTCTTTATAAGCAGGTAGTCTTTATGGACAGGTTCCCTTCAGTGCATACTCCAATGAGAAACCGCATTCAAGGGAAACAGAAAATGTGGCCTTTATAGACAGGTGATTGTTATAGACAGGTGGTCGCTAAAGCAGGTTTGACTGTACCAGTATAGGTACAGTACCGTTCGGCATTAGTGATATCGGATTACCGATAAAGCCTCGACCAGACTTGCATTCCTTGTGCAGTCCCATATCGGAAATAATGGCAATATACCAGTATAGGTCCAGTACCGTTCGCCATTACTGATATCGGATTACCGATAAAGCCTAGACCGACTTGCATTCCTTGTGCAGTCCCATATCGGAAAATAATGGCAATATACCAGTATAGGTCCAGTACCGTTCGCCATTACTGATATCGGATTACCGATAAAGCCTAGACCCGACTTGCATTCCTTGTGCAGTCCCATATCATTGCTGGTGGCTTGGAAGTGTATTGTCAAGACTCCTGGGCACCGTTTCATGAAAGTTGTCAGCACTGACAAGTTGTCATTCTCCGACAGTTACCACAGTAACAGTCAGTGACCAGTGCTTCTCAGCCAATCAGTACCAAGGATTTTACTGAAATTGCCTACACAGAATGCGTGCTGTTGTCTGTGTAGTTTGCGTTCTGGACGCTTCTTTTCAACTCATTCGTTTTGCTTAGCTTCTTAAAAAAGGTCTACAATGTATTTATTAAAAAAAACCAACTACTGGTATTATCTATTCATTACTGCCATATCGTACATCATTAGTGACACATTAAAGGAGAATGCAACCCAAGCATCAGTGTGCTCATAGTGAATAAAGATGACTAAGAAGAACAAACAGTGAAAGTTTGAGCTAAATCGGACAATCTGTTCAAGAGTTATGAATTTTGAAAGTTTCAGTAAATCCCTATTATGAGGATCCTTGAGTTGGCAATGTTGCCAGCATCGTGATGTCATTGTGGACAACTCTCCATTCATTTTGTACATAATTTTTCAAAAATATTGATTTATATAAAATTTCAAGTCAGGAACCAACATAATTCTTCCCAATATGCTTGCAGAATTGATATAGCCATGTCATACTCAAACAATAAATCAAAAGAATTTTTATTTCTCTTAAAAATAAAGAAAATGTTAAATCCAGTGTACAAAATGAATGGAGAGTTGTCCACGATGACATCACAGATGCTGGCAAAGTTGCCAATTTGAGTATCCCCATAATAAGGATTTACTTAAACTTTCAGAGTTCACAACTCTTGAACAGATTGTCTGATTTTCCTCAAACTTTCACTGTTTATTCTTCTTGTTTTTCTTCATTCACTGGAAGCACACTGATGTTTGGGTTGCATTCTCCTTTAAAGACACTAACAAGTGTTGTGTGATCAGTAGTCAGTTTTTACCATTATCATAATGAATAAGATTATTGTGAATGGCATGCATATCAAAAATAGAATGCAATCCTTTCTATAGGGCAAAATGCTGAAAAAAAAACCAAGAAAATCATAGTTCCAAATAAACTTTAATGTATAAGGTGCTACTCATCAGTTTTAGCAATTATAACCCAGCTTTGTCATTTGTTCAAATTTATGAATTTTCTTACCATAATCTCACATGATAGTGTAACTTTTATGTATAAGAGTGTATCTTTTGGTAAAATAAGACACAACATGCAGTAGTTGTTGACTTGTTGCTATGTCAAGTAAGCATAATCATACTGTGAATTTTCAAAAAAAGGAAGAAAAAAAAAAAGAGACGAATATATTCATGGCCTAAGGTCCTTTAAGGACATTTAGTATTTACCAATTAGTAATGAATATGTTACAGATCTAGGCCCTCTTGCATAAAAAGCTGCGATTAAAGGCAACTCAAAAAAATCAACGCAACTTGATTTTCAACCAATCAGAATTGAGTATTTGGGACTTGAAGTTTGAATTTTTTTTAATATGTCAACAAATTGAAAAGTAAATGCAAGTCCCTAATATTTAATTCTGATTGGTTAAAATCAAGTTGCATTTAATTTTTTGTGTTGCGTATAATCGCAACTTTTTATGCAAGAGGGCCTAGGTTTTATTTTTTCTGAATTGTCCTGTTAAGAAAGTCACAAGGTGTACATGTGTTTTGCACAGTACTTGTTTCTACTCCGTGATGCCTAGATGAATAGATGAAAAAAATAGGATGAATTAGAAAATGTTTGTAAAATATCTTGGTAAAATCAAGGTGCAAGACTTTAAAGATCAGCCTGTGATGGTTTCAAAATTCGTGACTGAACAGAATCTTTAAAAATGATTTATTTTTAACCTACATAATTGTTCCATTAGTTTTGTTGCTGATCATTGCATTATTTGTTGACCAACACACTCTCAAAATGGCATTATTGTATACTACTGTATACTGTTGGATTAAAATACTGAAATAAGAGAAAAACAAAAGAAAAACAACAACAATAACCAAAATGCTTGATGATGGTAACCAGATACAACCAAATACAACTCATTATAGCAAACTCCTCGCCACGTCAAAACTTAGCTATAAACTTTGCTCTTGTTGCAAGGAGATACATGTATATCTACTTCGGACATTGTTCAGGTAATACCAGTCATTTTCATTCATGCGTGGCAATGTAATAACACATTAGGTATAATATTGGATGAATTGACCTAAAATGAGATAACTTAATCAGCATATGATGATTTTCCGAGTAATTGATGGGGTAGATCGGAGGTCAAGTTTCCTTTTTAAACGCTGTATTATGGCCAAAATACAATAGAATACAAAGAGGTGATGGGACTAGCAATATTACCTTGTTTATACAAGGAGAGTTTGTTCTTTATACCAAAGCTCCATTGCACCAGGGGGGTGTTTCACAAAGACTAAGATTGACTAAAATCGCACTTAACTATGGCTGGCCATTCATGCCACTGTTTTCTTTCACCATGGATCTCTCAAAGGATTTGCAAATCATGGTCACAAATCTGCAGAACTGAAAATTTTTTATAGCTCATTGATGAATAAAACAAAAAAAGTAAATTCTGCAAATATGTGACCATGATTTGCACATCCATTGAAAGACCGATGGTGAAAGCAAACAGTGGCATGAATGGCCTGCCATAGTTAAGTGTGATTTGAGTCAATCTTAGTCTTTGTGAAACACCCCCCATATTTATTAATCTCATGTGTGTGAATTTGCAGAAAAATATATGAGGTATTTGCTAAACATGTTTTAAATCCATCAAAATACACAAAATATGTGTATTACATATCTGACATTTACATGCAGGGGTGGCTACCCCCCTATCATTTTTCAAGTGATCGAAAAAAAAAAAAAAAAGAAGAAGAAGAAGAAAGAAGAAGAGTATGGGGAAGAGAGGGCAGGGTTAAGCAACTATATAAAAGCCCTATTCGTTCATTTGAAACGTAAATAAACTCATCTGTGGGCCAAGGTTGAAAACCAGAGAAAATGAACTCGTCATCTTGCCCTGCCCCCCCCCCCCCATCCCCTATCAAAATACCCTGGTGCCACCCCTGTTTACATTTATATATTCTACTTTGTATATTATTAATAAAAAAAAATCATTGCAATTATTTCTGTACTATAATCAAACTGTTATTATAATTAATAAATACAATGGAATCCAGTATTCCATATCCATTTGTTTTGTTTTATAATTCTGTTTACCTGATATTGTATTGGACAGAAACCGTCAAACTATATTTATATTACATTGGATGGCTCTGAATGGGATACCAGAGAATATTCCACGAATTAGGGCCAATATTGCACGAATCGAAGATGAGTGCAATATTGGCCCTAACGAGTGGAATATTCCTGATATTCCATGCAATAAAGCCATCCAATATAATTATTATTATCTATACCCAACAGGAAAGGGATTTTAAATTCAATAAATGTCATTCCAGCAACTAAAAAGGGCCCCTATCGTACATTTATTTTGATCACACAAGTTTGACTTACCTCTTTATGACGTCATCAAAGTGTCGTTTGTGCATCGCGTGTATTGCGTATCCGCGTACTGTAATCCTTATTGCGCATGTTTGTTTTATTGCGCGCACGCGAAAAGACCATGCAATATCGCAAAATATTACACGGCAAATTTGTACATGAGCATATGGGGAATTCGGCGTTTAATACAATATGCTCTGATATTGCACAGACAAGTCATGCAGACATAAAATATATGTTTTTAATGCGCCGCTAAAATGCCCTGTATAGATAATACTACTATATATACATGTAGCTGCTACATGCATGTCCTCTCTTGTAATACACTATATTATATAAAGTGGAAAATTAATCTGTAATTGCAGTTATTATTGGGAGGTCTACAGCCATAGAGAGTCTTGAGTTTGAGTAATAGGTAGTATCTAGTGAGAATAGAGAAGTGGGTTAAGAGTTGGTCAATATTCTCTCTCTGATGAGGAAGGAGGATTGGGCTGAAATATGGGGCTACAAAGCTATAAAAGTCTAATATAATGGCCACTGTATATTATACAATATGACAGCGACCTGATTTTTGAAGAACTCGCATTACGCTTTAAATACAAAAATTTATATTGATAAAATTACTCATTGATTTTCTGAATAATGCATGAATTCATAAGATAATTCAAAACTTTGATCATTACTGTTTTATGAAAGTTCATATTAAATGCTATGAAACAAGTCATTTCCAAAATCGGTTCACAGTTCAATTGTATTTTTTATGATGGGCTTCAGTCACTTAAGTATGACACCGCTCGCTGAGTCTTAACCACTATTCGTAGGTAGTTATCAAAGGTAAGTAAAAGAGAGGTTTTCTGTAGTTCTTAAACAGGATGTTGGTGGTTGAGGATTGGTCTTTGAAGCATTTTGGAGGGAAATGGGAAGTGCAGTATGAACTTGGGATTTTTCTTCACAAATAAGATTAAAAAATCATTTCAATGTGCCATTATGCATTTCAAGTGGCTGCCTTGAAAGAGCAAACAGAGATTTGTAAGTTACATTATGTGCCAAAAACTTAAGAGATAAAGATTAAACTTTTTGCAGCATTGATATTTCTATGGAAAAACCTCCTTAATTATGATGAATATTCATTACCTTTTTTGTTAATTATGTACCTATTTTGTTGATTGTAATACTTGCTAGTCATTTGTTTGTTTATATTTTGTTGTATTTCAAAATGTACAGCACATAGAGAAGCGAATGCTTATTATGCGCTTTATAAATTGAGTATTATTTTTTTTTTTATGCTAATCATCAAAAGAGGAGAAGTACACTTGGTATGTGTTGGTTTTCCAGTATTGTTGTCCCTCCATTTCATAAAAGCCCCAGGTGGGGCTTTTATGAAATGGAGGGACTTCTTTGTATCAGAGAGAGTAGCACATACAGTATGGGCCTATAATAGTATATGAACAGAGATTTAAAGGCAAAGTCCACCTCAGAAGTTTCACTGTTTCAATAAAAGGAGTTAAATTTGAACAGCATTTTAAAAAAGAAATGAGCGAAATCAGTCAAAGAATAAGAAAATTACACTCATTTACATTTTCTAGTAAGTTATGTAAAGTATGTTATGTAAAAAGCAATTCTTTTGAACATACATTGACTTTGGGGGTTAGAAAATGTGTAACTTTCAAGAAAATTGATAAAATGTGAAATTTCATGTACTAAGTGAATGGAGACCTGCTCACATATGATGTCATCCATGTTGCCAATTTGCAGAGCCGAGAGTAACTTACTAGAAAATGTACATGAGTGTAATTTTCTTATTCTTTGACCGATTTTGCTCATTTCTTTTTTAAAATGCTGTTCAAATTTAACTCCTTTTATTGAAGCAGTGAAACTTCTGGGGTGGACTTTCCCTTTAAAAAAAAAAAAAAAACCAAAACATAATGTAAAAGCTTCGGTGGGTGGAAGAATAAAATGTACATAAATGCCATATTTACGAGAAGAACATATTTATTCAGTCATTATACAATCGCTAAAGTATGTACATATTATACAATAACGATAACAAATATGACATTTATTTCCTTTTTCTCACTATACACATTGCCTTGAGTCATCAAAACTGTGCAATATTATGACAATTGTAACCTTAACTATAATATCATTACAAATAGCGCTACCATTCAAACAAAGGTATGACCTAACGTAATGCTTTACATGCATTTCTGACGTACCAAATAGGCATCAGATAATACATGTATATAACTGAAAAAGTAATAAAGGGTAAGTTTAGGGAATAGAAATGTCAATATTTTGGCATATAGTGGGTGAAAAATAGACCCACATTTCATACTTCATTTCATATAAATATACTGTCGATGCTTTTGCAACAAATGTTATATTTATGCTTAAATGGATAAGACACAACTCTGAGCTGAAAATGATGTAATGGTAATTATTTCTGTTTTAGAACAAGTATGAGAGATTTTTTTTTTTTTTTTTTCAGGGCTATAAGATAGGATAATGACTATCAGTCAGTCTATGAAGTCATTACTATTAGTCACATATTCCCCAACATCCTACATTACTTGACCCGAAATGAGTTATTTGCATTTCAACAGATTTTAGGATGCTTTTACTTGTTGCTATGATGGGCAATCATGGAGGATATTCTTGTATGTACAACATCTGACTATATTTTCAAACTAGTCCATAGTTGGGTGCTTTTTAATGGGATGCACATGTGCACTTCAAAGGTTTTACCTGGAAAAAAAAAAAAACGTATTCAGAAGAGTTTATCGCTAATGACCATTACTAACTTATACTTTTTTTTATAAGAGCCTAATTAAATTCATAATATTCAAAGCCTGTACAATTGCACATCAATTTGTCCTGTGGGTTTGAACAATGACCATCACTGTTGAAATAATCGGCAGAATTCTGCTCCTCCGCCTGACTTTTATTCAGCGAATGTCTCATTATTAGTTACATATTTATCTACTAACCTTTATACAACTTTTTTATATGCATAGAAAACATCCATATCGTCGTTTTTACGAACTGGCATATCTGCGCACATATGCAGAAACGCGCGTTGGAGAAAATTTTTCTACAAACCGTCGCATTGTGTTTGGATGGCCAGTACTAGTTCCTAAATGTAAAACTGATGACAATATGTACCCTCACAGAACATATCATCTCACACTTCTTGAGAATGCAATTGCAATTCACTGTGCTAAGTGCTTCTACATAAAAACCTTCCTCATACTATAGTTCTGCCAGTATTTTGACAAAAGGAAGCAAGTGACAAAAGTGACATTTCCTGTAAAAGAGCAAAATGTATCTGTCATTCACAATGTCATCAATGCAATACCATGATGTCTTGCCGAACGTATCTCTTAGCAGGATAATTTTCATGCATAAAATTTGGCACAGAAGAAGAGCACAATAGGTAAAACAGGAAAATATCAATAACTCAAATATTGTTCAAATGTCACTTGTTCCTTTTGTCAAAATAAGGCAGTACTGTCTTATCTACAAGAGCAGTATCAAACACATAATTATTGTTAAATCTTGCCGTCTGCCTTCCTGCTTGTAACTGAAAATATGTCTGGTACTTCAGAATCTTAGAAGAGCAATGTTCCTGTGGTTTCTGTATATAATGCTTAATTTTTGACTTTCTGTTCATTCATTCATGCGCTATACACTGATGAGTGCATGATGTGAAGATTTAAAGTATGAGCATGTTCAACACTATTCCACGGTTCTTGCTTACATGTTTTTTACCTAGCCAAATAAATACATTCCAATATTTCATTAGAAAGCTATACATTTTCAAACTTTTACATCATTATTCCAACAGTCAGCAGTAAAAATTCTAGTCAGCGTACAATTGTATATAGTTACATAATCGATTATCTCAGTTACACTTACATGTACTTGTATCTTACAGTATAACTTTCGACAACAAGTGTGAAAATACCCATGTTCATAATATAGCACCATAAATATAACATAAAGCTGTCTTTTCTGAGACAAATCTACTTTACAACATGGACTAGGAGTACCAATACACATATTTTGTTGCCAAGAACACTCGTCTGGATACTAAAATGAGAATCTAAGATTGAAATAAGTTGATATATGCATCCAGAGATGCAAACCTTTTATCAAGTTTTGCAGTATTTTTTAATACGTCGAAAAAGAAGTTTTAAGAATGGAAAAAGAGTATATCCTAATATTTACATTTATATAGCACTTAATACTTTGTTCTATAAAGTGCTTTACATGTAATTATTACAACAAGGGTCACTGGATTCAGCTCCACACATAAAGTGCACCACCTCCACTCCTAGCCTACTTTACAGCCTTGGAACTGTACAGAAACCAAAGTTCAGGGGGAAAAAATGTACTTTACTTGAAATCTGCAGTAATTATTCATAAAAACAGTACAAAATACTGCAAAACAGGAATAGTTCACATCACTGTGCATCTGAGACTGCTCCAAGAATGTGCAAGCCATGAGACAATGCAATGTCATGATCTAAAAATGTTAACATCTATATCAAAAGATGTTAAATACTGTTTTAACACACATAGTTTACTTTACATTTACAGGACAAGATCATGAAACAAAATCAGAGACCACCATTTCTATGATTCTTTTCTTCAGATATTAGAAAATGTTATAAAAAGTATAAAAATAAAGAACATTTGTCGTATGATACACGGAACTGTATTAGCTTTACTTACAAAATATCTTTTATCTTGATTCATTGTTTCATATACATGGAAATTAATATTTAGCCCTTAGTAACGCACTCCAATGATGTATCAACTCTATACTTGGCAAGTTCATAAAATCTATACATCATCCTGGCCCCTTTTCAATGTAAAAATACTGAAAAACATCCTGTATTGTACATTAATATAAAAAATGAGAATGTTAAAATATGAGATATAGGTGCAACTGTCCAGTAGGGGGCAATGAAAGCAACATAAAGCAATATCAAAGATCATGACTACTTTAGTATCTACTGGAATGACAGCTCATATCAAAAACATGGAATGAGATTTTCATTTATCAAAATCTCAAACAGCTCTCAATGATAATCAAGGTCATCAAGAAAAATGGAATTGTTGCAGTTTCTGCTGGACTTCATATATATTTCACAATGATGGGAAAAATTCAACAAAATAAAGCAATCACAACTGCTTTTGTTGTCATTAAATCGTGGAATTTGTACAAATTGGATTAGATGCCTTGAAAACAAAACCTGCAATGTCCCAATGATAATGATTTAAAGATTATGAGATTTTGTAAGCTGAATTTCCATTGCATCTCTTGAACAAAACCCTTAATGTTAGAGAGATTTATCAATATGGCTATTAGCAGTGTTTCCACATTAGCAAAGTTGAAAGTGAAGTAGGATGTCATAAAATCATTAGTTTATATTTCAAATCAACTAAGAATAAACTGTGTGCAGTTTTGCAATGCTACCCTGTTGGCATCAGTCAATTCCTCTACAGTGCATTGCAATAACATGACCGAACAACTTGGACAGATGTTCAATTTTTCTTACCAGGATACCTTATACTATTACAGCTTTACATTAAACCTGGGCACCGTTTCATGCAAGTTGTCAGCACTGACAAGTTGTCAGTCACTGACAATTTCATTAAAATCCTTGGTTTTGATTGGCTGAGAAGCACTGACCACCAACTGTTACTATGGTAACTGTCAGTGACTGACAACTTTCATGAAAAAGTGCCCTGCAATCATATTCTATAAAAAAAAAAACTTACCATTAATGGAATGAATATCGGGTCCATAACTCAATTCCAACCATACATGTCCACAGAAATAACATGTACCACATCAAAAACAAACATTTCTATCATATTTCAATGTTATAAGGGTACTATCAAAAGGCCGCCTAATCATATGTGTCATTGCCATTAATACACATTTTGCTGGTTTATCATAAAGAATGAATTGTAGTCTATAGGTACCACTCAACATTTTGAAATAGTTAATAGTTTATCTATAATATACGCTTTGATTGGTCAGATTTGCATTATGTGACGTGTACATTTTAGTTATAGTGCTCGATCATTTCATTTTTCCTCGGGAATCTTTTGCCTATGGCTGAAATGTGGTATACTGGATCTTACATTAGGGGTCTTATTTATTATAACAAATTCTTCTGCTGCTGCACCACTACTGGACTACATGAACTCCAAATACTAAATTATCCTTCATGTAGGTCGAAACAAAACTGCATTCTGGAAAATTCAGTATTCGTTGTGCCCATAATCCAGTAGAGTGTATGATAGACCATGCACTATATGAGAATATAAGGGGTTTAACAGCTTTGTTGCCAGAGCATATATGTTAAGCAAGTGTCTGCACTCCTCCAACGTAAGAGCAACTCCACTCACAGAGCTTGCAGCATCATTTAGAGTGTGGCTTTACTGTCCAAAATGTTCCATCACTACAAATTACTTCTCTATCTCTTCCTCTAAGGTTCAGTTCAGATGGCATTGTGTGGCTGGTAAATAGAGCATGGTAGGGTACAAACAGGCTCTTAACTCCTCACACATGACATCAACTCCAACAAAAACCAGCAAAGTGTCAAATTCTTCTTTGGGGACAAAATGGTGAGTAAATCTTCTTCGAGGATAAACAGCGGTATGAGCCTTCCATATGGATGAACTACTGGGCCCCGTTTCAATAAACTTGTTATCAATAACAAGTTGCAATAACTGTTATAAACTACGGAAATCCTTGCATCTGACTGGCTGAGAGCAAAATTGTCACAGAAATGTGGCAGTTGTTACTGACCAGTTTTATGAAACAGGGCCTTGATGTCATAAATAGATGCTAGTATGATCTAAAGTTATTGTCTTCATAATCTGTTTCATTAAGAGATGGGCAAGTCTTCTTCGAGGATAAACAGGGGTACAGCCTCTCACCAGGGATGAACTACTGATGTCATAAATAGATGCTAGTATGATCTAAAATTATCGTCTTCATAATCTGCTTCATTAAGAAGTCCATCAGGGTTAAGGGATTCCTGCTCCTCTTTCTCCTGGATCAACCTCTCCATCTCTTCCTTCATTCTCCTCCGGAAGAAGCCGCACTGGAAGAGAAAAGTCAGACAAAATGATGCATGATGAAGAGCCCAAAGACCATCAAGAGATTGATTTGTATTCCTGTAATGGTCATGCTTACTGTTCCTAAGAGCATGATCACTGAAACTCTCTTCAAAATTATTATCCAAAAATGGTTATTTACTAGAAATTACAATCTTACAACTTTCACACTGCAAAAGAGTGCCTTCCATTATGTCTGCAACATGATTCATATTACATCTGTCACACGAAGAATGAATTTGAAGTTGAAAATGCTATAAATCAGGCCTTTCCTCAATATTTTCAGCCATCACAATAATTTCTTCATGAAGTGCATTCTCTCATATATCATTCCAATAAATTAATTAAATGTTATTTATTTTCTGTCTGATATGAACAAAAACATAATTTTAAAGAATAGGTGGCAAATGTACGGGCAGCTAGCTGCCAGGATAACGTCTAAGCATGGTACAGGTTAAATTTAGATGTTACAATGAAAATTGCCAGGTCTTTTGCCAAATTAACAATTATGCAGCACATTCTTGAGCCAAAGTGCCTTGTTGATGTGTCAATGGTTTCAAAATAAAGACTGAAAAACCTACCTTCCACATGACAAGAATAACTGCTATGAGACACACAATGCCAGCTATTATGCTCAATGCCACAACCCACTTCGGCACTGGTTTATTACTCACTGATGACTCGGTATATATTACTGTTTTAACCTGTAGGAACAGAGGAAAATCAAGCAAAAGAAGTCAATGATAACTCACCCCATAGTACAACCTAGCAAAGAATTACAATGCTTACCATACACATACATGTGCTGAAATGAAAAATCCTAGATATAATTATACAGGACCTTACAATTATTTTATTGGAATATTTCAAGTATAAAACATGTATACATGCATGACAACAGTGTGCAAAACTTCATGTCATTTGGACCTTACAAGTAGGGTTGAATTACCTCCTCCCCCCCCCCCCCCCCCCCCCCAGTATAAATCATGCATTTTAATGCAATGATTAGTTGCGTGAAATATATTGGTAAATAGAATTTTGTATATAAGCATCACAACCAAATGCCAACAAGAAGCAGCAACACAGAATATCAAGTTATCCAATGTGGTGTCAGCAGTGTTATACCATTCCACACTATCAATCCTAACCTTTTTCACATCCATCATATTTTTGCTATACTTTCCCTTGATATCAAGCTCATCATATTGTCACAAAAAGCACAATGAGTTGCATATATACCAAGAAAAACCTTTTTAATTTAAAAGATGATGAAAAGAAAGAAAATACATTGTATCTGGGCAAGTCAAAGATATATGGTCATTTAGGTACCTTAGTGAAACAGAGCACCAGAAGATGCATCTGGATGCAAACAATACATCTACAAACAGCACATCTACAAACAGCAATATGCAATGTTCTGGACATGTCTCTTCGTGCTACTTCATTTCATTAAGCTACATTAGTGACCCATAAGCTACAAATCATTATGGAGTTATTACCATAAACCATGTATCATTGCACTTCATACCTTTATCTGATCCAAACTGACGATTCATGGTAATAATACTTTGTAACGTAGGGTCACTAATGTAGCTTTGAAATGCAGTAGCAGAAAAAGACTTGTCCAGATATGATAAAATCAAAGATATAGTCAGAAACATACATGTACATGACAAAATAGCTTGAAAATGCCCATGTAATTTAATGTGTGAAAGGGCAAGTACATAACAAAGGTTTTTATAAGGAAAGATTTACCTCCACCCTGTCGGGCCTGCCGGACTGAGGTTGTATATGTCTTCTAAGAGGGTCCTCTACTCCTATAATACCCTCAGAAAGAAGCTCAATTTTACCATAATCTCCCTGGAAAACAAAACATGTTTATCAACACCTTTATGTAAAACAAAACAAAGCTTAAAATATATATATCACGTAAAGCATTATGGAAGACATATATTTCATGAAAAGTATTGTGAGAAAGCAGGAATGTAAAGAAAGATAATGTGGAAAAAAAAACACAAAGTCGAAAAGGGCATGAAAATGCCTCAAGTTTGTAAGTACGAAAAGGCAATGCACAAATAAAGAGTTAAAAATCAATATTGCACACATTGCTGGCTCTTGAGAATAAATATGTAGGCTACATGCGCTCCAAAATAATGTATTGGTATTGATATTCACCACAGTATGGAGATTATGTACTTAATATCAAGTAACATAATTTCATGTTGGGCATTTTTCAAGGTGTGCATATAGATTGCTGACTTGGAAATGGTATTTTGATAATATATGTATAGGTCAAAATAACATGTAACCTGTGTATCTGTGAGCATGAAAAAAACGTCCCAGTCATGGTTTATTTTGATTTCTTAAACAATTTGAAGTAATGTTTTTAGTAAAAGCTCAAATATTTGCACCTTAAAATAGAGGAGAAGGAAATTTCATCTCACCCTTAAAAATGTATCTTCAAATATTCTCATACTGAGCTCAATAACTGCTCCTCCACCTGACTCTAAACTATCTACAAGGCATGGAATCATCGCACACTCGCTGTTCATACAGTTCTGAAGAAAAAAGAGAAGAAAAATATAATTAAGAATGACTGTTCTTCCTCCTGACTCTGAATTATGTACAAGGCATGGAATCAATGCACACTCGCTATTCATACAGTTCTGAAGAAAAAAAGAGAGGAAAAATACTACTAAACTGATATAATCAGAACTGAAAAATCAAGGCTAAGTTTGGATTATTCAAATACATTGAGAGAAGATTGTTGGCA
>CM057167.1:24072937-24155437 GCA_029962745.1 Echinometra lucunter
GAGAAGATTGTTGGCATTACAGGGAGCATATGACTAAAAAGAAATCAGTCAGACTTTTTCCTCATTTTGTAAGTTTCAAACTTTGCTTCACATATGACTCACTGATTTACTTTCAAATGCAGACTTTCTCTTTCTATATGATTTTGTCAAGCTATTCAATGGCCAAAGATACTTTAAATACCTAAACCTGTACCATATTCAACAAAACAATCAATTTACTTCATAAAGATGTTATTCTACTCAAGAAGAATATGTGGGATCTTTTTACCAAAGTTAAACTTACCAGTTGCTTGTTTTATTAGAGCCAAAGAGATTTGATATTACAGGTTGATTTCCTTCTTCGTGAGAACTGGTCTTGTTCTTCTTTGCAAGCATTTTCTGGAGAAGTTTACTCTGTGCTGCCATGAGTGACTGGGTCTCACAAACACCTGTTCCCTTAAACTGGAAATAAACACAGAGAGATGGGTTTAAAGTGATAACACAATGGTTAATTTTTTTTGATATATGATTGAGAATAGAATCTAATGACAATAACATTAAAAATTGGATGATTTTCAATCGAAATCAATGCATTTGGCAAATTATTTGTGATTAGTCAAGGGTTGACCGAAAATTTTGAGTATGGGGGGGTATGACGTAGATGTGGTTACCCAGCTTCGCGCATTGCAGTTGTGGCACGTGCTAGACTGTACAATATGTATTATACCTTGTGCGCATTGTGCTAGAATTGCGTGACTAGGTAACAACAATGACGTCATTGTGGGTACCCAGTTGAAACTGGAACACAGTTGAGGGGCCAAAAATAGGCTGAAATCTTACCATATTTTGGGTTTTTCTTGGCAACACGACTTTTTTAAACTTTAGGCACCTGATTTTAAAAGAACATTGTTTCAGCATTGGGTACCCCCTTTAAATGCATGGCACAAGAGCGAGAGGCCAAAGCGGACATGTGGAGTGTACGCCTTGGCCCTCCTGGCACGAAAAATGAATTTATGAGCGTGTGGGCATGTGGGTGTGTATCCAAAACTACAGTAGGGACATTTAATACTAAAAAACAACTGATTGCTCCATTTTCTAAAAACACTGACTCCCAGATCAAACCCCTTATTTAAAGGATGCTACTCACCCCCCCCCCCCCCAACACTTATCATCAGGAATTCAGCCAGGATGTCTCATTTCATACATTCTAACTTAAATCTTTCTTAATAATGAAATTACAAGAAAATACTAAAAATCCTCTGTTTTTTAATCAATGTAGGACATTTACTAAGTCAATGTATATTTTTCATACTAAGAAAAACAGGTCCTCCCCCCCCAAAAAAAAATCTTTTAAAAGAAGAAAATGTGTACTTGAAAAATAGCTGGATGAAATATCGAGAAATTGATTTTCTTATCTAGAAAAGGAACTTACATCTATATTTGAAAAATAGACAAGCATATCTCCACTTCTTGTCTTCCATGGAATGGTTATATTGACCAGTGTCATGAAAGGAAGGTTACTGGGTCCTAGATTCCGAGCCTAAATGGGAGGTGAAAAGCAGAGAGAGATTTCAATATCATTTATGACCATTTGGAAAAAGCAATCACAATAATACTGTTTTATTTCAAAAAGTCATGAATTCATAAGACACTGTAACTGCTATAAATAGGACCTTCACATGACGAGAACCCATCGCTTAAAACTGAAACCCCGATTTGATTTTTGCAACTTCTAGACACCTGAGATTGCAGTAAGCCTAAATAAACAAAAGCACTGAAAAACTTAATCCCCTTGCGCCGGAGAAACGACCTTCACAGTTTTATAGAGAGAGAGAGAGAGAGAGAGAGAGAGAGAGAGAGGGGAAGGGAGAAAGAGAAACACGCTGGGGCTACACATGCATAGTGCACACACGACAGGCTAGTTTACTGAGTTAAAATGCTGCTATAATCGCCAATTCTGGGTCAGTTTGCTTCTTTCGAAGTTTAATTTTGTTTTTAACTAAATTATGAGTGACTTTTGGACATGGCAATATCTTAAAACAGGAGAAAGATATACTTTCCTACTTCACATTTCCTTTCAGGCAGTGCGGTGTTAAGAGTTTGTTAACACTATTACGTACGATGATGAGTGCAGGTGTAATCCAAAACCACCACCTCGCGTGCGAGAGATGTAAGACACTGATAAGACTTTTAACAGGGAAATTGAATACGAGGGTGGTATACCCACCCGAAATACATAGGTTCCTGGTTATAGTGGTGGGGATTATTTTAAATGAGAGATTCTCGTATTATTAATTCACATTTCCTCAATAAACCTGAATGATATCACCATGCACAAGACCTCCTGCCTATACTGCATTTTATGCATCCATTGAGAAACCATCATTAGCCTGTACCCCAGAGACTTGGGTTCAGTTTGCATTTCAAATTAGCTAATACACCCACCAATGTCAATGCACTATACACGTAAGTCCTTTGCAACAAGCAATTCCATTCATTTAAAGTCACAGTAAACTTAAGCATTTGGACAGTGCCATTGACAGTCCTAATGTAAGATTATAATTAGAAATAAATTGAATGTTATTTCAGTTTTAATCAACTACAGCTTGGAAAATAAACACATTTTTAAAATTTGAAACTATTACTTGTGAATAAAAAAATGTAGAAAAACAAATTACCTGGAGGTATATCTAAGCTTTTAAAAGGGACAGTAGTGCATAAGGGAAAATAAGAGATGCAGAAATTTTACAGATCCTGTTAAAAGATGGCACTGTACTTCATTTGCTCCAGGCTTTTTTCATCAAAGATACGGCATCAAGATAGCATTGCAATAAGGGTTTATATTAAATTGAGGGTTAGGAACAGATTTTGCTCATGGACGGATCTTAGGCATTGATTACTGTAATGTAGATTATCAAAAGTGGTGTCCCTTAGTTTTTACTGCCTTCTCCATGCCTGGGTATTCACAGTGGCTTCCTGCTCCCCTGTTCATTTGTCTACCCAGAAATAGAAGGATTAGAAGGAAAAGACACTGAGCGGGAAGGAATACTGCTTTAAACCATTCGTGACAGAGGTCCACATTTGTGTGGTTTGACCTAATAACTTGATGATGCAGAGCCCTAGAAATTATACCAAATACATGAGCAGAAAAGAGTAAAAAATTCTACACAAACTGTGCCCATTTTGGTTGCGTCAATATTCGGTGTTTGATGCTGAAATTTTTTTTAAGGAAAATAAGCATTAAAATCCTTAAATTGGCAATGTGATAGAAAGTTAAAATCACTGTTTTCCCCTGCAAAATTGGCAACTTTTTGACTTCTCATCATAATTTCTATCAATTTATATTCATTTCAGATACATGACATTTTATAAGAAAAATGTAGCAATAAAATAAAAATGTTGGTGTTGCCAATTTGAAGAATAAAAGCTGATCAATTAGGCTTTAAATAATTTCCTGTCACGAATGGGTTAAGCAGCCAAGGCCAAATTGGGCACTGACTTATGGTAAGAAGTTAAGGACAGACAGCAGAAGTATCATTGACCAGTGCTTGCGTCATACAATTCCAAGGGTATTAATTCATTTTATTATTTGGGATGGGATACATAAGAACTTTTCTGAATGGTTGTCTTTTTTATTCCCAAAATTCACTAACAAGGGCCCCCCCCCCAAAAAAAAAGGTTCTCAGCTTTTTCAGTCTTCCATTATTTTTTTTTTTTGGGGGGGGGGGGGGGAATAACTTATTGTGTAAGCCACCCTTAAAATATGTCCCCACTCCCTAGTTAGCCATTGTACAGTTAATTTGCCACTCACATCATAGATGTGTTTGAACTCTGGTCCAATGAGCTTGTCCAGGTTGACTCTGTTGTTGTGATTTCAGATGGGATGAGAGGCAGGTCTTTATCCATCTGGGGGACTCATTGACGGTGGGGATCTGGCTGTTAGTACGCTGGTTACTGGCTGGGCCGTACAACACACTGTTAGGTCTGGTTACCCTGTATAAGTGTAAACTATGAGAATAACAAAGGTGACATAGGGGGCGTTCACACACAAGGTAAAAATTGAGATTCAAAAATCGATTTTCCAATCGCGATTAGAAAATCGATTTATTTTGGTGTGGACAGAATAATCTCACTAATATTGCGATTCTAATCACGATTCAACTCGCAGTAAGAAGTGTGATATTTTTCAGAATAATCGAAGTTATTTGCCGAGCGTTTTGTGTGTGAAGAAATCGTGATTAGAAAATCGGTTTTATCTATCCCATCATTCTTTGCGCGTGTGCGCTCAATGCGCTTTTACCATCACTATGCGTGTATGCAGTGTGTGTTGCGTTACGGGATGCATGCAGTGTATACAGTGGACACACTGCACGTTATCTTGGAGCCGGTGATCCCATGTAGTAAACAAATGCTTTGTACGATAGTAGGGGTCCCTACATAAGCATTTATTATTTAATTAATGAGTTTGTTGCTGTACTTTCTGTAGCCCTTTTACTGTCGATGTGTATTTTGCCCCTCCAGTAGATCGTGTATAACAGAAGTTAGCGAGAGAAGTCTGTGGGCTCTCTGGCCTGTTTCTGTTGGCTTCCTTGTTTGTGTGTGTGTGAATGGTCGAAAAAATCGAAATTCTAATCGTGATTCAAATCGCGATCCTAATCTCGCTTTTTTCTGTGTGTGAATGGTGGTTATAAAATCGAAATTTATCAATCGCGATTCAAATCGCAAGCAATTTCAGCTTTCAATTCTTTTTGTGTGTGAACGTGCCTATAATGTCAAAGAGATTCGCAATCAATGAAAAATAAACTCAGTGTTATTATCAGTCTGTTATTAAAGAGAGGTAACTGTGATACCAACAACAGTAATGATAATATAAAAACAAAATAATAAAAAGACTGAAAGAGAATGCTTGAAAAGCATAGAATATTCCAAAGATAACACATTCATAATGGTAATGATTAAATTGTGATGAAGATGGGAAAACATTCGTAATAATTAAAATGATGGTGTGGTAATTTTATAATGCACAGATACATAAAAACATTAGAAAGTGTTCAGGTGCTAAAAGCTGCATTCTTTGCCATGGTGCTATCTGATTCTATCCTTATAGCTACCCTGATCTGTATATTGTTATAGAACTAACAATAACACTACAAACTGATGGCTGCTGTTGATGATGATAAAACGATGATGACAATAATCTTCATTGTGATGGTGGTAATGAGTGATATTGATGATAATGATGATGAAGATGATGATGATGATGATGATGATGATGGTGATAAATCACAAAATACTAGAAATATCACTGTAGATGACTAATTCCCCACCCCAATGTACTGCTAACTGTCCTAAGCATTGCTCGAAAAATGAGGAAGAAGTTTGATCTGCAATATCCCCCTGATTTATTGCCACAATTTGCTGTTACCATGGCAACGCAGTTTTCCAACACATTAAACAAACACGTCTTGCACATCTTCACCACAAGAACAGTGTGTTTGCCAAATTCATGAGCACTGCTGAGGGAAGTAGTTCGATCCACAAAATTTGCAGCAGACTGACCGACCGCTGATTCCTATGTACCCCCTTCAAACTTCCTTTGGCGGGGGTGCATTGATAAAGATAACTCCAAAGTCCAAACAAAAAAATATAAAATCAGTATGGCATAAGGGTACATACCCTGATATGGTGATATCTGCTTCTATCCTTATAGGTACACTAATCCTCTGGATGTTGTTATAGAGAGTGTGATTATACTCCATGCTGGAGGTAAAGGCTTCTACCACTATATCGATACTCCGACTGTTAGCATGAGCTGTGGGAACTGACAACTTCACCCTGAAGCTGCTCTGTAGGGTGAGAGAAGACAGAGAAAAAGTAATAAATACTGCTCTACAAAATTTATCAATATTTAATTGTGAGATAAATCTTTAGCTAATATTAATTTCTATGTTGGCATGAAAATGCTTCTTGTGGCCACTACTAAACAGAAGGATTCATTAGTACAATTCTAATTGAAGACATTGGTTTAAATTTTCAGTGAAATATCTCAAAACTTGTAAGAAACCAATCTGTTAAAGCTCAATCAAAATAAACTAAATTTGTTGTCAAATAAATGAAGGTGCAGCATTTTCTAACCACATGTAAATCACAAACCTTTTGGAATCATTAAAATGTTCTCAGACAGAACAGGCATAAACTCAATACAAATACCAGCGCAGAAAAGAGAAAAAAGGTAAGGAAATTGAAAGGGGAAAATGAGAGAGGAGGTAGAAAGAGAGAGATAGAGTTGGGAATAGATAGGTTGAGGACATGGATGCAAATCGGTGGGGGGGGGGTGGGGGGGGGGCAGGAGCAGAGGCATCCCCCACGACCCCCCCCCCCCCACCATCACCACCCACCCTGGATGTTGGAACCATTGACCTGTTGTGGAATTTAGGAGTAAAAAGGAGTTTCTAAAAACAGCAAAACAAGGTGAGGACTTCATTTTGTGTTATCAAAAAATTTCAGATGTGTAACTCATACATTTCAAGACAGAGTTCCACCCATGAGTCAAGGGAAGAGATAAAGGGGAAATACCAAGAATACAAAGAGATAAAAATAAACTTTAAAAAAAGGAACATCCCACCGCTGCCACCATATTACAATATTAAGTTTCAAAGCCTTATTCAGTCAGGACACAACCATTGAAAAAACTTCAGCCAAATAGAAAGTTCCAAAGGTCTCCACTTATTCTGCCATCAAATGACAAAGGTAGCAACTCTGATTTTTTTTCAAAATTTTTTTTTTGATTTGGGGTTATTTTTAGGTATGCTGTACATGATGGTCAAGACATTAAGGTCACATGGCCCACAATATCTGAAATACAGACATATCAAAAGAAAGCAACTTCATACATATCCACTTAAAACAGTGACATATTTTCTTAATTTACTAGGAAACTCATTCTAAAAAGTTACTTCCTTTAGTCACTGGACAGCAGTATTTATCTGTACATTAAAACAAAGAAAAGAAATGTGGAACATATTACATTCAAAATCATCTACTTTGCCACAGGTTCTTTTTCAGGTGGATTACCATTTCGTGGGAATGGGACAAAATTCACATTAGGTGCTTTCACACCTACCCAATCAGGCAAAAAAACCTGGTATGTTGCCAGTGTGAATCAAAAGTACTTGTAATATCCGCAAAGAAAAATGGCTGTAGTTTAGTAGGTGCTTTCTCAAAATACACATACTTTCTCTCCAAAGGTCACAGGGATATTTGCAGTGTGAAAGCAAATTACGAGAACTTCTATTCTGTGGTACACTAGCACATGAATGGTAATGCACATGTTCATTACTATGAGAACTTTCCCGTTGAGGTCTGGTTCAAGGAGGTGTGAATGCACAAATAATTATCAGGTATTTTGGGGTCTGAACGGGTTTCTCGTAATTCATGGGTATTTTTCCTGATCGGGTAGGTGTGAAAGCACCTACAGAAGAAAGAGATCTTACTCTTGAGTTGGCTTTCATAGGGTTATCCACATCACACAAAACTGCTGCAGTCTCATTGTTAGGTTGCCCGTGGTTGGCAAAGGACAATGGCCTCTTGTTGCTGCAGAAAGATAAATAATGATGCAGTTGCACTGGGAAATTCAATCTGTATGCAAACATAATGGCAACAGATCTGGTCTGCTGACAATACCTTCTAAATATAATTAAAGACTAGTGGTTCATATTACATCTTACAGTGATACATGTAATACAAAAAAATCATTGTTCGATGGTCATATCAAGGAAATTTTTCACATACTGTACTTTATAGGATATAAAATATATATGCTGTACTAACTTGATTCTCCTATTCAACTAGAATACTTTCTACCATAGTTGACAAGAACTGATCTTTTCCAATATAATTATACATGCAACATCAAAAGAACATCATGGCACCGTACATGGTCAGAAGGAGCAGAGGCATGTTGCATGTCAGTTGCATGGTACCTGTACAGGGGCTGTATGTTTGCCTCAAGAGTTTTTACAGGTAATGGGGGTTATGACGATTGGGTGCAAGATGCCCTAGAGGAGGTGAAAAATGGTGCACGGCCAGTTATGACCTTGAACCTTGAAGAGTTAATCCCTTAAGCAGCTCTTTCCAAGCTAAACTGGGATGGACCATGACCATGACATACAAAGGATGTATGAATCGCAGGGATTAGCTTGCAGCTAAATTCAGCCTGCGGAGAGGCTCATGCCAAAAAATACAGGTCTGGATGTGAGGTAATTCACATCAAGACCTGTATTTTTGGCATGAGCCTGTCCGCAGGCTGAATTATCAATTTGAAACTGTACAGTCAGTTGCTTCTTTAAATATTGCCATTTTTCATGATTTCACTCCTACCTAATCACTTACCCTGTTACTCTCCACCCTGACGAAGGTGATCCCTAAAGGATGTTCCACCAGAACCTGGGCTTGGTGGGCTTCCTCTCCTTGGTTCACAAGATCTACCATCACATAGATATTGTCAGCAGATCCAAGAGGAAGGTACTCTGTGCCCCTGAAATAATATATGAATGGTGGTAAATGACTGAATGATTGGCTGTTGCATCAATGATTTGAATAGAACTGAAGCACCCAATCAACAAATATGCAAGTTCCACTTGCTGATCAACTAAAGTAGTGGTTCTCAGCCAAGGAGGTTCTGATGCTAACATATAAAGTTTTTCCTCACTCATAAATGACTGTGGTAAAAAGCTGCAAAAAACAGCGACAGCCATGGTAGGTTGTCTTTTGTAGTAAGGAGATATTAAAAGCAGACCAGCAAGTTAGCAGCAAGTTAGCAGCAAAGATCACCGAGTATTACTTATTTGTGTGCTACGAAATACAGAAATGTTAAGTGTCTTGTGGTTATGTCATTTTACTAGGCCACAGTGGTTTACCAACATATGTGTGAAGGAGGGTTTACGGTCTTTCACACTTTTCACAGTAACCCAAGAAGACAAAAGAAACCACGTCAATTTTGTTTACTGAATAAAAAAAATTGTGAATTGCCACTTGGTCTGATCCCACTTTGTCTGATGCCCATTTTATCTCATCCTACATGGTCTAATCCCATTTTATGTACAACCAGTTCGTCTAATAACGATTTGGTCTAATTATCACCTAGCCCATTACCATTTTGTTTAATTTCCAGTTAGGCTATGCTCATTTCATCTAATACCCACTTGGTCTAACACACTTAGTCTATCTGATTAGACCGAATGGTCATTAGACAAAATGAGGAAAACTAAGTAGACGAGTGGCAATTAGACCATCTGATCATTAGACAAAATGACAATTAGCCCACGTGGGTATTAGATGATTGGACCAAACTACAATTAGACCAACTTGATAGTAACAAAATAGGTTTAGCCATATGGTGTTAGACGATCTGAGAATTAGACCAACCGGTATTAGACCAAGTGGCTATAAAGGAAAAAAATGACTGAAAAGTTCTGGTAGCCATTTTGGCATGGTCTGCCAGGTCTTTTAATGTGAACCTTTAAGGGTTCTTGGGAGGATGCTCAAAGAGTGTTTGATGAAGCAAACCCAATTCAAATGCATTATACCAGGGGTATCCAAAGAAGGTGCATTCAGGTCACAGCATCAACAAGAATGTCGGGGGGGGGGGGCAAAATAACAAAATGATTTTATAAGAATCACTGCTTTATATGTAAATGCCTGAATGACACACTACTTGTATATTTACTGAACAAAGCTGGAAAACACCATGAAAAGCACAACTACTCCTTTTTTCTTTCCTAGGTGCAAAGAGACACTTCAGCAGTGATATCCCATATAAAGCACATTTGTGTTTATTTGTATTTATTATTATTATCATTTGAAATAGTCATGAATGGAAACAAGAACTCACCTTGGAATTATGATATCTGCCTTCAGTTGTAGATCTGTTACACAGACAGAGTCATTTCCGCAGTTATGCATGAAAGTTGCCTTCATGAAAAAAAAAAGAAATGGATTTCAAAACATAATAATCACTTGTATAACGTATAATCAATTATGCGCTTTACATACAGATCTCCAAGATTACTTAACTAATGTTACATTCATACCTTTGCGTATTTGGCTTGCATATTGCTGCGTATTGACCGAACGCAGACATAAGCAGTCATACCCAATAAAGCGCAATAAAACATGCTCTACTCATACTCAATACGCAGACTGATGCATAGGCCTGCGCTAGTCGCTCCCTAGTTTTAAAATTTTTTAGATTATCGCAAGCAAGCACAAGGTCAAATTGTCTCTTTTTTGGAGTGCTTACCATTGCCTATAACTGCGAATCTTGCACAATTTACCTCACTTTAGCTCATTGTTGTTCGCATGAATGCGCGCAATATTGCGCTGTTGCTCGCAAAACCACTCACAGCAGCAAGAAACGTTGCGTTAGTGCTCGATATACTGCAAGTTTAGCTCATACGCCATTTGGTTTGTATGAGCAGCATAATACCAGCTAGATATGCAATAGTGTGACTGCTCGCATCAGATTTGCTGCGTATTGCTGGGTACGGTTGCGAATCGATAGCGCAGCAATACGCAAGCCAAATACACAAAGGTGTGAATGTAGCATAAAATACAAGCAAATATATTCTTAGATTTCTCTTAAATGATTCTATACATGTAAATGACCATAAATGTGCTGACAAACTATTCCACAGTTTTCAGTCATTCAGTCAGTCGTCCAAAGTTTTGAATCCGGTTTGGTCCCCGTGAACGGGGGTGGCCGGATTTACCTCACACTCGCGGCAATCGCCCTTACCCCCTCCCTCCACTTTGCACGATTCAGTGCATCCTCCATCCTACTCTCCTCCTCCACTTGCATCTTCTATGTCTTCTTTGGCCTTCCCCTCCTCCTAGGACCGCTCACCTCGAATTCAAAGGCCCTTCTTAATACATTGCCCATCATCCCTCCTCAGCACATGCCCATGCCAACGTACCCCATTCGCCTTTGCCAGCCGGTCCACTGCTTCTTCCAAACCCAACATCTGCATCAAGTCCTCAGTCTTTTTCCTATCCATCAACTTCACATCACACATCGCTCTCAGCATTGCTCTCTCTGTCCTCCTCAAAATCCCCATCTCATTTTTGCTCAAACACCATGTCTCACTCCCATACAGCATCACCGATCTCACACAACTCTTATACACCATTCCTTTCATCTTCAAAGAAAATCTTTTCCCGTGTAGCAGCTCTCCACATTCCCTAAACTTCACCAACCCAAACCTTGCTCCAGCTGTCACGGCCACCTCACATCCACCACCCACACTTACCCTGTCCCCCGGGTATGAGAACTCCTTCACCAATTCCACCTCATCATACAACTTTTCCACCTGTTCCACCACCCCTCCAACTCTTTTCTGGCATCTTCCACACACAAAATCTTTTGCCAAGCTTGGGGTCACCCTCGTCATCTTTGTACATGTCCCATGGATCCACTTCCCACATTTCTCACACCACACTGAATTTGCTTTTACCCTCTTTCCACATATGCCACATGCATCTACTTCACTCACTAACACTTTCCCCTCCATTGCACTCACCATCACTTTTGTCTTCCCAAGATTTACCTTCAGACCCTTACTCTCAAATGCTTTCTTCCATTTCAAAAACTTCTCCCTTAGTCCCTCCATTGTCTCACTCATCAAGACCAAGTCATCGGCATACAACAGCTCTCTCATCAAACCTTCTCTTGCACTCTCCATAACCACATCAATCAGAATTGCAAATATCAACGGCACCAGTACAGAACCTTGATGCACACCCACCTTCACCTCAAACTCCTCAGACAACTCCAACCCTACTCTAACTCTTGTCTTTGCTCCTTCATACAAACTCATCACCGCTCTAACCATTACCTCTGGTATATCTCTCTTCCTCGTCGCCCACTCCAACACCTTCCTCGGGACTCTATCAAAAGCCTTCTCCAAATCCACAAAACACATATACAGTTTCTTCCCTTTAGTTTTGGACCACAAAAATCAAAGCTAGCTTCACCCTTCTTCAAATAAACTCCAGAGACATGTAAAATTGAAGTATCTTCACAGAAAATGACAGAAAATAACAATGAACATCAAAACATGCTAAAAATTTGAATAGGAGGATATTTTTTCTAGCATGACTTGGGGTCGGTGTGACTGGTATAGTGTACTGCATTAGAAATGTTTTCTGTGTTTTTGGCATAACCTGCTCGTGAATGTGTTATTCCTGCATTCAAGTTCAAGAAATACTACAAATGTGTCACCAAAAAGAGACATTGTACTGCTGTTCGTTAAACGATTCTGCAGTAAATATTCAATCTATATCTATCTATCCAAATATTATATTTTGCAAAACAAATCAATACTATATACCCTTTATGAGCTCCACTTTTCCAATATAGTTCGAAAAGGTTTACTTTGTATATGTATTCAATTTTTTATTTGAAATGTTTATGCTTGTCTACCTTAAGCCACGCACTCTATCCTATCATGAACATTTCCTTATCAGTCTCCACACTGTGCTCTGGTAACATATACTTGATGTTAATAAAACCAAATTGAATGAATGAACGATGAGAGGAATAAATAAACAGACCTACAATACGGTTTCCATGGTGACAATCAACAAAGCAAAACTCACCTCCTGTACCACACTGTTATCTGAATAGGGACTGATGGTAGGACACAGCCTGTTACACAGCGTTACATAACGAACACCGCCAGCAGTTCGCAGCTGGTGGGAAAGACGGAATGGAACAGGGCTCAAGAAATCCTTCATCTCTCTCTGCAAACGGAAAAGGGTGGTAAATTGGCAACCACATTAATCATTGTTTCCAGTGACCTCAATGTCATGAACATGCATAAAACATCTGTACAAAATAAGATTACCAAGTTGCTTTGCATAAATACTCCATTTATTCTGATACCCAAATCACCTCTAGCATGAAGCAGAAAATTACAGTGAGTGTGTGCTAAAGCTCTGCCATATGCTAGCTGCCAACAAGCTTAACTTTCCGGATGTGTTTCAATTGTGATTTTGGGAATTGGTGCAACCAATATCTTTTCATAGACTTTTATCTCAGACTTTTCTACAAGCTACAGACAAGATTCATCGTTCACAAGTTTGGACCAAAACTTTGATGCTACACGTTTGCACTGTCCTATGAACCCATACATCCGTGCAGCACTTTTCTGTGGCTTAGGATTCGGTCCTTTTGTAATACATGTAACTTTTCTGAATCCCAATCCTCTGTAAATGTACACTCAAATTTACCCTGATATAGGCATCAATATTGTTGCAAGTTTGTTGACCTTTCACCAGCTGAATATTGCGAACGACCTTTGGTCCCAGAACAACCCCATCTTTGACAAAAGTGACCCTTGAAGGAAGACCAGAAGCAAGCTTGTAGTAGTCCACCTCCAAAACAAAGTCAATGCCTGGGATCAATGAAGGAAAATACAGGAAAATAATTAAGAGACGGAGAAAGAGAAAGAGAGACAGATGATCAATGGGATCAATAAATGAAAATATAGGAAAATAATTAAAGGACAGACAAAGAGAAAGAGAGACAGAAGAGCAGCAAGAAAGTGAGGAAAATAAACTTGAGAAACAGACAGCAAAGGAGAGAATATGAGAAAAAGAGATGAGTCAGAAATATAGACAGAAGGAGAAAAATTGAGAGTGTTGAGAAGAAGAAAATGAAATGATACATAGATGAAGAGAAAGAGAAGGAAAGAACATGAGGAGATAGAGAAAGAGAGAGACATTAAAGATATATGATCGAGAATAGAATTTTAAGAAGAATAACATTAAAAAATTTGATGATTTTCAATCGAAATCAATGCATTTTGGCTAATTTTCTCATTAAAAATCAAGAGTTGACCAAAAATCTTGAGTATGAGGTATGACATAAAAGTGGGTACCCAGCTTCGCGCATTGCAGTTGTGCTGCGTGCTAGACTGTACAATATGTATTATAACTTGCGCGCATTTTGCTAGAATTGCGCGACAAGGTACCCACTTTGACGTCATTTTGACGTCAAAGTGGGTACCCAGTTGAAACTGGGTCACAGCTGAGGGGTCAAAAATATTCTGAAATCTTACCACATTTCAGGGTTTCCTAGGCAACACAACTTTTAAAAAAACTTTAGGCAGATGGTTTTCTGCTAAAAAAATCATGCTCTTTTAAATGAACTAACATTGTTTCAGCCTTGGGTACCCCCTTTAAGGCAATGATGTATCAAGAGGTTATGGCATAGAGACAAAGACAGAGACAGCAACAACAAAAAAAGAAATTGGAAGAAAAATGAAAGAAAATGTGAGAGAGCAATATAGGCAGAGAAAACATTATGCAAATAAATTTTGTTGTTCTATGTTCTTCCATTTTAGTGTGCAAAATTCTGTTGGAACGTTGACATATACAACCCTCAAATTCATTGAAAAAGTGCAAGTCACACAAACAACTCAAAAGCAGGTGACATGCATCTGTTCAAATAATTGCAGGGCATGTCTTACTCATGGAGCCTGAAACAAACACAAGAATAATAGAAGTCAGTATGTGAGGAAAGTTGGCTTTCTTGTTGACGAGCTTCTGACACACAGCCCCAGTCATCATGGAACTTGGTATTCACAATTAGTTTCCACAGGAAAATAATCCAGAAGTATTTGAGATTTCATCAGAAAAAGAAATCAAACTAATTTTGAAATGTATGTGTAGTTCCTCAGATCAGAAATTACAATTTGCCCTGACATTTTTTTTTTCAATTTAATGAAGGACGACATTCTCTTACTAGTAGTCAATATAGATTTTAAGTACACAACAACTTTTACACGGCATCCCAGCACGAAATGAAAATACTGTGTTTGAAGTATATAGCACAATGATAAAGTCTTGACAAGTTTTCTTAATATGTCCCAACACAAGAAAACAAAAATATGCCAGACCAGTTTTTTCCCATTCATCAAAATACCTCTCTCTAAATACACAATTTACAGAAAGGCTTGATCCGATATGATATGGCAAACCCGTGTGGCAAACCCCTGCAGCTTCTTGTGTGGTAAACCCCTGCAGCTTCTTGTGTGGCAAACCCCTGCAGCTTCTTGTGTGGCAAACCCCTGCAGCTTCTTGTGTGGCAAACCCCTGCAGCTTCTTGTGTAGTAAGTGAATGGGATATGAGGTGGCCAAAAAAAACAGCCGAGGTAAGAGGGATATTTTTGCCTCCCAGCGGCAAAAAAGTTGTGGACCAATCAAATTCTTAAAAACTAAGTGTAAAATATGATGTCAAAGCTTTGTTGGCCCAACGTTTGACGAAAAAATCTCTTTTAATTGAGCATTAATGCGCATTTATTAACATAAGTGGCGTGGTGTGCCGCACCTTATCTGAACACTAAAAGAACCATGGGGGGGGGGGGGGGGGGGTTTGTGACGGGGGTTGTCATATCTGAACAAGCCTTAAGATTCTAGTAATAGTTACCTATTCTGTATGGTACTGAAGCTCCGGTATACCTGACGCATGCTATAATATGAAGACAAGTAGCAGGTCTTCCTTGAAGCATGCATTCAGCATAGTTGGTGTTAATGAGTGTAGGTTCCATCGTAAGGAGGGCTTCCATTTCAATGACGGCTCGACTCCTGTTTGAGTAGTAAAAGTACAGTAATATTGCTTCAAATCTGCTGACTACTAATTCAGTTTAATCGGAAACATGAGTCCCTGTGCATCATCGGTAAGCATTCTTTAACCAACTTTTTTTGTAATGTTTAAGTAGACATTTTTATGTTCCCACTGACAAAATGATGTCTGATGGTGCATTGGGACCCCTGTCTACACTCTAAAAATGGTTGGCTAAAAAAAACTAGATGAATCTTCGACCACGCGCGGTCGAACTTTATGCCTCCGCCATTACCTTCATGTTGATTTATTTTCATTTATACAATGACATCTTTGACCTTGACCTTTGACCTTGTGACCCCCAAATCTAATGAGAGCATTGCCGTTTCCATATGCATACATGAGCCAAGTTTGTTGAACCGTCAAATGGTTACTGAGTTATCACAAGAACGAACCATTTCTATGTACATAATGACCTCTATGACCTTTGACCTTTGACCTTGAGACCCCAAAATCTAATCAGATCATTGTCCCTCCCATATGCATAACTGTGCCAAGTTTGAGGTTGATAGGTCAAATGGTTCTTAGGTTATCGCGAGAACGAGCCATTTTTATGTGTTTTATTACCTCTATAACCTTGACCTTTGACCTTGTGACCCCAAAATCTAATCAGATCATTGTCCCTCCCATATGCATACCTGTGCCAAGTTTGAGGTTGATAGGTCAAATGGTTCTTAAGTTATCGCGAGAACAAGCCATTTTTATGTGTTTTATTACCTCTATGACCTTGACCTTTGACCTTGAGACCCCCAAAATCTAATCAGATCATTGTCCCTCCCATATGCATACCTATGCCAAGTTTGAGGTTGATCTGTCAAATGGTTCTTAAGTTATCGTGAGAACGAGCCATTTTTATGTGTTTTATTACCTCTATGACCTTGACTTTTGACCTTGAGACTCTAAAATCTAATCAGATCATTGTCCCTCCCATATGCATACACGAGCCAAGTTTGAAGTTGATCCGTCAAACGGTTCTTAAGTTATCGCGAGAACGAGCCATTTTTATATGTTTTATTACCTCTATGACCTTGACCTTTGACCTTGTGACCCCAAAATCTAATCAGATCATTGTCCCTCCCATATGCATACCTGTGCCAAGTTTGAGGTTGATAGGTCAAATGGTTCTTAAGTTATCGCGAGAACAAGCCATTTTTATGTGTTTTATTACCTCTATGACCTTGACCTTTGACCTTGAGACCCCCAAAATCTAATCAGATCATTGTCCCTCCCATATGCATACCTATGCCAAGTTTGAGGTTGATCTGTCAAATGGTTCTTAAGTTATCGTGAGAACGAGCCATTTTTATGTGTTTTATTACCTCTATGACCTTGACTTTTGACCTTGAGACTCTAAAATCTACTCAGATCATTGTCCCTCCCATATGCATACACGAGCCAAGTTTGAAGTTGATCCGTCAAACGGTTCTTAAGTTATCGCGAGAACGAGCCATTTTTATGTTTTATTACCTCTATGACCTTGACCTTTGACCTTGAGACCCCCAAAATCTAATCAGATCATTGTCCCTCCCATATGCATACCTATGCCAAGTTTGAGGTTGATCTGTCAAATGGTTCTTAAGTTATCGTGAGAACGAGCCATTTTTATGTGTTTTATTACCTCTATGACCTTGACTTTTGACCTTGAGACTCTAAAATCTAATCAGATCATTGTCCCTCCCATATGCATACACGAGCCAAGTTTGAAGTTGATCCGTCAAACGGTTCTTAAGTTATCGCGAGAACGAAAACGGGACGGACGGACGGACGGACGGACGACCCGAAAACATAATGCCTCTCAACCACCTACGGTGGGCGGAGGCATAAAAATCCCCATATGTTTTACATACAAATTTGTTTTAACCATCAGTTAGTCGATTCATATAGTAACCAACCCAATGATTTTTAACCAACTTTTTTTTAGAGTGTAGGAACAGGTAGCCTAAATTCTCTTATTGCTGACTACCTGTAGCCATCTGTATTCAGTGGATTAAGGAGGATTCTTTACAAGCACCTGTAAGATGTTATAAATTGAACTCTTATCACAGCTCTATCATTGGCTATGTATCACTGTGAATGGGTCAGTTAACATTTACATGTGTATATAAAGACCACCCAAGGGAGACAAGAAACACGGTTGGAAGTTGTTGATAGGGGTTAATCATCCATGTGGTATTCATTCAAGTACAGTTATCCTTAGCTGGATGTTGGTAAAGAGGGTAGTCCTCCTAATGGCAGTTTTCCAGGTTGATGGTTTTCACAGGTAGTAATCCTCCTAGGGGAATATCTATCAAGAAGTGCCTTGATCAATTATAAAATGATAAAATTTACAGATAACAAAATAGAAAAAGTAAAGAAATAATGATTCTAACTCACAAAAAGAGGGCAGCAGTGTCATTCTCGTAAGCACCGACGACAATGTCTGGATAGCCATTGTTATCCATGTCCATACCTCCGGAGATAGAGCTGCCAAATGATACCATGTTGGTTGCTCCAAGCAACCTCTGGAAAAATCAAGAGATAAGATATGTATTACTTCAGGAGAAACCACCATTGATCTTTCTCTGCAAAGAACATGGCATTCCACGGAATGAATAGATTGAGGAAATGGTACGAAACGTTTGTCCACATGCAAAAATCTACCCGATGATCCATCTTATGCCACATAAACTGTGCCACACTTTCTAACAAAAAAAGTCTGAGAAACAGTAAGAAAAGGTGTGTTCTTATAGTCCAATAAAGCCTGTGATTGGAGAGTAATGTACACACATTCTGACCACACTGTGTCATACTGTGTAATACAGCATGAAATCGGTGTTTTTACCACCGTGGTACTGAGTCATGCTGCGCCACACTGTGTCCCACTTCATCACACAGCAGTGTCAATGTTCAATCCACTTTGTGACACTACTGCAGAACTTTGTGGGCATAGCATGCCGCACTGTGTCCCACTGTGTCACACAGAAGTGTGAACAGTGTATTTTAATATTCATTCTACTATGTGACACTACTTCAGAACAGACACTTGGGCATTGTGTATCACACTGTTTCACACTAGTTCACACAGTGTGAAAGTATGAACAGGTGTTCACATGATTATATCAATTCTGTGCTACACTGTGTGCCTGCATTCTGTGGCTGCACTGTTTTCACATCGTGTTACATAGTTTTGAAAACAGTGTGTAAAATATACTCATAGAGTCAAATCCTCTCTGTGCTGTAAAAATGTAAAGTCTTATAGGCATGGATTCTCATGGGGAATTCAACAGCCCTTCTGTCAAGTGGTGTTGTCAACCACAAATGGACATGGTATCTGGTGACTGTGTGGCTTTACAGCCTGAAAGGGAAGGTGTTAAGCCTGAAATCTGGAATCCTTGATCCCTACACCTGGAAAAGTACCTGACTATATGGTTTCCTGAGATGGTACTCTCCACCAAGATATATGTAGACTGCACCCCGGCTGTTATCCTCATAAGGCGCCCCAATGGCAACGTCTTCATACCCGTCTCCATTCAGGTCTCCCACAGACTCGATGACGGAGCCAAAGCGAGCACCAACAGAGTTACTGCCCACTAGTTTGATATCCATTTTCCTCATTATAGCCTGTGGGGAGAGAGAGGAACAGAGAAAAAACGAATCAAAATATTGTTTTTCATGATTTTTTTTTTCAATTCTCTAATTCTCAGTTCCTCGCCTTGATATAAAAATAATCACTGATTTCACCCTCTATATCAGCATGCTTGATTTTACTGTCATCATCACAACAAAAATCATCTTTTGATGATAATCAACATTTACAAGGCAAGGTGATCACGACTACAATAATTCATCACTGTCACCACTATTTTCATTAATGCCACTCGCATTATTATAACAAAAAACACTACTGAAATCAAAAGTAGGTGTCTCATCATCGACCGTCATTAACAAAGATCAATAGCTAGATTAGCAACATCACTATCATCAAAAACAGTTCACCACTTTACATCCATCTCCCATCAACTGTCATCATCATGTCCAATTTTTGTAATCGCATTACAATCACCAATTGTTTCATTTTTAATCACAAATAGATTAATCATTCAAATTGACTGTTGCTGTTGACATGGTAACTGTCATCATCACCATCTTCAACATTGTCATCATGATCATCATGATCACCATCATCGTTATCACCATCATCGTCATCATCATTATCTTGATGATCACCATCGTCATCATCATCATCGTCATCATCATCATCATGATCATCATCATCACTATCGTCAACATCGTCATCATCATCACCATCATCGTCATCATCATCACTATCGTCAACATCGTCACCATCATCGTCATCATCATCATCATCACCATCACTATCATATCAGCATCATCATCGTCACCATCATTGTCATGATCATCACCATCATCATCATCATCATCAAGCACAATCATCACCATCATCATCATCATCTTACATTTCCATCATTGATGAAGATGTAAACTCTTCCCTCGTCCTGGTCTTGCGAGTACTGTGGTGCTCCTACCAGTAAGTCCGTCAACCCATCATGATTGATATCAATGCCCAGGACTGCAGCTCCAAAGTATGTGTTCATCTAAAGAATGAGATTTCCACAGGTGACAATGTAGGATTCATTGGGCTATGTATGTTTAATAACATCATAAGTAACAATAACACAAGGAATGCACGATTCTAGTAAAAGGCCATAAACTAGAAATACATGTTGTAAACATTGAACAATCACAAATACATGCAAGAGTGAATCATAATTCTGTATCATCTGAATCACATTTCATTACTCACTTACTTAAAAAAACAACAACTTTACAACACCATTTTTCTTTTTTGTAGGGTGGTGGGGGTGGGGGGGGGGAGGTGTGTGTAGTCTGCAGGCACAGACCCTAATTGAAACTTTATTCAAATACACTACATCTTGAGAGAAACCTAGCAAGACTGGCTACTGGCTGTGTCAATGGAGCAGCTATAATACATGATCCCCATTGACCTCCTTTAGTCTACTCCTCAGACCTCTACAATGTGATTTGACAAACCAGGGTTTGTGCCTTCAAACTACGGGGAGGGGGAGGCTGCCAAGATGTAAAAGGAAGCATTACTAAACTGTTGCTACAAGGAAAGAAAAGGAAAGAAAAAGGGGGAGTTCATATGGAGGATTTAACAACTGTTGGATTAGCCAATCATCTACATTCCAGGATTTCTTGAGCTGAAAAGAAAGAAAAAGTATTTCCATGAATAATCGTTTGAAACTTACGGATTCACCCTTGATGGAGGAGATAAGTGCAAAAGTTTGGAGATTATAGATGTAAACGTGCCCCTTCTCATATGCTCTGGGGGCCCCCGTCACTCCTTCCATTGATGTGGGTGAGACAAAATGACCAGAGCTAACTGCATAACCTGTAACACAAAACAAATGGTTGTGTGTTTTAATTGCACTCCAAATCTGAAATTTAAAGAGAAACTATGTTCTGGGGGGTGTTTCACAAAGACTGAGATTGACTGAAATCACAATATTCATTGTTATACAACACACTCCTAGATCCTAATCAAAGTTCACAAAATAATGAATGACCAGACACACCCACTCCATACCCACTACCGTTTCAACCGTTCTGGTATCCGACTTCATGTTCCAAAATCCATCCGTAATCGATTCAGGTTTTCTTTTGTTCCCAACTCAATTCACACCTTCAATAACAATGTCACTAGGTAGCTGCTTTTTTCCGCCCTTAGCGACCTTCCTCGGTCACGTCGGTTGTCCACATTTGTTTTTAATCTATTTATTCATTTATGGTCGATTCAACATAATTTACAATTGTTTATTTCCGATTTGATTTGATTTAATCAAGGAGTTAGGTCTTCCTAATTCCTTGATCTGATTTAGTTGTCAACATACGTCCTAGGAGCTGGCCTAATGTCTTTTTGATTGTTTTAAATTTTAATGTATTCTCATCTGTACTGGTTATTTCTCCTATTCATGTATGTATTTTTTTTTTTCTTCTTCTCTTTTCTTCTCTCAGCCAGTGGAGGAAAAGTTTCTATGTAATGTCACGTGCATATCATAGACTATTAAATTAAATTGAATTGAATTGAATTGAATTGAATTGAATTGAATTGAAATGATTGGGTGAGCGCAGTCACGTGTGATTCAGTTTTTGATCCTACCCAACATTTTCTGAAAAAGCATGCAGTAGTTTTCAGTACTATCCAACGTTTTTTCTTTTTCCTTTTTTTTTTTTTTTTTTTTTTAGTCTTTTGCCCCGTTTTACATTGTGCACATGTTGTGTTGTTTTATATGGCAAGGACAATTCGCGTTTTATTTCATCACTCTTCTACAAATTGATCCTCATAACTGAAACACTTTTGGATTTGTCCGTCTTCCGTTCACTCAAGTTGCTTTCTACTGATATTTCTCCACCCTACTTTTTTTTCCTTCTTTGGATAACAAATATTTCCTTGTATGACTAAAAACCAACTATATACTTGTGAGAAGAAGTTGACACAGAAATATTCATAAAATTCAATATCAGCTCTTAAATACTTGTAATTAAGCTGCGCTACATAAGTTGATATAATTGCACACCACCGTGCGATTCTCGACTGGTAATATTTCCATGCAGTTTTTCCCATTTTCACACAGTTAAGAACAGAGAAGGAAATTATTTTTCCTTGTCTGATTAGGGAAGGAAAAGGTGCACTTGAAGTGCACTTCAAGAATAATTGTTCAAAGTTATATGGAATACCAATAATAGAGGCTTTTCTTTTTCTCACGAAACACTTCAAATTTCCACACTCCACCACAAAATAAAAGACAGATATGAATTTAAAAAAAGATAAAAGAATGTGGAATGAAATAATATTCTAACTTGAACTTTTTTTGTATCAAGATTCAAGATCTAAGATTGAGTGGCAAAAGCAGATATTTTGCCAGTATTAAGAATTAGGATTGAGAATTAATATTTCATTTAAGAGGTGGACTTTGTCAACATCATCCAGAAAAGAGATAATAAAACTAAAACACTGAGCATGACCTTTGAATATCAAAGAGTGTGTAAATTCCTGATTTCAACATCATTGCTCATGAAAAAATTGTTTCATACTGATATATTTCGCAATCGAATGCTTTCTTTTTCTCCCTCTTCAAATCACAAATATTTCCTTGTATGACAAGGACTTTCAATATCTGTTCCCAAATTCAATGACTGTGACCACACTTCCACTTAGTATCGAGTTTGCATGACCATTCTTTCACTGCTATGGAGTCATGACAAAGGATTTCCTGAAATATATAGATAACATGTTTCTCTTTAAAGGGGATATTATAATGCTTGAAAGTGAAAATGTCATATTTATAGCCCATTATGAGAATCACACCAAAATGCATACGTTCATCTTTATAAGCATGTCATCTAGTATATGAAAAAATTGGAACAAAATAGTCTTCCTCAAAGGAAACTATAACTCTATTTTCCTGTTTATGGTGGAAAATCCAACAAAATGATTTCAAAGCAGATCAGAACCCATTTATTCACAGCAACTGCAGGTACAAATAAAACATTGAAGGAGAAACCTATTGCAATATTTCTTCAAAATATCAATTACTGGCAGGAACTGATTTAATGTGTCAGGGTAACATATATTCATGCAAATTTTTATCCTTAAAATCCTTAAAGGGGGTACCCAATGCTGAAACAATGTTAGTTCATTTAAAAGAGTATGATTCCATTAGCAGAAAATCATCTGCCTAAAGTTTTTTTAAAAGTCGTGTTGCCAAGGAAACCCCAAAATGTGGTAAGATTTCAGGACATTTTTTGACCCCTCAGTTTCAACTGGGTACCCACTTTGACGTCAAAATGACGTCAAAGTGGGTACCTTGTCGCTCAATTCTAGCAAAATGCGCGCAACGTATAATACATATTGTACAGTCTAGCACGTAGCACAACTGCAATGCGCGAAGCTGGGTACCCACTTTGACGTCATACCCCATACTCAAAGTTTTTGGTCAACTCTTGACTTTTTATGAGAAAATTAGCCAAAATGCATTGATTTCGACTGAAAATCATCAAATTTCTAATGTTATTCTTCTTAGAATTCCATTCTCGATCATATATCAAAAAAATGTTTACCATTGTGTAATCACTTTAATATCCCTCATATCATGAAAAAATTCTCCCAAACTCATCAACACCACAGGAGGCTTGATAGCTCAGTTGGTAGAGCAATAGTATCATAATCAGATGATCTGGGTTCAAAACCAAGTTGATGTGATAGTGCCCTGTAGTAAGGCATTAATCCTCATTACCAGGTCCCTCGGAGAGGACTTAAAGCTGTCGTCCTCTGGTTGCTTACTTGCAAACATGCATGCATTCTTAGCAAAAACAAACCAATACTTTAAAACTAATTCATAATTCTCACCCTTGGTGAAATATTACGTTGCCATGTTTAGATTTCTTTGATGATAGATCAATTAAAAGACTACTGTATGATATTGAAAAAGGAAGTGTACAGATCACTTAAAAGAAACATACTTTGTGTTCAGCTAGAATGAAGAAAATAAACCACACAAACTTTACCTGGTATTATTACATGGGTAAATGGTTAAATGAGAATGCAATCCAAGCATCAGTGTGCTCTTAGTGAATAAAGATGACCAAGAAGAGTAAATAGTGAAAGTTTGAGTAAAATCACACAATCTGTTCAAGAGTTATGAATTTTTAAAGTTTCAGTAAATCCCCATTAATGGGATCCTTGAGTTGGCAACTTTGCCAGCATCTGTGATGTCATCGTAGACAACTCTCAATTCATTTTGTACATGGCTCTTAGAAAAAAATTGATTTATATGAAATTTCAAGTCAGGATTCAACATAATTCCTCCCCAAATGCATGCAGAATTGATGTAGCCTGTATCAGGACAACTCCCCCGGGGACTGGGGGAGTTGTCCTTGGGGAGTTGTCATCCGGGAAAAGTGTCCTCCGGGGAGAGTTGCCCTCGGGGGAGCTGTGCTCCAGGGGGAGTTGTCAGGTGGGAATCATATCGGGGGAGTTGTCCTCCCGGGGGAGTTGTCCTAGAACCAATGTAGCCATGTCATACTTAAACAATAAATCAAAATCAAATTTTTATTTTTCTTGAAAATAAAGAAAATGTTAAATTCTGTGTACAAAATAAATGGAGAGTTGTCCACAATGACATCACTGATGCTGGCGAAGTTGCCATTTCAAGGATCCTCATAATAAGGATTTACTTAAGCTTTCAAAGTTCATAACTCTTGAACAGATATCCGATTTTCCTCAAACTTTCAGTGTTTACTCTTCTTGTTCTTCTTCATTCACTGGAAGCACACTGATGTCTGGGTTGCATTCTTCTTTAAAGAAAGATACATGTAACTTTAATAGTCTATTCTCCAGTCATTTTTATGCTTACTGACAGTTCATTTGAATTCATAATATTCTTTTTATAGAGGTAATATTTGAAGCTCATATTTTGCAACACAGTATAGTGGCATGGAACTGCTTAACACAAAGAGCAAGTACACTTCAAAACAATGTTGAAAGACTCAAGAACTCACCAACATAGCTTTCATCCTTATCATTTGGTGGATACCAGTCTGTGACATCAGCCACTGTCGTTCCAGATGATGAGATAGATACTACACTACCTAATGAGTGAAAAAGAGCAATATAAAACACTTAACCATTCATGGGCGTAGACACCCGGGGGGGGGGGGGGGGGGGATGGCGGGATGGCGGGATGGGGAATGCATCCCCCCACATTTTGAGGTGGACTCATATAATATGTGGGATTTAATCATCCCCCACGTATGAGTACCTGTCTACGCTAATGTAACCATTACATGATTCTCTGATAAAACAGGATAAGATGTGGGTAAGATGAAAAAGACATCACTGATTTTGAGGAAAAATATATTTTAGAAAAATATATCAACCAACACAACAGGCGAAGATTCCCGGATTTACCTGATTAGACCCTGTTTCATAAACTTGTTATCAGTAACAACTGCCAAATTTCAATGACAAATTTGCTCTCGGTCAATCACATGCAAAGATTTCAGTAGCTTATAACAATTATTGCAACTTATTATTGATAACAAGTTCTATGAAACGAGGCCCACAAAAAATTCAATATCATGGATTTAACCAGAGGCAAATTCATTGATTTAACAGGGAAATTTGTGGTTGGGATAAAGAAAGATACTACAAATTAAAAACAGAAAGCAATATTAAAAATTACTTGTAAATTTACTTTTCCCCTGATTTAATGATAAAATAGGTTGTTGTTACTACATAATACTCTGCAAGCTAATAAGAAAAAATAACACTATCAAACATTTAAATCAGCAAAGAATAACTGACAATACAGCATGATACATACATGTACATATGATTAATCAATATTGCAGACAGTTATTCCTTCAGTCCTTTAACTTGCACCATTCTATTTTAGCTAATAAAAGTAGTGCATTCTTAACGTATCCAGGGGTACATTCATCCCTTTTAAATACATAAACATCAGTTATACTTGTCAAACACACATTATTTCAAGCTTTTTAAGCAAAACGACAGTTGTTTTTTTAATAAACTTATTTCAACTGATATGCCAATTTTCTTTATGAGCCAAAGGACATGATGTCAGCAGCCAATTTTTTTCATGAACTTACCCCTCCAAGCCAATGATCCGACCGCTCCTAAAATGAGAGTACTACCGTCCATGGAGTAGGTTGCACTAAAACCTGCTTGACACCAGCCGTGCCATGCAATACCCTTGCCCTGAGTATCAGCTTTTATCTGCACCTCTGTTAAGTGAACAAAGAAAAGGTTAACTTTGTATTTTCATCCTTCTTAAAACATCTTTATGTTCTTTCTTATTACATACAAATCATGAACTTTTTATTACTTACAAGTGAAAATAAACTCAGCAAAGCCAAAATATTACCAGCCAAAGAGCTTGACACTAACAGGCTACCAAATATCTAGGCCCAGACCCCCTAAATCTCAAAATTTCAACATACCTGGCTCAGTGCCTACATGCATGCCGCTTTTCCAGTGAAAAAACTAAATGTGAAGCCCTGCTAGTAGGCCAATGCAACAAGTAATCAACTACTTTGTAAAATCATAAAAGCCCCTCTCCCCCATTTAACTTTATTAGTAACAAAAATACTAAATGTATTGCTAATTTTAAAGTTGCTCAGCAATTACTGATTCCTGATAAATGAGCTAAGTATTTCATATAGCAATTTCATTCTCACCCTTGTATGCAAATTTTATCTTAATTACAAAAGTATTGTTTTCCTTTTCTGTTGAGAAGTTTGTTAGCGAAGTGCATCATATCCTTCATTTAAGTGTTCTATAACGAGGCCCTAACAATTTGAAAGCATTTTGAAATCAATAAAAAGTTTCTACACAGGACATGTTAATGTTTTGGTCATATACTTACGTCAGACCAACTAATGATGGGGAGGGGGTCCATCGACTTATCTAGATACACCGGAATATATCTCCTTGTTTTTTATTAAATGTTTATTCTTTGAGGGACCAACATGTCATCACCAAAAACAAGTTGGTGACAAGTATAAGGAAATCGAAAGTCGAAAACGAAATATCGTGCAAACCGACGACGTGACATGAACGGGATTGCCCGATGATTCGAAGTAAGCCGCTGAAATAGGATGTGGCAACCTTGTGATGTGCCAGAATAAACTCAGTAGTAACACGAAATTAAAATAAAAGAGGATAATCATGTTTCTGAAAACTTCCCTGCTAGTACCACTTTCCTAATCTAAGAATATGAGAAATCTTCTAAAAGTCAAATCTTATTTCATAAAAGAGGAAATTTTGCGAAATCCCTAATGCTGTTCCGTGGTCTCCACATTTTCAAGAGTTTCACAAAGCATTTACCATTATAAATTGTACTATCCCGGGGCCTTTTAATTATTTTAACATGTGTCTTTATAACGTCTGTATGGAGAGATTAACAGAGTGAACTTGAAAAGTGAGTAGACCACTTATAATTTCTACGATTTGCATCGTTTGAACACTTGATCCTGTTGATGCTGCATAGCTAGAAGGGACTGAGATTACAAGGTCTAAATGTTTAAAAATATTCCACTTAAAACTCTTCACTTTCCATTTATGATGAATGGCATTTCCCTCTGTAAACAATAACACTTCAAATAAGAAGATAAAAGCTTGGTCTATTTTTGATAAACGCCAACAACTTTTTTAATGTATTTTAATTCATCCTTTTATGCAGGAAACGAAACAGTAAAAAGAAAGTGAAGCCCATGTCCTTGAATTACCACGGAAAAGCAGTTTTGATAGAAAGTAAAATGACGGATACATTACAATTGGAAAAATGAAAGCCCAAGCTTTTTTTTGAAAACCAAATGTAGAAACAAACTCCAAAATGCAATAAAATTTCGATTCATGCACATACCAAACATTTGCATCATTCCATACTCAAAATTTAAAAAAAAATCGAGAATCGCACAAGTAACTTACAATCATGTCGCATTTTCAAAACACAAATCAAATCTTACCTTGCTGAGCACGTCGGAATTAATTCAGAATTATCTTTAAAACTTGCAAACCGAAATCTACGAATTGGTACATATCATTTTAATCATTTCACACATATCACGACTTTGGACAAATCATATACGCATTTGATTCAGATCCCTTCCCCTCCCCTCCCCCTCCCAACCGCCATATCACACAAAACCTAGGCAGCAACACACACTCGAAGAATCTAAAAAAAAAAGAGAGAACTTACCGTTAATGATCACAATAATTTTTAAAACACAATGATCACATATACATTTCTAACAAATAACGTAATAAACCCGTAAATAAACATCTTTTTCATACTTCCAGAGCCACAAGATCTTTACTGCCCCTTTAACTAAAGTCAAACAACCGACGATAAGTCGCTTCAAGCATGAATGCCATATGCAATCATTCATCAGAGTTCAGGCACAAGTTTTTGTAGTAAGTAGTAAATCATTGCCGCCTTTTAGGGCAATTACATTGATAGAAGGAAGCAAGAGTTCACGTTTTCTTCTGTCAAATTGTCGACATAAATCACCTTCATTATCACACAGTGACTTACGATGGGATCCTGCAGTGTATCTGAAGTAAAAGGGAGGCAGAAGTTGTAAAGGTGATCTCTCTATTCACAAACATCACCTTGAAATCTTATACAAGCTCAATGAAGCTCAGTTTGATATCCAGAGTACTGAAATTAAACATAGCTTTTAAAAAAATGTATCAAATAATTAACTCAAAGGAGGAACTTCTTTTAATGTTGTTAGTACTGTAATTTTTAATCGAGGGGTTGATAATTCTTCCGATATTAAATCAATATTTTCTCTCTTCCTGAAATGTTCGCGATTTTTTACAGAACGGCCGTTCTTCTTTTCTTTCGCTTCTTGGTAGAGATAGCTTGTAGGCAATTTAGTCAAACACCCCTCCCCCCAAAAAGAAAATGTATGGCGACGCCCTCAAACAACACACTCTGAACCAGGGTTATTTTCCTACTAAACTGAATTAAGGATCATACCTCAGTCAAACAACACCGACCGATAACCGATAAAAGCTTAATCATTCAAAAAGGGAATAAAGTATTCATTGTACTATTATCCGCTATCGATCTCGTGCCGATCTCATAAGTGTGGCTGCGGAACAAGTCAAACTGTTGGTTATGACTAATGAAGTAACCATGGAAATGCAAACGTCTGCATTAACCACAAAGAAAAACTTGTCGTGCCTGTCAGAAATGTTAGACACTGCACCCTACCTTTTACTGATCTCGAACCCCCTCTCGGTACACATCATACCTTGATGACTTATACAGTTATATGCCAATTAAGAACCGCTTCTCCAAGATCGTTCGTGAATTATTAAATATTTCATGCAAAAGTATCCTTAGAACCATTTAGCTCAGTAGGGGCCGCAGAATCTTTTTGGAGGGAATGGTGACGCCCAAACAGGCAGGGTCCATGGGGTGGAGCCACTTTAAGCCCTTGCTGTTGTGAGCGTAAGGCTAAGAGAATTTTGAATAAGTTTTTGCAATTAATATTTTTCTCTCTTTTTATTGTTCATCATATTTTATTTCTAACCGATTTTTTTTTTTTTTTTTTTTTGGGGGGGGGGGGTTGGAAAGAGTTGCAGCCCCCTCCCGTGACCCCTGCTCAGATAGCTAATATTACTGATATCGCAAATGAGTATACCTGGTATGCTGTCCGCAGTACTCATCCATTAAAGTGGGTAATCGTACATTTTGTAATGTACGATTGGCACATTTATACAAACGGAATGGTAACCCACGGGCGAAGATATAACTAATATTTTTAATCGTAATATCCGAGAGAGCGTCGGTAAGACGGTCTGGCCTGCTCCAAATTTAACGAAAGAGGATATTATTTACACTCTTGCTCAAACAGTTTGGGGTATTTATTTCAATAATTTTCGTTTCATTAGTTTTTTTTTTTCAAATACATATGTGTTTTATTGGATCATCAGAATCACAAATTATGACAAATGACAAATGACAAATGATGACGTGGATCACTGACATTTAATATTCCTCCTTATATCCAAATTCATAGATTAAAGTCGACTGAAGTTAGATATAAACAAATAATCGGCAGGTCATTACAAACTGCTGGTGACCATTAATTAGCACTTTCTAATTACCCTTTACGTTTTGGCGAAATATACTTGCCGTATACGTCCGCTCTAAAGCAATCGTAGAATACGATCAACACTATTATTTTAAAGACAAGTGTAAAGTATATAGAAATCAGGATAATGGTAAATAGGGGCCATGAAATTCGAGAAATAGTAAAGTGGGGGCCAGTTATCCTAGGATCAACTCACTCACGTTCCAGGCAAGGCCTTCTTTTCACAACACTGTGAAAGTTGAGCTCCGCATCGATCTCATAACACACGCCGTTTGGAAAGATGACCAGGAACCTCGTCTCGGCGTAGAACTGGTTCGACCACATGTGGCCACATGTCTGTGATGAAACAACAAAATGGGGTTCATCACCGCCCTCCTCATCCCTTCCCCTCCCCTCCCCCTCCCAACCGCCACATCACACAAAACCTAGGCAGCAACACACATTGAACATCAGAGCGGGGATAAAAGGGGGCAGGAGGTTGCCGCCCCTATATGATTTTTCAAGTGATCACCAAAAGAGGGAGAGAGAGAGAGGGAGAGAGAGAGAGAGAGAGAGAGAGAATAAGAAGAAAGAAGAGTATGCGGGAAGAGAGAGGGCAGGGTCATGCAACTATAGCCTACTCGTCCATTTGAAATGTGAATAAATTCACAAAGTCCTGTGGACTTAGGTAAAAAAACAGAAAAATACTTCCCCCCATCAAAATCCCATGACGCTGCCCCTGTTGAACGTAGATGGGTATATGGATAACAAAGACAGGTTCATAATCCAAGAGGGGTGGGGGAAAATAATTGGGGCCAGAGGCGGCAGATATCGGCATAGAGGTGCGCGATATTTGACTTGCGTAACATACAACGTTTAGGGCAACATTTTGTTCTAATTGAAGGAGGGGTGGTAATTTTTCCCCTCCGACAATTTTTTACTATAAACTTTTATTTTGAAAGGGTGAGTATACAAGGATCTGAAAATAACATAGTATATTTTTCATTATACAGGAGTACAACATGTGATATTTATTGTATGCTTCCTCAGTTCCCAAAGTGATCAAAGTTTAAATGGGTGCATTTATATTGAAAAAAACAAAAACAAATACGCATATCTGCCTTTGAAACAAACATAAGAAATAAAGGTGCAGTGCTTTAGCCATGTGAGAATTCTATCAATGGATATAATGTTGAAGATAAGTGTAAAAGATGTAGTGGAGAAATGAAATAACATGAATTGACTAAATACTAGCATCAATGGGCATGGTAATTATGGTGAATGGTGACCTCTAGTGTACACAGCGGCATTCCAAACGCACGATTTCCATGAAATAACTTATGAAAAATGAGATCTTAACCAATGCACAAACTAGAATTTCAATCGTGGAATGTATGCAAACTAAACAGAATGCAAATGGCATCAAACATAACATTTTCATAATATTTAACCCTCCATGAAGACAATCTGAAAGGGCAGTTTAATGTACATGTTTCTTCTGTGCAATTCCACATGGGAAGCACAAAATCAGCTAACTTCAGATTTATAGCAAAAATAATCACCTTGATAGTTCTGAATAACCGAATCCTTAAATCAAAAGAAGCTTTAAAAAAAAGTAATAATAATACCACCATCTTAATCAGTATTGGTATAATACATGTTTGATTTTACATGACATTTGTTGTTATTTAAAGGTGACACCATTTCCTGGTAATTCCGTTACCGAGACACATAAACCACGATAATCATGAATGTAAGTAGAAAACTGTTGGAATGAAAGAGATTAGGTGAAAGAATGAGCATATTTTGCGGGGCATAAAATTGTGAGAAGGGGGGGGGTGGCAAAGTACAAAATTAGCACACAAACTCTAAAAATGTGAGCTACAATTCTCTGATTTGTAATTCCGTTACCGTGGAATTGCCCTTCTTTTGAGAGTGAGATGGAAGCCTAATGAATAAACAGAAATGGATGACAAGCCAAAGCGTCACATTGTTTATTTTCTTTTCATTATGAAAGCAATCACACATTAATTTGGGAGCGTTTTATTTTATTTTTATTTATTTTTCAGGCAACAGGAAAAAACCGTAAACAAACACAAACACAGGAAACAGATAAAACGTAAACAAACAGAGGAAACAGGAAAGAAACAATATGGATCGACTGAAGGAAAGGTTCTACGTTCTATTCTTCCCTTCTACTTGTACTTAAACATTACTTTCAAAAACGGGGGAGCGTTCCATGAAAGGACTTGTCGGATGTTTTATCCGACAAAGTCTGTTTTATCCGACAGATGCCATAGTAACGATGCTTCTCAGCCAATCAAAATCAAGGAAAGATGTCAGATCTGACAGTTTGTCAGACGACAAATGTTGATGAAACGCCCCCTGGACAATTATCAACACGAGAAAATGTACTCACGAAAACAAAATTAAAAAATCATATTTCTTTAAAAAGTGACAATGACGGAGATTTACCATCACAACCCTTGACATGAAAAATAGAATTACTACTACAAGTAAACCAATTTCCCTCCAGCACATTCATAGTTCTGGCCCCCATACACCATAAAGAAGCATTGTTACCAATTGAGGATGCACAACACGCTGATAACATTGCATGCTCAATTGTTATGCTCCATAATAATGCTGACACCACATAAACAGAGGATACAACGGGCTCTATCAGGAAAATATACAAAATCCCAAGATATTGAAACCTCACACTTTAAAAACTAAAATGATGAATCACCATTTATAAGAGCCGAGGAGTGATTATATTTTCAAAACGGTAGATTAACGCTTTGAACATGGTGGATTCAACATTATGATTCAACATTTTGTGGTGTTGAATCCAGCATGTTCAAAGTGTTATTATACGATTTTGAAAATGTAGTCACTCCAAGGCCCTGTTAATTGGTGATTTAACATTTTAGTTTTCATAAGGAGTGTAAACATTATACCGACATCAACAGCTAAACGGAGAATTAAATGCTCAAAAGCAGAGATTCGGCATGTTTGGGGTCGGGATATAGCATCTCAACGAGATTTTGAAAAAGAAAAATCACCACTTTGCAAACGCATAAAACTACGCTGCAAACTCATAATTTGCAATTATCATGATCATGGTTATACCATCACTACAAATCAAACACAGAAAATAAAGGGGACTTGAGACTGTGAAGAAGTTTTGAAAACACAGTCATACAGTCAATGTGCAGAGATGCGAGGGGGAAAAGAAAGCAAGGATGTAATTTTACAACATATCTAGTAGTCACAAATGAGTAATAGAAGTAAAATTGTATTTGATATAAATTGCACAATATCGCTTAAGCAGAATCACTTTTCCATAAAAGAGACAAACCACATCAATAGCATATGCAATATGATTAATATCACACGATGCAAAACAAGGTGAACAAAACCCACACGCACACACCCACGCCCATATTATGTGTATATAATCAGGTGTGGGATTATTTTTTACAGGGAATTCTATATGATGATATATATATACGTTTGCTATGTCAGTGCCCTCATCTAAGCAAGATATGAACATGCCAAGCTACAATATACATTTCATGAAACCACCAAGATATACTTGACTAGCATCACACATTCACATCAAATCAATCTACACTGAATGATATCTCGATAAGAAGGAAAAAATTGGGGAACACATTCGCAAGGAAGGGCAAAATGGCAACATACATGCTCTTCTCCACGAAAAGACAAATAATTATCAGGCTAAGAGAAGATGGAGGGTTTGAAAAATTGAAATCTATCCTAATCACAACAATAGCATTTATGAACAAAAGGTTCAGTGGACATAGTTTGTAGGGCTAGTCGGAATTTCGGGGCTACTACCCCCGCCCCAAAAGAGAAAACAAACAAAAGGGCATAGCAACCATTGCAAGAAGTAAATATCGTCACGTGACCACAGGGAAAACGAATGCAACTTTGACTCACATGAAACATTTCATCGTGAAGTACAAAAAGTTGCTCCAGCTATATTTTAATTCCATACACAGCATCGAACAACACTTTCAACCTTTAGAATCATACGCAAAAGCAGTGATATATTTTATCTCAAACTGTATAATCTGGCAATAGCCGAAGATTAGATCTTTGACCAGGTTGACCAGTGTATAGGCCTAACGCACAAATTAAGGACAGAATTTTGACAGAAGCCTGCAAACATGCCTGCCTCAAGGGTCTTAGACGAGCATGCTTCATGCCGGTTGTATCAGGACATCAAGAGCCTAAACGCATGTGTGTGATGTCGCGTACTTACCGTAAATATTGAGCCCTTACTTTAAGCTTACGTGGAATCATAATATTACTTTAACTACACTTTAGACATGTTGAAAATGACTGTAAAAATCACATCTATACATTACCTTTCTTTTGATCATTCCACATGACAATGACAATACAACGGTGTCATCAGATATCTTAAAATGACATAACACATCCGCTAAAATTCTATTAGGAAGAAAACAGATACGTCTTCCCTCCCACATAACCTACTTACATGACTTATATCAACTAAATCTTGACAGCCTTGTCAACTAACTCTAATCATTTATTTTCCATTTACTTCCTTCATTTGATTGATTTAACAATTTTTCATTTCATTCATCTACTAATTTTTCTTCCTTGCACGTCCTAAAAATGCCCTGGGGTGTTTCAAAAAGCTGTTTCGTAAAGTTACGCATGACTTCACAAACGACTTGAATACGCAAGCCAAATGGGATTTTCTATCATTATAAACGCATCAGCTAAAGGTGAAATATGCAGATGTAGATCAACAGTACTATTGGGTCAAAACCACTAAAAATGTACAATTGGGAAGTTAGAATTTCAGAAAATTCAACTTTTCTCAAAATAGTTAAGTAGACTAAAATGAAAGATGACAATATGAATTTTGAAAAACAAAAATATGAGCGCGTAATATTGTGAACTTTTTATTGTAGAACGAATCAAAGAGGAGAGGTGATTTTCTGCTTGTGTAACATACGTTACTCCTCCCTCAGTTTTGTCTACATCATTAAGTTAGCTAAGGAATGCATTCTGCTACTAACTTTTCATCACTATCTGTACTGTTCCTGAGACAACTCTAATGCCAAGGAAATTTTTCAAATTTCCTTTCATGTGAATATTTTAAATCAATTTGAATTCATTATTTACAAATGAGGAAGAATCTGCGCACGCATGTGGGTTCAATTTTTTGGTATATTATGTTGAAAATTTCAACATATACGCCATATCAATTTACCTAAATTTTCCATATGGATGTATTTGTCAGACATAAATTAATCAATATCTCTTACAATATCATAAGGAACTTATTTCAGTGTTTCATATGGTAACGTATGTTTCTCTTAAGCAGTCACGTATGTTACCAAAACTTAACTATCAACAATAACCTAAGAAAGTCCAGCGCTTTCATAAAGTAACCCAACATTAACACTTACAACTACACTAATAGATACAAAGTTCTCATTCCAAAGTGAAGACGACGTGTTCGTACACAAAAATGATAATTAGTAGCATGTTTGATTATGTAATAAACATGATATAAACCAAGCAAATCAGAAAGATTGGGTTGTGTATAACCAATTTCCATTCCCTGGTTTCTGTTTATTTCTGACTCTAGCTATTCTATTCATTAGACAAAAGGATTTTCACAAAACGTATCTTACATACATAATCACCCAATAATGTCCATTTTGGTATCACTAAGGAACCTTATGTCACTTTAAAAGTAGTAACGAATATAACAATAATCATAATAATGAAATACGCAAAACCACTCGAGGGAGAAAAAGATATCCCCAAAACGTGCTACAGCTACAAAAGTGATGTTTCAGTGCTAAGGTTATTTGCAAACTAAACGATCAGATGAAACTGACGTACATGTATTTAGAAAATTTGATGTTAACAAATATTTCATAATTGGACCCCTTTTGTTTTATTTGGAAAATCAAAGTAATTGCTCGTGGGTATCATTAAAAACACTAGTATTGCAAAATAAATTCCACAGAGATAGATTCCAGAGATTCTGATGGTATTTCTGAGTCGCGGAATATACCTCTGTTACAGCCTGGTTTACTCGAAAATGTTCACATCGATTTTCTTTAATGTCCTTTCTTATCAATTTACTCATTGGCTTGTTATATGTGTATGGTTTTCCCTTTTAGCAGTCTGTACTTGCAACTTAGCTGTTGGAAGTGCCTGTGCGTTCTTGGTTTAGGCACAGGCGACACTCTGGCGAACTAGCTGATCAAAATAGCTTGTCCTTTATATCATTAGGCAGATCAATATAATTCTCTTCATGTAACCTTTCAAAAGTTTTTTTCTCTCTCTCTCTTTTGTATTGTCTTCTTTAATCTGCTTATATCTACTTTTGCTTTCCTGTTCTCACATTCTGCTATCGGAACTTGGCTTCAGTTTTTCCTTGTTTCTGTTCCTATAATTCTGTTTGAATTTGAGCTCTCTCTCCCTCCCCCATGTTCCTTTCGTCCCCTGACCTTTATGTGATAATGAAAAGAGATTTTTGGAAAAAAAGAATTTACAATAAAAATGAATTTTGAGTGGGAAAATGAAGATTCAAATGTGATAGCCTTCCACAATTTATTTCGTAACCTACGTTAACATTTTTAACACAGAAGGACCGAGATCCTGGATTGAAGACGTTTTGAAGATGATATCATCACTTTACAACTCTTAAGCTTAGATGTTGATTACTACAAAAAGCCACCCAAGAAATGTCCATCTCGTGTCATTGCCGCTTTTCTTCAAGTATTTGGTTATTAAAGAACCTATGTTACCATAAGATTGTAGACTGGCATTATTGGCCTTATGGTAGCTAAGCGTCGCTTTAGTGTGGTGGCGCTAAATAATACAATAGTTGACAAGCGTACAGTTAAGATTTTACCGAATTTAACTGTAAATAAAAAATGCCCAGTAACGTATGTTTCGTAACGTATGTTTCATTTAAGCATTAAGTGGGATTTACGGAAATGATGTAAGGCCACAGATGCCATTATAATCCCTTCAAATTGACAAGATTACCAAGCCCTTTTCGTCTGGCAGCTTTTCTGTTGTCAATCGTTGTTCAGTTCTGATACTGACGGTAACGTATGTTACATTTCTTATCCATACGGTTAAAAACACATGCCTCAGCTCTTCTTTTTCTCCAGAATGGATCTACACACATCGCTGCAAACTTTTATAGACTGTAGATGGGATATCAATGAGTCATTACATTGAAAGAAACAGAATATAAAACTTGGGAAAAGGTGGTATATCAGATATTTATTCTATAGGTAACGTATGTTTCACTGACCTTGGCAACAAATTTCTATTGCGAAAATTTTTATTTTTACACGTGTACAATACCTGAATATTATGTTATCTTGCACACATATATCACAGTCTGTTTTTCTATGCCAGGATCTAAGAATAAAAACATCCTTGTTTTTTACAACATCGCAAGATATGTTAAATTATTGATTTGCGACATGCAGTTTTTCCCCCAACGAGAGTACTTAAAACAGAATAATTTCTCAAAAAACCATGTTTGAATGCTAAAATTTTCTGAAGTTATAGACCATTACTTATTTCAAGAGGTTTTATGACTAAAATCATTTTTTATAATCTGATATTAACATATTCGCAATCAAACACGTGTGACACGTTTTTGGCTAATTGTACATTTTTAGTGGTTTTGGCCCTATTGCTTACAATCATTATTATTGCGAAGTATATTTTTTGCCACAATTTAAAAGATATTATGGAAAGTGCAGTCACACTTTGTTAAAACGTCAGGAAAATTTGTACGCATGCCATCAAGTCGTTCTTAAAGACATGAGTAACTTTACGAACTTCATGAAACACCCCCCCCCCCCCCCCAGGTATTCATTATGTCGGATATCAATAAAACACTTTCATCATCTTGCAAAAGTGTGAAGAGGCCACAGGCTGCGTCTAGGAGACCGACGATCCGCGAGCATGAAAGCACGCGAGACCAACATGCCCGTCGGGCCAGGCCTTCTGACATTTCTTAATCATGTTTATGTTCTCGAGATCGACACGAGTAGTCTCATGAGCTGTGGTACTCGAGAGCAGACCGTCTCCCGGGAATCCCGCGTACAAACAGTTGACCCAGAGACTATAGGTCCATGGTGAGTCGACGATCAAGTGTAGTAGTAGTAGTAGTAGTAGTAGAAGTAGTAGTACTACTAGTAGTAGTAGTAGTAGTAGTAGTAGTAGTAGTAGAAGTAGTAGTAGTAGTAGTAGTAGTAGTAGTAGTAGAAGTAGTAGTAGTAGTAGTAGTAGTAGTAGTAGAAGTAGTAGTAGTAGTAGTAGTAGTAGTAGTAGTAGTAGTAGTTATTTTCCGTTAAAAAAAAGTACATTTTATACAGTGAATACATGTCCTAATGGTTAAAAGAGCTGTATAACCACATTCAGCTGTGCCTGGCATGACACAGCTGGTCTTCCGTGGGGTCCAGGTTTGAATGTTCGTATCAAATGCTCAAACATGTCTTCCTAACATCGAATCGCAGACTGACTAAATGGGGAGCGATGGGCTTAAGACTCACCGTAGATGCAGGGCCGGGTCTTGTTCACGGTCGCGAAGTCCAAGTCAGCGTCGATCTCGTAACAAGCCCCATTCACAAGAATGACCTTCACCGTGTTCTTGAAGAACTCATTGGACCATTTATGTGCACATGTCTGTGGATTGCGTCAGATTTTGTTTTTGTGAGGCAGCAGGAAGGGTATAAAGTGCAACAATGAAATCATACAAACATAATCAACAGGCAAACGAAAAATTACGAGAAAAAAAATGTTTAAAACAGATTTTGGTAAACGCCATAGGTCCAATATATGCAAAACAGTTCTTCATTCCAACTTCGTCACATTTCGAAGAATACCACAGAATCACCCAACATAACTTTGGAAGTTAGAATAAGCAGTATAAACTCTGGTACCGGTGGAACAATACAACAAGATCATTGCTGAGACGTTGAATTAGGCTGTGCATTGTCAACTTAATTGTGGTTATTGAAAGCTTTACTGGATCACGGTAATTCTAACTTGTGATGCTGTTATTCTGATGCATGAAATAATATCATACGCGTAAGTCTGTTCTAATTCTGCTGAATATTATTTGTGTTATTTATAGTATTATATATACAGACGATATTTGCTAGAACAATGAATTTCATAATTGAAATTAGACTGATTACAGTGTAAAGGTAGATAATGACTACTGTGACATACAACATGACTAGTTAGTTTCAATACGGACTCTGCAGACATGCACAGCACTATTGGAATTTGACGCTCAACGAATAACAAGAATATCGCTTTTGGAGTTTTCTCTAAGTTTGTTTTGTTTTGCTTGTTAACACAGTGCAAGATATGCAAGCTTTTACGGGATTACGTTACGATAAAGTAAATGTCAGGGAAGTAGAAAGTAGATGCACAGTTTCAGTCTAAATGTTATACCACCGCATTTTTCGCATCACTTTTCTCCCTTTCAATGTAAACTACATGTAGCATATCTCATGTATTCTTAAAAGGTGACGATTTCCAGAAACTAGAATGGAATGTGTAAGATGCCACCAGTTTCACCAATGGAGAATTTGCATTAATGAAAAATAAATAAATAAAAATGATGTTATAGCTCTAGTCATAATTACATATTAAAGTTGAACTCGTTCAGCATATTATGTTATATATAAATTTCGTGGGATGCTGTTCGAGTTTTACCTTTTATCACTATCACCAGATCACAATTCTGGAATATGTTCTATGTCAACAGGTACAACGTGAACATTTCCGAATATCTATTTACAGTGATTTTATGGGTAGTGTTATTCAATAATGTTAATGTTCAACTTACCGTCCATTATAGTTAAAGACATTGGTTAACATTGTTATGATTTTTTAAAAAAAACTTGTTTTGTTACTTGAAAATGGGATAAACATAAGGGTTATAGTGTAAAAACACCAGTCTGAAAGTTTCCAAGTATAATATCCACAGGAAGTATTTTTAAATATCAAAAATGTGAACCAATGTTTGAAAACTATACGAGGGTCGGTTGCACAGAATAGACATTAGGAGTGCGCATGCGCGTATGACTCACCTTACCGTACTGTGTGTATTGGCGAATCACGCGGGGGGAGGCACATAATAGCATTTTCAAATTGAAGCAAAGTGGTCCTCTTAGTGATGGTCTCGTGAGACGAAGGATAATAAAGTCGCCGTTTGCGTCTAACTTACACTTTTTCATTCCAAATTATGGTTGGTTTCAGGGTTTTTGAGTACAAATACTAGTACTCATACACATGTTTCATCTTAGTTTGAGAATTTTTTAAATCAGCTACTCACAAAGTTAGCCAATGCTTTTAAGCCTTTCCTTATCAAGGCGTGCAGTTCGTGGTGCCGTGCAAATCATATCAGTCACAAGAGCATGCAAAAGATGTCTTGCCAAGAGATGTGAATCCGTGCGTTATCTAGGCAATTTCAATTTTCTTTTCGAGAAGACAAGTTATACATACAGGTTACATGAATTCATGTTTGGGAGATTTAATTTCTATCAATATGGACGAGTAATGTCATACTTCTCACATATTAAAGGGGGTGTTTCACAAAGAGTAAGATTGACTCAAATGGCTCTTGACTATGGCAGGCCATTCATGCCACCGTTTGCTTTCACCATCGGTCTCTCAAGGGATGCACAAATCACGGTCACAAGTTTGAAGAATCTACATTTTTGCTTTCTTCATCAATGAACTATGAAAAAATTAAATTCTGCAGATTTATGACCATGATTTGCAGAATAATGTGAGGATAAGGATTAGGGTTAGTGTTAGGTTTAGGGTTAGGTTTTATGTTTAACTTAACGTTCAGAATTTCCACAGGAGCAGTTGTCGCCGGAGCAAATGTCATGGAACCCCTTTGAGAGATCCATGGTGAAAGAAAACGGTGGCATGAATGGCCAGTCATAGTTAAGTGCGATTTCAGTCATTCTTAGTCTATGTGAAACACCCCCAGTTCTTCTTTCGTGAATTTATGGGACACATAATTTGCATCATGCCACCTTTACGACTTTGACCAAGATACATGTGTATATTGGCAGATGCCTTTACTTATGTTTAAAACTGACTTTTGGTGCAATGTCACATCGACATGATCGTGGATGGTGTGCCTTTGATAACGCAAAAACCTACATCGCATTGGCAGAAATTACTAACCTCACAATTCACAGACACTGATACAAAGGAAACTTATTACTCAACAAGCATATCGTGCAGAAGAATCCAGACACATGCAGTATTAAAAACTTAATTAAAACAGCTTCAACAACAAGACTAAACAGGGTGACGGACTGACATAAACATTCAGGAAGATGCTCGGCATGATCACTCATCGAAAAGGACCAGTCATCGTGCAATACTTGGAACGACGTGCTACACAAGAGAACAACTTTACTGAAGGTGGAAGATGCAAGCACGAGGCGAGAGAGGAACCTGATTCACAGAATCTGCATTTGGACGGCTCTAGCAGCTTTTTTCCCATCCCCCCTCCCCATTCGAAACCTATTTGCACTTACATATGCATGAATATTTCTTTTGTTTTCAATTGCCCGGAGTTCCATAAGAATCATACCTAGGTACCTTCATATTCCATCGAGTGAAACAATACCGATGCAAAGTTGGATTTTCGACGAGCTGAAGGACTGCATGTTGTTGAATGGTACATGCAACTGCCCAATACAGGTCCCGGGAAAGACTTTTTATAATTCCTTTGACAGTAACTTTTACTAAGCAAACTTGCAAGTTAACTAATAGCCACATATGGAATTTGGGCCTTAACGTTTAACCCGCTCTCAAAATGCAGCTTTGCGACATGCCGTCCCACTGATTCTGTTATTTTTTATACTGAATTTCATGTATTTTTAAAAGGTTAACCCAAACCCCAGTAGGATATCAAATCAATAATTTCCGCTGCTTGGAAGCACGTCCCAATTCGAGAACAGGTGATCATGGTGATGGACTTACCACTGAGGCAAGGGCGTTGCTTAGTGACCGAGTTATAGCTAAGTCCGGCACCCACGGTGTAGCAAACACCATTGGGAAGAATGGCGTCGTTGTAGTAAGCGTTAGACCACAGGTGCCCACAAGCCTATACACGTGAGGGTATGAGGATGGTTGCAGTGGTTGTGGGGATGGGGTGATGGTGGTGGTGGTTGTGTTGGTGGTATATGAGCAGGTTGTTGTTGCGACAGAGTTACCATGGAAACGCATGATACAAATGGAACAGAGGGACACATTCAGGGTATGAGGCAAAAACAAGTTGGTAATATATAATGATGCATTTTTACCCTGTTGCTCTGAAAATTACTTTCTTATTTCACATAGCCCAGAAAAGATTGTATTCTTGTAAGAGTTTCCCTTTTCCTCAAAACGTGTCAAGAACATTAATTTGCATCTTTTGAGGAGTGTCTAATATCCTATAAGGCTAAGTGTGGGATGGACAGAATGTCTATGCAACATCGACCGTATTTGCTGAATACGTGCTCTATATATAATTTCATGTGGACATTTTCATTCTTTTTGGTGATGGTGGACGAATATCATCCTTTCTCTTCCAACAATCAAACAACCGACTGCCTATCTCAGACGTTTGGGCTATAATGGCTAAAAGGGATAAATTATTTCCGTTAGATTTTACTTGTATGATTCTTCTACTGTTCTGTCAAAGCGTATCGTTCCATGTATTTGCTTGAACAAAATCACTGCAAATGTTGTTCTTCCAAACATGCTTAAAGTTCTTTTGACTGCCAAGCAAGAAGATATATTTTAGAAAGAGTTAAATGAGTTTGCACGTCAAGCATAAATACAAATACAAGAATACAATAATTTATGGAGCATAATGCATGTTTAAACAACATAGAAAGGATGAAATGTTAAATACTAACAACATCTATGACAATAGCATGACTTACACTGAATATACAAGCATGCATGGCATGATTTAACGTATGGGTGATATCGTAAAACATGATGATGATGAAGAATATATAATTTGAGCAATGAATATATAGTATTAGAACTTAACAGATGGTTATTTTGTACACATAATAGCTATTTAAAAGTGCACAGTGAAAGCAAACAATCTACATGAAGATAAATGAAATATAACAAAGGTAAAAATGCATGAAACACAAATATGAACAGTTCACCTCAGGCTAAAGTAACATCAAAACAAGAGGTTGCATTTTATACATGTAAATCATACTTGTATCGTACACACTTCCCCTGATACAACTGTGAAATGAGTCAACTAAATTGAAATAATTATTGTACATTTCCTGATCCATTTTCCCAAGGATTTATCAAAAAAAATGAATGTATCCTTTACCATGCTTACTTAATGCAGAACTACAGACAGGAATTATGATTCAAAGCAGGACCATAGTAATTTTATTGATAATTTATGGTCTGCACTATTTGAATTAAAATAGATTTTTTTCGAAAGAAAGAATCACCTTGAATTCTATTCACCCTTTCGATGTCATAGAAAATTTACATAATATGTGGATTTTCCGAAACAATGTTTTGTCAATATGACAGAGGATTGTGATACTTTATCTTATTCAAAAAATATATTTCTTTCTTGTTCCCATTTCACGTAACTAAAAATCATCACTCTAAAAACAAATTAGTTAAAATGACTAGATTATGGACCAGCTGGGAGCAACTAATATATCTAGTCATAAAAGTTACTATATTCTAGTCAGAAATGACTGAGTTCTAGTCAAAATACGACGCGAAAATAGTTTCAAATTACTAAAATAAAGTAAAAAAAAAAAATAACTAGTACTGCAGTTGCACACAGGTGACCTTTTCATCTAGTCATTTTCAACTGATTTATTTTAAGAGTGATTTAAAACACATTCAAGAGCTTCAAGAAGAATGGGATGGGTGGGATATGAAAGGATGGAAGGTGACTTACCGTGACTTTCCCTGTCCGTCCAATGTTCTGTCTAGTCAGGGAAACCCCTAGCCACTGGTTATCTTTTGCATCTTTGAAATAAGGCCTGGTGTTCGGTGCACTTCTCTCATTTCCTGAAAAGAGAAAAAAAAATGGAAAAATTATAGAAGGATAAGGGACTGAGAGTAGACTAAGAGATGGTAGAAAATTTCCTTTTGGATAGAGAATCAGAGGTGAGGATTTTGAGAGGAGATTTGTAATTTTGTTTAAATTTCTACTCTAGTTTCTTATAAAAGGAAAAAAATGAAAAAATGAGTGCAATGATAAAAGACTTATAATACAGCGATACAGGAAAGTTTTATATTTGAAAAGGAAAGAGGATGGAGCACGAGAAAAAGAGGGAGGGAGAGAGAGAGGAGTTTTTTATTTTCTCATAATGTTCTAGTTTCGATAATTCTATACCCACATGATACACAATTAATGTTCTATCCATTCATTATAACTCCTTGACAATTTCTTTCACTGTGGATGTGCGAGATCAAGGCGCCGTCTTATACCATTTCCAGTTGCAAATCTTGCAACTGATTCAAATCGTTTACTACTTGACAGCAATCACAACTATAGGGCCTACAGATGTTTGAAGGTTTACCTGAAGTGAGGACTTGTATCCGTCTCTTATCTGCTAATAGGACGGGGTTCAGAAGTCTCTTTCAACATATCTTGTACTACCTAGCCCTAGAATTCGTAAGCATAATACGGTTTTACGTGCTAAAAACGAAAGCATTATGTCAAACAGACTTTTGGTCCCTTTTCCTGCATGTCTTTTGGTTGTCTGCAGCTGGGTTTGCTGTAGTCAGTGACCTTTTCCACCTTTTAGAGAGCCGGACGTCGGGTTTGTCAGGGGAAAGATGTTCGGAAGTTAAGCAGGAATTGCTCCTAGTAGCTCTCTCCAGGGAAAACTCCATGATACTCCAGACATGACTTGTCTCCTCTAAATAGACTGATATATGACAATAGGCTACAATCGTCTTGATGCAAAAGGTAATGGTGTCTTTTTGATGCGGGTTAGCGTTAGCACGGTTTCTGAAATCGACTGATATGAAAACAGGCTGCAAGCGTCATGACTAAAAAAAGTGTATGTGTTCTCTGCTGCAGGCTTTCGGTTAGCACAAGTAAAAGAAGACGATTCATTTTTTTTTTCACAAGTGAAATTGAATTGGCATCTGGGCAATTCTGCGTTAGAAAAACCGTCACCTTACTTCACATCTATAGTAAAAACAATCACTCTGATAGCCCTGAATAGCCAAATCTTTGAATTAAAAAAAGGTGAAACGATAAAGAATTCACGATCTTAATCTGTGTTGGTATAATACATGTCTGATTTTAAAAGACATGTTTGAAGTTTATAATTGGCGCCTTTTTCTAGTAATTCCGTTACCGGGGTGTTATACCACAATATCATGAATGTAAGAATAAAATTTTTGGAATGAAAGAGCTCACATGAAAGAATGGGCATATTTTCAGAGTATTAGATGGTGAGAAGGGAGGCAGAGTACAAAAGAGGCACAGAAAGTCTAAAAATGTTGGTAACGGAATTACACCCTTACCGTGGAATTGCCCATCTGATCTTTGTGAGCGATGAAAAATAACCTCTCTACCAAAAGGACACCTGTCCAGTCTCGTTCAATGAAAGAAGTTGTCTAGAATCTGTCTAAACTCGTCACCTGTATCTTACTTATCCTATTCCATTTCCAATGAGTAGCACTAAGATTTTACTGTATCATTTTCAAAAGTCTCGTGCCTTTCTACTTTGACATTCATAAGACTGATCTTAAAAAGCAACCTGTCTGTCTACTATGACTTTTTTTCAGTTTCCCTCGCACTGACTTAATGGACAGATTTCACTGTATCTGTTTGAGTTTCTTATATCGTTTCTACCTACGTTTACCTAAACCCTTATTCTCAATAAGTAACATGTCCCATGAAGTTCAAACTTTTTTCTCTGGTGGCCTTTGTAGGCAGGTTAGATTTCAATACATTTTACATTTGTCACCTCATCTGACCGCCATATATATTGGTCTTTGACCTGCCTATCATGGAAATAATGCTCTTGAAGAGGACCCCTGGTCTTAAGGTGAACATGTCCAGAAAGGTAACAGTGCCCACATTTTATTTCCTTTCCTGAATTATCTTTCTCACCTCTGTTAACTAGTTGTTTTTTTTTCTCCGAAAGATTTGTCTGGAAAGCAACCTGTCTACTGAGCCCATTTTTCCTGTCTCTTTGGTCTTAATACACAGGTAATGACAGCGTCATCTCCTTACATTTTCATCCAATTTGACTTGGACAGGACAGATGTGTTTTTGACCTGCTATCACTGGAATGCTGCACTTGAAGATAGCCTTTGCCCTTGTAATAATGGACCTTGCCTTTCTTCGGCATGTATAGGAAACTATGCTGTTTAACTTGTCAGGAATAGTCAAAGTCTAAAGTGGCCATTTTTCTAATGCCCTTGGGGAACCTTTACACACAGGTGAACTGTATCATCTGCTTACCTCTGTCATCTAGTTTGACTTCAACGCATATTGGCCTTTGACCTGCTATCATAGGGATGTTACATTTGAAGAGGGCCCCTGGCCTTACGATGGAGGGCTGGTACTGCGAGCTGGACTTGGGCGCACCTACCAATACCCTGGAAGATCAGAAAGGTACATGTAGAACAAAATTATGAATGTTAAACTTTAAGCTTTATTGTGATATTCAAAAATTTCTTCGGCACATGGTATCCGTGACAGATATGGGGCAGAGACCCATCATCCCCCTCCCTTGAAATCCAAACGTGTACACATCATCATCATCATCATCATCATCATCATTATCATCATAATAGTAATACTACTACTACTACTACTACTAATAATAATAATACTTGGTTCTTTTATAGCGCATAACACATTGGAGGAAAGCATGTCCCTCTGCGCTTAAAACAAAGAAAAAATAAATACAATACAATACAATGCTTAAAAACGAGAGAGTGAATGTATTGCATTGGGCACTGAGTTCATAGGTGTGGACACACCTTAAGCATTAAATAAATGTTGTTTTTTTTTCAGAGAAGCCTTAAACTTATCTAAGTCGGTAATAATTCTCATGGAATATGGAAATGCATTCCTTAAAATTGCGGAGGAGTGTGCAAAAGAACGTTCACCATACTCTCTCTAAAAAATAATTAGAGAGAGTTCATTCTCTTAGGGGTGAATTTCAGAAGAGAGTGCATTTAGAGTGAATTCAGAGTAAAATTGTGATATTCACTCTTCGTTCACTCTTTGAGGGGTGACCTCAGTGATCACTCAAGGATTGTGAGTGATCCCTGAGGTCACCCCTAAAAGAGTGAATAAAGAGTGAATATCACAATTTTTACTCTTAATTCACTCTTAATTCACTCTACATGCTCTAAATGCACTCTCTTCTGAAATTCACCCCTAACAGAGGGAACGCGTTCACCTTTTTTTTTTTTTTTTTTTTTAGAGAGAGAGTATGTTTTGTTAAATACGGGAGGAACAGCAAACAAACTCCTTGTGCTTGATCTCAAAGTACGGGTAGGCCGATATAATGTTAACCCATTCGTGACAGAGGGTCCACATTTTGTGGTTTGGTCTAATAACTTTTGATGCAGAGCCTTAAAAATCATACCAAATACATGAGCAGAGAGAGCAACAAATTCTACACTTACTGTGCCCATTTTGGTTGCATCAAAATTTGTTGTTTGATGCCGAAAAATTTTCAAAGGAAAATAAGCATAAAAATCCTTAAATTGGCAATGCGATGGAAAGTTTAAAATCACAGTTTTCCCCTGCAAATTGGCAACTTTTTGACTTCTCATCATACCTTCTGTCAATTTATATTTATTTCAGATACATGACATTTAATAAGAAAAATGTAGCATTAAAAGAAAAAATGTTGGTGTTGCCAATTTGAAGAATAAAAGCTGATCAAATCAGGCTTTAAAATAATTCCTGTCACGAATGGGTTAATATATCAATTAGATAGGACGGCGCAAATCATGAAAGCATTCATATGCAAAAACTAATAATTTAAACAAAATGCGGGAATAACAGGAAGCCAATGTAAGTTTCGTAAAACAGGGGTAATTGCTTCATATTTTCGAGTTTGAGTCACTAATCTTGCAGCTGAATTTTGAATAGTCTGTAGTTTCTGATTTGTCGCTGTGGTAAACCACTGTTGCAAAAATCAATATGGCATAAAGCAAACGCATGGACTAATTTTTCGGTAGTGGGTTTATCTACATAATCACAAATTTTCCCAATTCTGTACAAAGCGTACGAAGCAGCGCGACATTTATGAAAAATAAAGTTCTCAAATGTCAACTTACTATCCAAAATCACCCCTAAATTTCTACAAGATTTGTTTGCATGTATTAATGTTCCATCTATGTTAAAGGTCTTAAAAAAATTGATTCTGTTTCTCGAAACCGTGAAGAAATATGGAGGAACTCTGTCTTACTACTGTTTAGCTTCAGGCTATTCATATGGGAACACTTTTTCATTGCTTGTATACAATGCGAGATTTCAGTGGTTGAGTCGAAATCACTTGACTTTGTAAGAGAGACATATACAGTTGCGTATCATCCACATAGAAAATCTTCTGTACATGATAGTATGATACTTATCTATTATGGATTCCAGTGGAGAAGTCTAGAGAGTAAACAAAATAGGGCCCAATACGGATCCCTGCGGGACACCTTGATTTAGGAAGTGGGTGGATGATCGTTCATTACCAATAACAACACAATGACTTCGGTCCAACAGATATGATTGGAACCACTTCAAAACCTTGTCACAATCTCCAAATTTGCACTCTAGACGTTTCAGGAGTACGTCATGCCTTATGGTGTCGAAAGCAGATGAAAAATCTAGCAATATAAGAAGTACTTCTTCACCCTTGTCTAATGGCATTAACATGTCATTTGTGACCCTTCAGGAGAGCACTCTCACCACCATAAAACTGACGATAACCTGACTGAAATTTGGCATATAAACCATTTTCCTAAAGATAAGTCTCTAACTGGGAGGCTGCAAGCTTTTCTAAGATTTTAGCATAGGATCTAAGATTAGCCATTGGACGATCTTTTTTTTTTTTTTAGCTCTTCTACATTCAAGGAGAAGTTTTAGAAGTCCTTTTAGTTTGGGTAGGATAATGGCACACTTGAATTTATTAGGGAAGCATACAATTATAAGAGAATCATTAACAATGACTGTCATGACTGGGACTAATTCATCTATAAATCTTTTAAGAAATGGGGTGGGAATTGGGTCAAGATCACATGTCGTAGAGAAGGACTGCGCAATCAGTTACATTCTGAAGTGTCCAAACGATGACCTGCATGGCTCTTCATCAGAACAGAACTCACCGGCACCACTAATGTCTGAGGATGCTAGTTGGTGTGTGATGTTTTTAGTATTTTTACCAGAGCATCATATACAAATTAATGTGCCCTCCCCCCCCCCCCACCTTCTTCTTCTTGCCTCCCCTTTCAAATTTTATACTATTTGTGCTATTTCCAATCCATTCTAAGTTTAGCCAGAGCCAAATTTAATCGATCTAGAGAATGATATAAACACAAGGAACACCTTCATTTTTGGCGATCAAAAACTCAGGAAAAAATGCTCCCCTTTGTCACCGGGCTTCGTCAAAGTTTTCCTTCCACTTCAATTACCCCTCCCCCAAACATACAGACGCAACACCCACACAACCCACATCTGCACATCTCAAGTTGATACCAACACCCTAAGCGTACGAAACGCCGAATGTCAGGTGCGATTATAACTAGGTCCGAAAATTGACGACATAAAAGAATGCAGATGTTGAGACGTTTCTCGGAGGGGCACTCAAGTTGTGTGGGGGTATCTTTATTGGGATCATATGGATAAACATGTTTAGTAAACGCGACAGCCGACAGACGTCTGCTCCGAACGTCAAGATTCCAGATTGCCGACTTATTTTTCCGCTAACTATAAGTATGGGCGTATTCACAGGCGCCGGAAGCGGGGTAGGAGCAGGAAGGGCGGTAGCCCCTCCTCCCCTAAACGAAAAATTCAAGGGGCAAGACGCATATTACCCTCCTCCCCCCCCCCCCCCCCCACACACACACGAAAAGAGAGAGAGAGAAAGAGAGAGAGGAGAAGAAGAAGAGAAAAGGGTGAGAGAACGTCGGAAGAGAAGGAGCACACAAGGAACGATGACAAAGCTTCCGCGCTTCGCTTCTAATAACTCTGGAATTTATTTTGTTTAGTACCTGAAACAAAGTACATCTTAACAATGTGGATTTGTTTTCAACCAGATTTTTGCAACATACAATGGATACACTAAAACTGTTCATCGAGAACAGCCGTTACTGTTAGAAAGTCTATATTTTCTTGAATTAACAAAATAAATCTCCCCATTCTCTACTAGGGGTAACACATTAAGAATTATGTGTAGGTTTTCAATACGTACTTTCAGCAAGTACACCCTATCCATGGATGACCCAGGGAGATGGGAGTTTGCATGTCCTATCATAAAAGATCTATGTATAGTGCCACTGAATGCAGCATCGTGTGCTCAAACATGAAAGTGCTTGGAAACCCTGGATGCACAACATTCAGAGGATAGTGTCTGGCGACATCTACAGTATGACGAATCATACAAATAAATAAATCGCATTCTACTCATATAGATCTTTATCGTACATAGTCAAAAACATCCATAATCCGTAAAGGGTATATTTCATTTCGTTGTCGTCGGTGATAAACGGTGATCAAATTGCTTTTTTTCGAATCAATGCGGAAATGAGTAATCCAACTCGGGTCATTCGGTAAAACAATAGCTCACCGCAGACATCACAGGCATGTGATTTGTAGTTGACCTGTCACGTCAGGTATAGGATGTAGAACCGGTGCTTTGAGGAAAGGGGGGGCACACAAATCACCCCTGAAAGTGCCCTGTAAAAGTGCCCCTTGAAAGGAAATTATCAAGACCGGGGAAGGAGAGGCAACATGACTATGAGCACTGTGCAGAATCAAAAAGCACGCGATGTTGGATTGACCTGAGCGGAACTCTTGACACAAAAGATCTGATACACATGTTGTACAAAATGTGCAGATGTACATAATTCACAGGTCATGTTCAAAATTTTAAAAAGGACAGACGACATGATTTACACAATGCCCATGGAATGAAATGCATTTGTGTTAGCTATAAGGCCACATAATATATGGTGGCATTTAACTTTTCTGCTAGGATTGGGGCAGCAAAATTAAATGAAAATAACTGAACATGATTGTGGGCATATTACCCCTTGAATTAAAAGGCTTATGTAAGACCTATGCATGGTATAACATAAGCTGTGACCCTTTGTTAGGACTATGGAGGACCAAGTGCAACGTGCCCTTCATGAAAACTGATCATCCCTACCAGCACTGCAGCAATGGCGTAATGACTCAATTTCTTCCCTTTTTTGCGTTATCCCCCCCCCCAAAAAAAAAAAAAAATTAGGAGCTGAGAAGCAATTAAGCAAGCAAGCAAGCTAAAAAAAAAGAAGGGGGGGGGGTCATCAAAGAAAAGGAAGAACAGCAGAATAAAATAGGGTGCAAAAGGCTGGATAATCAAGAAAAATTCGCTCCAATGGCAATGTTAAAGATACAGGCTACAAACAATAATGGGAAAAAACCGACCTTGGTCGTGATTTTTTTTTTTTTTTTTTTTTTTGGGGGGGGGGGGGGAGCAGCCCCAAACCCCAACAGTACGCAAGTGCTTATAAGGACTCGATTGTATATGCATAAATGCATATGGGATTCTATATCGTACTTTCTTTAAAACTCTAGAGTCAATCATTTGAATATCATAATGCACATTGAAAAAAATGGAGAATCAATTTTCTCTAAAGTATAAACACTTATTAAAGTGATATTTCTTTTTCCTGTCGGTAGTTGGGGACGGGGGCCGGGGCAGTGGATTGACGCCCCTCCCTCTGAATCCCAGGAAATTTCCCTACATGCAATTAAAAAGTTAAAAGTAACATATCGTACTTTGATTATCCACTGATCATCAATGATAGAGAGTTTTCAAATTTTATTGGATTGTGAAAGTATATACCTCTCAATATATGTAATATTTAAGGGTACCAAACAAGACTGTGCGTGGGGGTGTGCGTGTGTGTAAATGTGTGACAGCGTAATCATCCGCTGTTTATTTCATACCGGAAAATGCATCTCTTTGCATAGAGAGTCAATCTGATGTAGGAAATAATCTTTCTGAACGAGAGAACCATAATCACTCAAATCAGCTTAGATTTCCTTTCAAACTTATCGCAGGAAGCGGGAGGATTTATTACGTTTAGTCTCTAAATGAAACGTAATGACTTGATGCGTATCCTCATCATTTCAACTAAAAATATATGGAGAACATTTGCATGTACTAACCTAAATAAATATTAATTTTATATTGATTTTTCTTAATGACTTTCTTATTTGTTCATTTTTTTTCAATTTCATTTATCTTTTCATTCATTTTTTTTTCATTTCTTTTTATTTTTGGTTTCAACATAATCATACAATCAGATTCAAACCTAAACCTAGTTCCTCAGTATAACTTTTTTTCAATTCAATTCAATTCATTTATTTCCATCAAACGTGGTACATATATATATATATACAAATAAAAGATGGAATATAAAAACAGCAAAATATCATCAAAATCAAGCATAAAAATACAAAGAAATATAAGTCGAATAAAAATTACATGGAAAAAGGTACATCCGTAAAAGTCAATAAGGCTTGACAATTGGATGTACCTAAAGACGCATTGCAATCAATAATATACATAGGAAGACAATAGCAATAAGTGAAATGAAGTTTAAAAAAAAAAAAAAATCAAGGTACCAAACATTATGCATCATACAGAGAGAGAAGATATTTCTTATACAGATTTTTAAATGAGTTTATGGGATATACTTTACCTGGGGGGTGTAACATAAAAAATACAATCAATCTTACGATTGATATCAGTCGTAAGTCTATGGCAAACCATGTAATAAAGAGATACAATTGATTGTAAGATCGATTGTATCTCTTTATGTTACACCCCACAGATCTTATAACCCAAGCCCTGACAACCCTAACCATATGAAGGGTGGAGAACGAAGTGATGGGAGCAATTTATGTCAGATCTCAGTTTTCCCTACATAAGCGTACCGCTAGACTAAGACTGTTCTTGTGAATTTCGAATCTACTAATATTTCATGTTAAAGAAGTGACGTTTTATAATTTCTGCTTTAATAATTTTTTTTTTAAAAACCAATAAGGACAGGAAGAAGGAAAAAGAGTATCACCACCTTACAAACAAACTCTAGATAACTTGTCAATCAAATCTAAGTACAGCATATATTAATGAGCCCACTATTCACTCCATTACCTAATGTACAAATGCAATAAAACCAAACTGAAGGAAAAATCAGATAATGTCTTCTTTCAGTTGTTCCTGGAAAGCCTGCACGGAGAACTACAACACTGCTTGGGTAAAGGCCAAAACCTGCAATAAATCATACTGCATTTTTACTCGTCGAGGTCGAAGGTCAAAGGCACAGGTCTTCAAATTGTTGAATTGGCATTTCACTTGACACTCCAGTGATGGGATGGGATATACTAGTAATGTAGTAGGTCAGGACTATATAGAGTCCCACAAGGGCGAACGAGGGAATGGACGTCTATTTCCACAAGTGGCCAATACTGTTGGCCACCCACTGGCACAAATGCTGTATGATGTACAATGCATGTGGATATTCTTACCAATATACACAGTGTGCACATTTATTTACTCCAGATTTACCGACAAAATTTTACAAAGAAGTGAAGTGAAATCCAACATAACTGTTATAATAAAGAAATGAGTAAATAGATGCTTCGAAAAGAGGTGAGGAAACCAACCCCACATCTCTGTTAAATGATAAAGGTCGTTTAAACAAATCCTCGTGTTAAGACAGTCATTTTCCTTATTAGTCATTATTATAAAATTACTTTAGATAGAAATGATAGCGTGGTCTTTCAATTAACGCGGCATTACTATTACTATTATCGTCAAAAAATGATGATGCGATGACCTCATTTATTTCGAACATCAAACTCCATGTATTACGACTCAAGAAAGACGCTGATGGTTCTGTATCATGATGCATTCTTCTCATAGTTTAGTCCACAACAGTTCTCTGTGTTCTCATCCCAACAACGTGAATCTTCTGGAGTTTTGCCAGCTCAAAGTCATATTATTATACTACATTGTAGGGAGGATGTTTTGAGTGACATATCTATGTTGTATCCCGGAAGTACGGATGTACTCCCTGGTGCGCAGGCACTGGGAAATCATTAAAATTGTAGTTGTTGTCGTTGTTGTTGAACTTGTTGTTTATTTTCATTTGAGGGAAATTTAGGTTCCGGCAAAGGTTAAAACATTCTTTATCATCTACTCTTAATTTCTTTAGGTTTGCCAGCCAAATTTTACGATTATCACCATCATACTCATGTAGAAGGGGATGTCGTGGGGACGTTGTTCATGTTGTTAGGTCGCATCCGCGATGTCAGGATGTGTACTCCCTAGTGCGCAAGCAATGGGACACCACTGACAACGTAGAGGGGTTGTGAACCAGCGGATAAGTGAACCACAGGGTCCTGGGTTCGAATCCTACAGCAACACTAATGTCCTTTGGCAAGACATTAATCTACATTTGCCACTCTCCACCCAGGTGTAAATGGGTACCGGCAGGAAGGAATTCCTTGAAAGCTGTGAGCACTGAAATGGGTAGCCTAGCTGAGCCGGGGTAACATTGGGAGCGCCTTGAGCACCTTGTTTGGTGGATACGTGCACTATATAAATATCCAATATCATTATTACCGTTACCCCTTCGAACGAAAAGAGAAGACCGAATTGTGACTAAAAATAAAATTTTCTCATTCACTTCATTTCATGAGTTAAAGAATACCAAAGAAACATTATCCCATTAAACGTATTTCGCTTGAAATGTTTTAGTACTTTAAAAATTCATTTGATTTATTGTTTGAGTATGACATGGCTATATCAATTCTGCAAGCATTTTGGGAAAAATTATGTTGATTCCTGACTTGAAATTTTATAAAAATCATTTTTTTTAAAATTATGTACAAAATAAATTGAGAGTTGTCCACGATGACATCGCATATGCTGGCAAAGTTGCCAACTCAAGGATCCCCATAATAGGGATTAACTGAAACTTTCAAAATTTATTACTCTTGAACAGATTGTCCGATTTTGCTCAAACTTTCACTGTTTACTCTTCTTGGTCATCTTTATTCACTAAGAGCACACTGATGCCTGGGTTGCATTCACCTTTAAAAGTGGAAAAGGATAAAATATAAATGAAGGGTGCTTTCTCCAATCTCGCCAATCACACATAACCAGTGCTTCAAGCACTTGTATAGAATCAGAGAGCACAAAACTTCGTCTACATTTTCTAGTCCTCATTTCCGACGTTGACCACTCAAATCGACAGACTACTTCACCGATCTGACATGTTATAAATGGGATAGAGTGATTGGGATAGTGTGTCTGTCGATCCCAATTTATGTCTAAGGTGACGGAAAACAATTCAACTTTTAAAGGTAGCTCCTTGTGATGTCAAAATTCCTTCAAAACCTGCGCTGGTATAACCAAGCAGGACAAATGACTTTGAAATTAAGCAAAAGCAGAGAGAATATTTCAGTTAAAATGTACGCACAGAGTTTGTGCTCATCACCACTGAAGATCAGGAATTTCAACAGGGGATCGAGTATTCAAATCTTAAAACTAGAAACACACTAAAAATCGGAATAACTTTTTTCCCTGCAGATATTGACCTAAATTTCTAATGAATTCATAATATTTTACATCAGATCCATGATTGTTGCTGAAATAGGTTTGAAGCACGGATTTTGAAAATGCAAAATACCAGCGATGCTTATTTGATTAAAGATCGTGGTTCCATTGATATTATCGGAATGTTCACATCTAAATGCAAGTTTTCTTATCTAAACTCTTTAACAGTTAGGTTCACTTCATGACTGTATAGCAACCAATTTGTACGAAAATGTCTAGTTTATTTCTCGAATAACTTTCTCTGCTGGGTGTCTATCAGAGGTCACTCATTCTTCAAAAATTGAATCATTCAGACGGAAATGCAGTTTTATATTTAGAAAATAAAACAAGTGCTAATTTCCATTTTCCACGCCTTCGTAACTTACATGAGCTCTGGTTTTTTTTTCTGCTTTCCTTTCCGGTATTTTACCGTTAATACACAGGCTGTCGAGGATTCTAGTAATATCAAACTTAAAAGAGAATGCAAGTTATGCAACCCAGACATCAGTGTCCTTCCAGTGAATGAAGAAGAACAAGAAGAGCAAACAGTGAAAGTTTGAAGAAAATCGGACAATCTGTTCAAGAGTTATGACAGGTCCTTTGAAAGTTTAAGTATATCCTGATTATGGGGATCCTTGAATTGGCAACTTTGCCAGCATCTGTGATGTCATCGTGGACAACTCTCCATTTAATTTATACACAGAATTTAGCATTTCTTTTTTTTAAAGAAAAATAAAAAATCTTTTGATTTATTGTTTGCGTAGACATTGCTTTATCAATTCTGCAAGCAATTTGGGAAGAATTATGTTGATTCCTGACTTGCAATTTCATATAGATCAATTTTTTGGGAAAATTACGTACAAAATGAATTGAGAGTTGTCCACGATGACATTACAGATGCTGGCAAAGTTGCCAACTCAAGGATCCCCATAATAGGGATTTACTACAAATTTCAAAATTCATAACTCTGGAACAGATTGTCCGATTTTGCTCAAACTTCACTATTTACTCTTCTTGGTCGTCTTTATTCACTAAGAGCACATCGATGCCTGGATTGCATTCTCCTTTAAAACTTTGCCTATGAATATTATGAGGACTTGATCCCCTCTCTATCAAAATAAAATAATTCCTCTCTACAAATAATAAATATTACTAGGAGTCCGACACTCTGGCCTTTAACATGTTTAATGCCTACATCTATGGTATCAGTCTTTAAAACTTTAATTTAATTAAATTTTATAGATCTTATATGTATCGTATATGCAGGAAAACAACGCTTTTCTAACCTCGTCACAATTAAGATCATCGTAGTTATAATTAGAGCCTTAAGGAATATCACAGCAAAAAGTTCTCTATAGAAACTCATATATATAACATAAGTGGGCGTCATGGCTCATATGTAGCACTGGTCACGGAACATGAGGTTCCGAGTTCGAAACCAAGTCGATCTACCATAACCTGTTAAGGGGGTTAAACCGTTAATCCTGAAAGCTGTATTGTTACTACTTGCCAACATAAAGGCTGCTTGTTTTCTAAGCAAACAGGTAAAATAAATAACCAGTAAAAACGTCATAAATCAATAAAAATCCATAATGACAATGAAAACCTGGAAAAAAATAATTTTTCATAATTATAAATAATCCATATCAATTATCTGTAACGTGCTAAGCATTAGCATGCACGTTTCAATAATGACACTTTCCATGACCCCCGCACATAAACTAAATATGAACTTTCTGACCAAGGTATACTCGAACGAAGAGTTTCTTATTAAGAGATAGGCTACACTTTCCAAGCATTATCATCAGGAAACGATGTCAAGGACCCAATATCTACTTCATGATTATCATGATGAGGCGTCATGCATGGCTCGAAGGAATCTCGCAATGGGAAGGTACCAGGTTCGAGACCAAAAGACGATGGGCTTCTACTCTCTGTTTCTTACCCATAAGCGTACACTTGTTACTCGCATTCTTGGCAATCAGGTAAAATAAATCTCCACTCAATTTCTCACCAATCAAGCAATGCATTATAATCTCAATCAGCAGTGATAATGCGTCGTTATCTAATAATCTAAAGTAACAAACATGTGCAACACGCTACAAGCATACTAAGATAAAATAAATGGCCTCTCACACAATCCAATCAACAAAATATGAAAGCATCATGATCATGACAGTTTGGATAACTTCTACACCTGAACTTCTTGACCTAGATCCACTCGGACGAAGAGATTTCGAAAGGAAATACCTTCCAAATATTAATCAGGAAACAAAATATTTAATGTCATGGACCTAATGATAATCAACTTCAAGCGGAGAAAACAGATAAAAAGAAAAAAAACTTCAAGAGGACAATAACATTTGAACCCATATCCATATCAAACCGCCGTGATAAGATAAGGACTTCGAGGCTTGTTGAAGTGGATTGAGGAAGTTTACCTAGGTTTTTGCTTCCTTGAACAAACAACAGAAAGTTTTTGTTTGATGAGTGGAGAAGCTGTTTTTAAAATCCTTTAAAATTTACATCGTCACTCTTCCGTGACAGTCCGAAAAGAATATATATGTACACCGTGTAGGCTTACAGTTTGGAAAAACCAGGAGGTATTAAAGGCCAAGTCCACAGCAAGATGAATATTTATTTCAATAAAAAGAATAAACATTTCGAAACAAAACAGAGAAAATTTGATGAAAATCGCAAGCCAAATAAGGAAGTCATGAATTTTCAAAGTTTCAAATTTTTTCGCAAAACAGTTCTTGAATAGTCGATATGAATATTTAAAAAATGGGTTGATTTTGACATGCACTCACTATACTCCATTATAATCTATACAAAAATATCACCAATTTTCATTTTTTCCCTAAAACTGAAAGTCATCCATCATGTCTACACATATCAGACTAAATATTGCTTTGTAAATTGTAAGTATGTAAGGGGTAATTATGGCGAATTCTACATTTTTATAGCTAAAATGAAATTTTAGTCATTTTTGTATACATATTGTGTGGAAAATTGTATTTATGTCATCAACTCACTTACTGAATATTCGATTGTTCAAGAACTGCTTTGCGAAAAAAAATTTAAAAAACATTAAAAAAGTCATAACTTCCTTATTTTGCATCCAATATTTTCACATTTTTTTTTCTCTCTGTTTTGGGGGAGTTATTATCATTATTTTTTAAAATTAACTTCATCTTGCTGTGGACTTCCCGGGAATAGTTCACCATGTAGATTCGATAAGAACGACTGCATGTATTATTACTAGGATTTCAATCTACTTACAATGGCAATTCAGGACATACAGGTGTACTTTGTGGTGTGACGTTTTCAGAACAAATATACCCACTAAATGATTTCGAAATAATGTAAATGTGCATTTATAACATGTCTGCTGGGAAGGTTGTTTTGGAATGAATTTGGACTGGGCTTTTTTTCTTTCTTTCTAGTTATATTTTTTTTCGGATGGAAAGGGGAAAATGGTACACTTTTAAATGTATTGCCAATCCATACACTCTACGAACACGACGAAAAAAGGTGCAATTTCGCACCCCTGATGCTGCAATAGCAGCACCTTTTCGGGTTCAATCTTGCACTCTAACATGGCAAACGAGCAAATAAGCACCCCCTTTTTTTTTGGTTCTTTTTTTTTTTACTTATTTGCACCCGAAAATGCCTATCGGCACCCCAAAAGGTGCAAATATGCACCTTGAAAAGGGTGCAGGAGGTTTTGCATCCAAAAGGGTGAAAATTTGCACCTTCTTTAAAGGGTACAACTCTGTTCCCTGAAGGGTGCAAAATGTAGCTCAATGCACCCTTAATGGTGCATGATGCTTCTTTGGGTGCAAAGTTGCACTCTTAAAGGAGCTCCTAGTGTATCATTTGAAGGGTGCAAAATTGAACCTTTTTCAGTGTGTACCTTTAAGGGCATACTGATGCTGCTAGCAGGCTCTGGCCGTGACTGAAGGCCAAGTGTATATGCCTAAATTTGGAGCGTCGCGATGTGACCTTGATACGAGCAGTAATTCTCAGACGAAATCGGAAAGGAGGAGAAACATCCGAAATTCCGACGTGAAGATTGAGAAGGACCCCGGTGCAGCCGTGGGAAGGAGGGGACCCTCGAAGCAGATAAGTGCCCGGAGCTAGCTGTCTGTCTTCAATATGTTGACTTGTGCTGGATTTAAATTATTATGCCTTGAGCACTCCACAGAGTGGATTTGACGCGATAGAAGTTATATATATATATTTATATATATATATATATATTATTATTATTATTATTATTATTATTATTATTATTATTATTATTATTAAAGAAAAGCTTGAGTGTTGGGAGTGGTGAAAAATAAGGTGCGAGCTTTCTGTTCGTCTTTCCATGTCAGCTTACGAGATTATCACAGAAGAAATGTTCCTTGAATTTGAAAAGGGACTGCTCTACCAATTACGTCATATTTCAAAAAATGAAGAGAAACAAGAGTTCACTTTATGAGGTTGAAATTAGTGTTGAAATAGACCCAACTCTGAGGCCTTTTTTTTTGGGGGGGGGGGGTTATGAGGCTAAACGAGAAGGTTATATGGTTGGACTGATGGACTTACTAGTAGATAGTACTTGAAATGGTCAAACCTCCTTAGCCTGATGCTTTGGTGACGTTAAAGGTCGGTCCCAGACGTTAAAAAAAATCAGAACTGATTGATACACGTCTGTAAAAACCCATTTCACCACTACCACCCTGATGCGAGTGACACTTTCGAAGTGCTGACTTCGCTACATTTCAGAGACATTATACTTTTCACCAAGTTCATCTTACCTGATTAAACCTACAGGATTGTGGTGATACAGCTCTCCTAAACTGCTACATTCTTCCATCATTTTTTTTTTTTTTTTTTGTCTTTGAAACGGTCACGTCCAACATACTGAAACTATTCACCACAGGCCTACACCCAATATGCCTTAGGGAAAATGGTCTATAACATATATCTCTCATATATACAAACCGTCGACACTACATGCAGTCAGTCAGTCTTCAGACCGAGTAAGATTTATATAATATACGCAGTCGTATTACTCATAATAATCCTAATCTGCTTCGGCGTCTATGACGCTCCCTAAAATAAGTCCAACATAATTTGTTCTAAATCCCCTCAACATAAGGGGGAAAGGGATATTGCCTCGTTTAGGGAACTTGGCAATGGTCTATCACACGGTTTGATTATCATGTTTACTGGCTCGATGTCAGACTATTTGAGTTCTGCCCCATGAGAAACCCATGAATTCACTATTTTCGTCGACTTGCTGAATAATTGTGGGCCTTTGAATGCTAATATATCGCAGGAATCAAATAACGTATTATGATATACATGCACATGCAAATCATTCCAATTCATTCAGTAATTTTACTGATTCTAAGTGTTCAATTCTATTTTTGTCAAAAGAAACGCAGTTCTTTGAAAATACTTCGAAATTCACATTAATTTCCTTCTGAGACAATAACATTTGTTTATAATTTACATAAATCCAATATAAAATACAAAGAAGATGGCGAACACCCGAAAAGCGGAGTTTGTGCTGCATGGGGACGCTGAAGACATGATGACACTTTACTCCTGATTTAATCATTAATAACGACAATCAACATTTGTTAGCTTTTTCACGTTTTAATTTTCAAACGAAAGAACAATGGAAAATCATTTTGAAATAATTCTTTTTATTGACTACATAATAAAATTGCTTTAACACTTCAAATACAGCAAGAACCGACATATCTTTAAAGCAAACAAGGGCAATTCCGCGCCTATAGCCTCATGTTTGTGCAGTCCCACATGCCAATATCTGCGTACAGTGCATTAATGCATTGGTGATACTTCATACATAATAATCATGCAGCGATATTACAAGATGTTGTCAAGATTTGCATACTTTTCTTAAAGCCTAAAACCTGATTTGTCTGGAGAAAAACATACATGTAAAACTCAATCAAACTTCAACTATTACATATATGTTTCAGTAAACATGGCCACAGCCCCGATTGTATATTTTTTATCTCTATGGTCAAAGAAAAATGAAAATCTGCTAAAATGAAAAGAAACAGAAGTCATCAGATCATTAGTTTCATTACTCAATGCAAAGCGTGAATTTTCTTCTCTAGCATGTCTAGGAACAGAGAGTTATGGAGCAGAGACAAATCTCTGCCAGGAAGGAACTCCGTGTAATGTTAGGTTCACAGGAAATCCACCGCGACATCAATAAAAGGCATAAGGGAAGGAAATGTGAACCAAAAATCAATAGATGACAACAAAATTAAACACAAAACATGACATTGGGGCATGTAGCCAAACATCACACTATTCCGCAACATACTGGGCCTTGCGGAAACGATACGAAAATAGATACGTGTAGATTCAGGGGTCAATATCTGGGGCCTATTTGGAACAGATTCAATTCTTCCAAATCCGTTCGCGAAAATAACAAATGAGTAACCCCCGCCCGATTGCAAAAAGTATCATCTATCCGGGGAGGGGGGATACCCAACATTCAATCACATTCAGTTTTGCTGTTTATGATTTCTAAATTCAACAACTTTGCTTGTCCTTGTTATATAAATCACTTTAACTTACAGGTTCATGTCAAGTGTATCCGGACGACTATACCAGAGAAATGTTACTACATGTATAGCGTCTATTTGTACTGTCACCCCACAAACCTACATGTATATCCTTAGTAGAACTATATACCCGCAAGATCGCCGCCTTACATTTTTCCTTCTCATTTTTATTCATTTTATAAAGAGTCGTTCAGACGCTCTACCTGTTTTTGTCTTTTTCTCCTACAATGTACCTCCTCCTCTTCTCCCTTTTCCTTCTTATCATCTTCTCCTTCTTCCTCTTCCTTCTCATTTCGACAATCCTCCGTATTTCCATTTCTGTCTGCTCTCTCTCTCTCTCTCTCTCTCTCTCTCTCTCTCTCTATCTCTCTCCCTCTGTCTTCAGTTCTGTCTATCGATCTGTCTGTCAATGTGTGGGGATGTGTGTATCTCTGTTCTTGTCTCTTTTTTATCTCTCTCCATGCTCTGCAGTGCATGACGCCCGTGGTTCCAATGCGTGCAGGTCTGACACCGGCGTAAATCCATTTTGAGCAGTGGGGGATGATCAACTTTTTTTGCCAGTTCTTTTTCTGTCGAACTCACACTTGAGTATAACCACACACCCTCCCCCCCCCCCCCCCCCCCCCCACCCTCGCACCGGACTCCCTTACACACATTTTAATTTTTATTTTGCGAGCGAGCGAAGCGAGCGAGCAAAAAATAACGACCTTTTTCTAGTTCTTAATCGCATTTTCAAATAGAAATTCTAAAATATGATAATTTAGGACAGATTATCAAAATTTTACTGATTAATTAAAATATCATTTCTTCCTTAAAAAGTGGGGGATATTTGTACACGCCATCCCCCCCCCGTCCCATCCCCCCGGGATTTACGCCAATGGTACAGACAAGGAAGAACCATGTCCATTGTGAAATTGCTGCACCATGCGTGGCAATAAGGGTAGAAAAATATACATATTCCTAAAATTAATGATAAATGCCACAGATTGCTCTGTTTTTTTTTTTTTGTGGTTTTTTTTTTGGCAATGTATTTGTGCTTTTATGCCACTAGTAGACAACTCCTGCTCACCAATAAGTATTTTTCATCCTTTTGCTATATATACTGCCGCCACACCTTACTTTAGGTGTTATTCCTTAAAACTTGTAAAATTTCCGCGCTTTGCGCAAAGGGGGAACCGTGCGTGGATTATTTTCTAGTGAGAACCCCCCTCTCTCTCTCTCCCCCCCCCCCCCCCCCCCCCCCCCCCTCTCTGTTGAACGAGCGGACATATTCTGTTATGTCACTCACTGGTTCGTCTGGATCCTGAACTTGATCATGCGAACAAGGTTCCTTGATCCCGAACCAAAATCTGCTTATTTTTAGCGGAGCATCTTTCCCAGCAGTAAGTTTCATGTTCACAAACCCTTGATTCCATAGACCAAATGTATGATATTTCATAAACGATGGTGCTTTATAAACTAAGGTTCACAAGTTACTTCAGATCCAAGATAAATCTGAGACAGATTCACGAAGTACATTTCTACAGTTAATGAATCTCAATGTTTTATTATCAGTTTATTACAATATGAATGAAGTTTGATGTATGATTTTCATAAGAATTTTTAATTGTTTAATGATTTTAATTGTATATGCTTATTTTATGTCAACATTGCACTATTAGTCCTAGGACTATTGCTTTGTATATTTTTAATGTAATAAACCGAAACTAAATTGATCTGAACTGAATTGAAAGTACAGAAAGTCATTTCAAGAGCATATTTTGTCCAAACCTAGCCTTTAAACAATTCGTTCAACATCCTTTTATACTTACATACAGTAGATATACAAGTATAATGGGCTACTTTGCAATGGAGTCACACGGTAAACTAAATCACCAAAATCTTTGTTCCCATTTCGCTTTCGCAAATTGCACGACCGAGATACGAACACGTAGGCTACATGTACCAAGGTGTTGTCTACTAATAACTCCTTGATTACACTTTATTTATTTATTCATCTATCTATTCTCCACACATGGGCTGGATCACCCTCTTCAGCCAGAGGCTGTTCTTCTGAAACTTGCGCCCTAATCCAGAGGCCATAAGAAATCTTGATCCACCACTGATCAGTGAAGTTATCTGCCCTTCGTCTCCCACATCGTACCCTCTTAAAAAAAGAGTGAACGCGTTCACTCTGTTAGGGGTGAATTTCAAAAAAGAGTGTATTTAGAATGAATTAAGAGTAAAAATTGTAATATTCACTCTTTGAAGGGTGACCTCAGTGATCACTCCAGGATTTTAAGTGATCACTGAGGTAACCCTTACAAGAGTGATTAAAGAGTGACAATCACAATTTATACTCTTAATTCACTCTAAATGCACTCTTTTTCTGAAATTCACCCCTGAGAGAGTGAATGCGTTCACTTTTTTAAGCTGTTAAGAGATTAACTTTAGGCGTTGGGAGGTTGTCACATGATTCTAGTATAGGAGTATATAGGGGCTTGCGCCCTTAATCCAGAAGCCATTGAAATTTTAATCCACCACTGAACAATGAAGTTATCTGCTTTTCGTCTTCTCCCACAATGCATTGCTCAGGAATACAGAGTCGCTGAGTGCAAAGAGCGGGTCCAAATTCGACCAAGAAAATGTCTAACAAGACCATCAGTCACCCCATCGTCAATGTCACGGGCCTAACGCGATAATGACATTGTCGCGCCCAGTGCAATCCAGCGTGACTTCTGGAGCCGTGAGGCAAAATCGTGCCATCATTCCTCGGGTAAGTACCGGGGCTTTACTCTTGGACTCCATGGAGTGGACCCCGTGTTGACTTAACGACTTAAAAGTGCACCGGTTGACACCTTCAATTGTACCGGAGCACACACAAGCATAATGGACATCATGGCGAGTCTGGAAATCATTTCCTCCCACAGAAGTATAAAACGAAAACGTTTTCATGGTTTTCAGATGTGATTTCTCATGCCTCGTTTGGCTTGTCAGTCTTGGAGATCTATCATTCTGAAGACTACAAGTTTATGATAGTCCAGATTTGACACCTTGCAAAGAAAAAATAATATCTTGAACACGAAGAGGAGGAGGAGGAAGCTTGGTCTATTTAAGTATATGAAATGAGACTGCTGTGTGTGAGAGAGCCAAGAAATTAGGAGTTAATAGAGATTAAAAGGACACCATCATCTGGATTGATTTACTACAAATTAGTAAGTTGAAAAAATATATCAGTTACTGAAGAAATAATGATAAAAATCATGAATGAATGGTGGAGCATGCCCAAGCTCCAAACATCATTTCTGATAAACTTCTTCCGGAGAATGTGAAAGAAATTGTTTCCAAGCAATTTGGAAAGGTAGATAAAGTTAATGCATACAAATTTTTTGTATGCCTTGAGGCTTCGAAAACATTAAAATGATAACATGGATAAGGTATTAACTAAATCTTGCTGAAAGCACATACACTCCATACTGACCCCCCCCCCCCCCCCCCCTCCCCTGCCCTTTAGCGGCGTAGCTCGGTTCCAACCATGGAACTTCGACACTTTGCATCAAGGGGGCGGGGCGCCGGTCTTATTTGAAAGAATGAAATTCAAAATTTCAAATAAGTTTACTGGCCGGATGGTGTCGAGTCCCCTAAATGCAGCTCAGCCTACCCCTTTCTCCTTTTTCATTCTTTTTCTTCATGTCAATATCTTTCTTTCCTATTTGTGTTTATGCCACGGGGAAGGGGCAAATGGCCTGTACCAGCCCCTCCTACCCCCGTAAGTACGCCAATGCACTTATTGTCAGTAAAGTACCTTAAACCTGCCAATTATCCTCATTTTGAGATTGCGGTTAAAGTTTATGAATAGAGTGACAAAAACGACCCACGCTCCACAAGCAACCGATGAAGTCAATTGCAACAGTGATGCTATTGACAAAGAATAATGATATAGTATATTCTTTTGAAATCTTTTGTATTTTTCCTCATTGTGCCCATCCCTATAACCGGGCTAATGGTCCATGGATCGCAGACGTCTAAGGGTTATTGCAACGGGTATAACACTTATATCAAACACTTCACTTTATTTTCGTCTAACATGTCTATAGAAATCATTCTACATTTTTGCAAAGTGTGTACTTCTCAAATGAGTTATCTAACTGACAAAGAAAGATATTAAACAATATTTTCCCAAGCTGTAGGCATACAGAGTACTTGTAAACGAACTTGAAATTATGGTTCTACATTTATAAAAAAAAATAAATTTCTAAGGCTATAGTTTATACATGTAGAAATCATCATACTGAAAGACTGAAGATAACTATGTATACAGGAATCTTAAAGAGCAGTAACCTAATGTATATCGATCTGCTATATCACGGTGGTTAAAACTTTTTTTCCTGATTCTAATTTTCTAATTAGCACGTCATATTTTCTGCTTTTCAGTTTCACTCGAAAATTCGAACCTCAAAGCATGAACTGGGAATAGTCGATGGCACGCACGATACATGTAGGCCTATACGGTACATGTCGGGTCCATATGTATTCTGATTTCCTCCAATACTCCCATGGTCTCACCTAGAAATAACAACTTGTCCACCCCTTCTTCGTATAAATGACAATTGCCCCTTGCTGGTGTTCTCACAGAGGAATTTATTTCAAGATATCAAAATATAGATTTTTTATTTTATAGAAATTGAAGGAAATTTTACCGGAGTAGACCTGAAGAATCTCTGTATAGCGCCTGGTGCACAGGACACAAGTTTGTGGACGCACCACCACTTACCACAACAACAACAACAACAACAACAACAACAACAACAACAACAACAACAACAACTATAACCTTCATCTTTCTTCATTGGTTCCAAATATTTCCTTCGATTCAGTCTTATAATATGTAGCAGAATACCACCCTCTCCCCATAAAAATGGAGAAAAAAAGTAGAGAAATAGAAGAAAAGAAAGGAAAAGTAAATTGAAATTATTCTGCCAAGTCAGTGGGCTGCTAGTCTGTACGCAGAAACACTGATGTGACACTTCAAAACGAAATGTTCATGAGCCTTCGTATTTAGCTAACCAAATGAAGTAGATCTCTAACACCTCTCTCGTTCAGGATGGGGTTCAACCCATGGAATAAGTGTGGACTTGATCTAATACCAGTTGGTCTAATTCCCAGATCGTCTAACACCACTATGGCTAAACCCCATTTGGTCTACAATCAATTTAGTCTAATTGCCGTTTGGTCCAATCGTCACTTGGTCTAATACCCTCTTGGGTGTCATTTTATCTAATGATTGCAATATCGTCTACTTACACGTAGTTTTCCTCATTTCGTCTAATGACCATTTTGGTCTATTACCAGTTCGTCTAATCAGGTAGACTAAGTGGTGTTAGACCAAATGGGTATTAGACAAAATGAGCATAGCGTAACTGGAAATTAGACGAAATGGTAAATGGGCTAAGTGGTAACTAGACCAAATGGTTATTAGACGTACTAGTTGTATAAATTTATTATTCATTTCCGTTTTAATTCCATAGGGTAGCCCTTTCAGTTGTTAAACTGATTTTCAAAGGGGGCCCTTGTAGACGAAATGGGATTAGACCATGTGGGAGGAGACTAAAGGGGCAGTGGGCAAAGTGGGATTAGACCAAGTGGCAATTCATCGACCGTTCAGATACTGTTACAAGGGTCTGTGTCTGCAAACTACGGTCAGAGGGTTATCCAAAACACCCATTCTTGTGTCACTAATGGCATCCCCAAACCACAAATTTTCGTTACTCACGTAATTAAACACACGTTATGCTTGATAGCGTGACCTTAGAGAGGTCAAGGAAGGGGGGGGGGGGAGGACCCTGGTGTCATATCAATTGTAGTCCCCCACAAGGACTTCCCGTCCCTCCGTCAAAACAATGATGCATCGGTAATAATAGACAGTGTATCCATGGCAACACATGCAAAAAGAGAGACAGAGTGGTCAGTGTGCTAAACAAGAGTGTTTGCAGAGCCACAGTGCATTACATGGATTTACATGTGGCATGGAGGCATAATAATTATTTCAATCTTATGATAATTATCTTTAATAAATAATATACTCCTGTAACCGAATACGTTGAACGACTTGCATGTATCATGTACGGGCGTATGTGTGTGAAACAGAGGGTGCGTATGCGTATGAAACAGACGGTGTTTCATAAAGCTGTTCGTAAAGTTAGGAATAACTTTACGAACGACTTGAATATGGCACGCCGCATCATAAATCACATCACATAAAGGTAAAATATGCAGATGTAGATTAACATTAATTTTGTTTATGAACATTTTTATAGCGAAGTATATTTTTGCCACAATTTGATTGAGATTATGCAGTCACACTTAAAGCGTCAGGAAAAAGTTTTAGCATCCCATTTGGACTTCATATTAAAGTCGTTCGTAAAGACATGCGTAAATTTACGAACAGCTTTATGAAACACCCCAGGCCTAGATTAAAGTCCCCAGTTTTCTGTTTTCTAACCTTCGAATTCCGTGTTCTTCGGTGACATGTGCAAACATATGATATAGCACTGTAAATAGTAAAAATCTTAGAAAAACTTAAGTTACCCTAATATACACGCACTGCAGCAGTGCAGTATGCAGATAAAGCATGACAACACACGCTAAACACTGCGAACAGGTTTGATCCAGATTTTCCGCTGATGCACGGTTTTGTTTTATTGGATTTTGCTTTGTTTTTCATGATTTTCGCTGTTTATTTCGTGATTCAAATTACTTTTGGCCCGAAAAATCGCGTTTTCCTTGAAATTCCGTGAATTCCGTGAAATGTTTCCATTTTCCGTATCGCGGATAACTGGAGACTTTAGCCTAGATCTACATAAACAGTTGATTGCTTTTACATGCACGGAAGAAGAGGAAACCTGACGATAAATACACAAGTCATGTACAAGCGTAACATCTTTCTCTTCAAATAATATTTCGACTGAAAAGGTTTGGCAACATTAGGCCAAATACATAAATACAGAGTACCTCATTTATCCTCGAATATTTTCAGACCACCTGTCTAAAAAGCCATGTACCCCTTGACTCTGGCACGAAAACTATATCACTGATTGCAACTTCCTATGGTTGGGTGTGCAGAAATAGCACAAGGAAAAGATGAAAATAGCATAGTTAATACCCCTTTACAATGTACGAATAAAGTGCTGGATTGAGGGTAAGTCAGCTTGTTATAAGTCTCGTTAATAAAGAAGATATATAGTATGAAGTATACATCGAAAATTCTACGAACAATCAAGAATAATATTTGCATATTTGGTTGAAATGTGATTTAATAAATTAGTAGCGAGGATTCTTTTGATAAGTACCTTGGACTTTTTGACTAAAAAACATAAAAACCCCCCCCCCCCAAAAAAAAAAATACATGCTAATTGTACATTACAGTTCACCCTATGACGGCGATTCTGATTATTTTTACAGAAAATACGACAAATGCCACCCCCCCCCCCTCTTGAAATATACGATTTTTGCCATGTTAGACGCCTATCCCTTTAAAGGGGGTCCGCCCACTTGACCGAAGGCCCGCGAGACCGAAGGCACGCGAGGCCGAAGGCACGCGAGGCCGACATTTCTCGTATCGTATTTCCTTCATTACAAATAATGCGCTATCGGTATATGAAATAATTATGTCTCCTTTAGCATGTTTAGTCATCGTTGCCCCTTAAAGGGGGTACCCAATGCTGAAACATTGTTAGTTCATTTAAAAGAGCATGATTTTATAGGCAAAAATTATCTGCCTAATGTTTTGTAAAAAGTCGTGTTGCCAAGGAAACCCCCAAATGTTGTAAGATTTCAGGATATTTTTGACCGCTCAGCTGTGACCCAGTTTCAACTGGGTACCCACTTTGACGTCAAAATGACGTCAAAGTGGGTACCTTGTCGCGCAATTCTAGCAAAATGCGCGCAAAGTATAATACAAATTGTACAGTCTAGCGCGCAGCACAACTGCAGTGCGCGAAGCTGGGTACCCACTTTTTCGTCATACCTCATACTCAAATTTTTTGGTCAACTCTTGACTTTTTATGAGAAAATTAGCCAAAATGCATTGATTTCGATTGAAAATCATCAAATTTTTAATGTTATTCTTCTTAGAATTTTATTCTCGATCATATATCCAAAAAACATTTGCCATTGTGTAATCACTTTAATAATTATCAAACTTCCTTCTGGCACAGGAATTGGTCAGAGCGGTGTGATATTATATATTACAATTTGCTATTTTCGGCCTCGCGGGCCTTCGGTGAAGTAGGTTGTCACCCCTTAAGGACCATTCTGTATTTGCCTGTGAAATATTTCAGCCGTTGTGTTTCTCGAACACATAGTATTCCCATGAAAATGTAGGCTACATTTATTCCTTCTCATGCATGCAAGATGCTACCACTATCCATCCCCAATGGTATTGGGTCTTTTTCCTGCTCCAACGTGCAATGTCATGATCACGTATATATTTTTCAGACACGCTACTCTCAAGTTCTTCCAAACTCCTTCGTTCTGCAGACATGGCAGAGGACACGATTTCTCTCCACACTAGGCCAAACGGCGGCAGCTGACAATATTTGGTTAAGGGGCAGTGGGGACCAAGCTAAGCTATTGCGTTTCATAATGGAGGGGGCCCTGGAGGGTGGTGGGAATGAGAGGAGGAGGAACGCTAGTGTAAACGAAGGAGAGGCAAGAGGGGGGCAATTCGCCCCTCCTGGCAGCTTTGCGACCATGGAAACAATGCTGCCTTACAATGTTAACACATAGGCCCTATGTCACAAACAGTTGTTGATGCAAATTAATATGTCCTTTTCTGTATGTATTATACATTTAAATTGTAATTACCGATGATTTAATTCTAAAATTTTAATATGAATGTGTGTATTTTAAGGGAGTAAGCTCGATTAGCTTGGTATTTTGTTGGTTTTTCTTTTTACCAATGCATACTATATTTCTGTTTAATGTATTCTTGTGAAATTTGGTAATAAACGATCTACAACATAAAAATGTTACATTTCTCTATGAAACGTACTATATATTCTTAATTCTTAAACAAGGGCTCTCTAAAACTTTTCCTTGCTTTGGATCATCGTAAGCTTACATGTTTTGCCTCCTCTAGACCTATATAAGACCAAGTTCAGAATACGCCCCTGAAAAGAAAGTGAATCGAAGTAGATGATCGGGCAGAGTGGCTGGTTATTGTTCACGGCTGGAGAATTCCAGGTGAAGGGGGCAATGTTCTACACCCCGCCCAAACCCCGCCCTACTTTCACCGGTGACTAGTGACAGCTGCACTCCAGGGCGTTTTTACAAGCCAGGAATACAACATTGTGGTATGTTGGTATGTCGTCACAAATTTTGTGTGGTCTGAGTCGTATGAAACTGGGCTATATGAAGCTGGGTTGTCCGAGCGTTGAGTGGCGTACATCTACGTGTCTACAAGGAATTCTAGTTGGTACACTCTCATGTTTCAGACAGTCTGTATTTTGATGCCCAAAAAGCAACAAGACAGACAAATAAAATGAATATTGATGATGATTATGATGATTATGATGATGATTACAACAGCAACAATAACAATAATAACAACAATAACAATAATCACTGGCGTAGTGATTGGGGGTGGAGGGCAGTTGTCCCCTAAATAAAATTCAAACGTTGTTTATTTCTAATTCAATACCAGTGATTCACAAACGTTGCTCAAATGACATGATTTTCCGGGGTTTTTCCTCACTTTTTTTTTTATACTCCCCCCCCCCCCAAAAAAAAGGGGTTCTGCTAATTACACCACTGACAACAATAATAATGTGTGGTACTCGAGCATTAAAGACATTCAGTCGTGGGCTTTCATGGGGAGCGGATCATAATTTGCTGACACCAGACTTTGTGAAAAGCACTGGAAATACCTGTAATAAAGGTACATTTCTGGAGCACAGCAAAACAAGCTGTCCCATCATAAACATTCTTTGGCCTGCTTCGGGCATTCTCGGGCCAGGGAAAGTGAGATAATGACCTTGCCATATGTGGAAAAGGGTGGAATATACAGAGCATTACATAAGGTCTGTTGGTCATAAAACTCATAGTGATGGACAACACCTGTTACTGGGTAAGCACCCATGGTGTCAAATTCCCCATGAAAGCCCACGACTTAGTGCCTTTAAAGACATTCAGTCGTGGGTCATAATTTGCTGACACCAGAATTTGTGAAAAGCATTGGAAATACATTTCTGGAGCACAGCAAAACAAGCTGTCCCACCATAAACATTCTTCGGCCTGCTTCGGGCATTCTCGGGCCACGGAAAGTGAGATAATGACTTTGCCATATGGGGAAACGGGTGGAATATACAGAGCATTACATAAGGTCTGTTGGTCATAAAACTCACAGTGATGGACAACACCTGTTACTGTGTAAGCACCCATGGTGTCAAATTCCCCATGAAAGCCCACGACTGAGCGTCTTTAAGAAAGATGTATTTGGCGAAGCATAAAAGAAGCCCTGTACAAGTTCACACAAGTCGGCAATGCCAAAAACAAATAAGCCGCAGTAGCATCTTCATTTGGGAGAAATGACACCCAATGCTTTGGTTTCATACATGAGAGATTTATATACTGGAATTTGAAGAGCTAAATGTTTTTTCAGTATATCCGGTTAGTGCTTGAATTCCACATGCACGCAGGAAGGGTGTGATTGCAGCAGTCGGATTATCCCTAACGATTTGGCATTTCTTTTGGTTACATACATGCACGAAGAAACAGGAACTACATGTATACTTCAGGATTCTGTTTAGGAGGGGCACCTTTTATAGGAGGAAAAGTCATCACGGGGAAAATATTTATCACATATTTCAAGCGTCTATGCTCTCACGAAGGTCTCATATATCTGAAGAAAAAATGAGAAAGCGCAAGAGAACAGAAGGGGGGTATATTTCAGTTCTTGTGTGTACTAAGAGAATCTACTAAGTTTTAAAGGGGGAACCACGGATCCCCCCCCCCCTTAATCCACCATTAGACTCACTTCATCATCCTTACTGTCGTTATTGTTGTTGACTCTGTTGACGTTGTCGTTAGTGGTGTTGTTCTTGTTGTTTGTCGTTAATTTCTGTTCCCCCCTGAAGCCTACAGTACCCTGTCATTATTATGGTGGCCCTAAAGTACGCTCGACAACAGGTTATGTGCGACGTGAATTTCACATCCCAGGTCATGAACTTCGCATCCGAGGTCATGAAACTCATGACCCGTGGGGCAAACTTTGCATCCCAAGTCGTGAAATTCACGACCCACGGTGCGAAATTCAGGACTGGGATGCAAAGTTCGCGCCCCGGGTCCTGAATTTCGCACCGCGGGTCGTGAATTTCACGACTTGGGATGCAAAGTTTGCGCCACGGGTCATGAATTTCGCATCGCGGGTCGTGAATTTCACGACTTGGGATGCAAGGTTCAGGACCTGGGATGCGAAATTCACGTCGCACATGACCTGTTGTTGAGCGTACTTCAGGGCCACCATACATAATGTTGGGGGCCACACTACGACAATGCGCGTATTGATAACACAAAATTACCGTTATCAAAATTGAAATACTGACAAGAATTTCATTGACAGTTTATTGTGGTAGTTATATTGTGGTAGCTCTTTCTTTTCCTGACTAATCCTATCACGTACTCCATGCGACTGTCAAGTTTCATCTCAAATATCATCAAAGGTATTGTTGTGCTTTCATGTATAGTAAGCCCTCATCAGTCCTAAATGCCAGGATCTTTAATCTTCCACTTAATTCTCGTCCAGAAATAGATCGTTTTCTCCTCAACCGCACTGTGCTTTCTCACAAAAGGTAAAAATCTTGGCGATCTAAATTTATGATCATGCGTGTGGGGCAAAATAATTCTTCTATACAATCATGACAATACTTCGCATGTAAACATGCGGTTATGAAACGGAAATGCATGTCGTTTGTTGGTGTCAAAGTAGATATTATTCTATTCGGCTCATCATGCTCATAGTAACCTTATTCATTATGCATGTATGGAAGAATATATACCCTTGTTACTCGGCACTCCACTCCACCCCCCCCCCCCCCCCCGCGCTGTTGTGGTGTTTTTTGTTTGTATATTGCCTCATTTATAATGATCTAGTTTTGTTTTTTTATTTTTGCTTAACAGAAGTTATACAGAATACCTGCTCCTCCCTCCCCCCCCCCCCCCCCCACCCGCCACCCTCCACGAATAAGGAATACTCTGTAAGCGTGCAATATGATTCCCCAGCATTTAGCATAGATGTAGTAACACTGTGTGGTAGCAACTGGCAAAGATGGAAATCTGTTCTTATGGACATGACCGAGGAGTAATTCACGTGATTTTAAGACCATTCCATAGGGCGACTCGTCTCCATGGGAAGCAGACGACAGGTACTAGAGTCATCGATCATTATTAAATCGTGATCGGTAGCTTGCATCGCACACACGTGTTCGGGCCAGGCTGTGATGACGGTGCACCAGGGTCTATTTCGGGAGAGGGGGAAGGAAGATGCCAATAACGGGGCAATCATCGGCTCCCCTCACACCTCTCATTGACAGTTAACCCATTATGAGCCCATTTACATACACGCAACATAGTGGAGTTAGCTCAAAACTGCACATGACTGATAAGAGTGTAAACATTAACCAACTATATAGTTAGCAGTAGCTCTTAATCGAACGGCAGAACAAACAATGAAATAAAATAAACGACAGAAAATGGGAAAATGAGAAAATGAGTGAAAAGGGGGAGAGGGACAAGGAATATTCAAACGACCTCTCCATATTTTTCCAAAATATATTGCCTTGTTAAATGACATTTTATTACCCTAGAGAAAAGTAGAGTACCCTTCCTGCAAGTGCAAGTGCAAGTGCACCTTTAATTGATGCAAAGGAAAGGGCCACAAACTAAATATTTTAATAATGTACCTTTTTTGCAAACAAATCTGCTAAAACGTCTGTATGAAAAACTGGCCCGATGTTACAGTATATTCTGTCTCTTTAACAGCAAGATTTGGTATAGTGCTTTCGGAAGACAATATTTGATTCACCCCTCCTTAATGATTCTCCCCTTCCCTACCCTCCCCTCCCCTTTCATAATAGCCATAACTCTGAAATCTAGTCTCATACTGTAGTTTTTACGTCATAATGGATGTGCTTCTAATGTTATTACATAACATCATGTTATGACCAAGGACACCAGTCGTGTCATAGGGCACACCTTATTCATGTAGCTGGGACTGTACTGAACACTGTGCCACACTATGACGTCAGAGTAATGGCTATTTATTTCCCTCCTTTTAAAAGTATGAATTTTGACAACTTTGAATAATGTGTTCATATTTTCGTAAGTACAAATGGCCCGGCATTACACTTCTGCCCGAGACTTAAGAAATAATTTCATTCAAAACCCAACTCTCAGCCTACTCAAGAGAACCCGATAAATTCACACTAAAACTGTAAACTATTATCAAATATAATTATCAGTATCTAATTACAATATTTAATAATAATAATCCTAAACAAAAAACAAACAAACAAGGTTTTGCAGTTGGTTATCTGTATTTCGATCACAATCTACACAGTAATCCAAATAACAAGTAGCCTAATTCCATAAATTTTCATGCGGAACAGTAAAACTTGGCTTCTAGTGTACATGGAAAAACAATGTTTGGGGTATGCAAAACTCATTTTCATATCTCCTGATGAACTATGGGTATACTGGCTGTCTAACTTGCCAAATGAGTCATCAAGCTCATCACTGACATTTTGAAATCTCTTGGATGACTTATAGACAGGTGGTTATGGTATTAATGGAATCAAATTAGTTATTAAATTGATTAACCCGATATGAGCCTGTTACTGTAAGTACGTTTACATGATGGATGGGTGGAAATTTGGCACGGTTCTGATGAGAACATTACAGGGGATTATATCGCGGTCCTGTCAAGTTTCACTTCATTTTGGTCTATTTGTGGAATATACCGATTCTTAACGCTGAAGAACATAATTTCATTGAATAATTACTAAATGAAGAGCAGAATATAATAATGTCCTCTACTTACTGATAAATCAAATCATGAAAAATAAATTATTATCCTCATCATTTCATTACCTTCTTTCATCACCATTATGGCATTAAGCTATTAACTGATTAATTTATCAAATAAGGCGACGGTTCTTTTTTTTTTCTTCTTTCTTTTTATATGTAACGTACAACTTGCCACCTGAAAATCAAGAACCTCTAAAGAGTGCTGTCCATCTCGTGAATGCAACCTGTGATAAAAAGAAACGAGGTACACTAATGTAGATGCATGATACTTCACTGAAATTTCTTTTCTTACCATTTTCCTTGCAAGTTTTCATGAAGCAAGACGGAGTACCCAAAGTAAGATCCACCGGGTCTTGTGTAGACTACTGGTAAACTCTGATCCACGTTAAAACAGGACGAAAGATCCAAGTTCAACAGAAGTAGCGTTAGTCCTGTCCACAGTTTCAGTATTGTCCGTGTATTTTCCATAGCTATTCCTAAAGTGTTTCCCGGTGAGGAGAGTTGTTACCTGTAATTTGAAAACAAAGACAGTTTTTTGTATTAAAATATGCAGAAATAATCAGGATTGGATTCAACATACTCTGAATCACTTAACGTAATACCCGGCCACACTGACTCCACAACGACCATGACGACGAAATTTGGGCAATGGGGTCAATGCACATTTGGGTTTGGTTTATTATCGGTCGGGCATCGGACTCTTCATGGTCTGACTAGGGGCATTGAGAAAAAGATGACATAATTATGTTACTGCATACATTAATAAAATACTGAGAAAATAGCAGTAATCTCATACATTAATATGAGCAGCATACACACCTGCAAATCATTTGAGAGAAATTAAACAAGAACAGTGAAGACAATTTTCGTCAAAATCCCAAGCTCGGTTCATCCATATTTGTTTTCTTTACAGCTATATCCTCTTCCATTGCATCTGCGAATCAAACAATTCACCTCTTGTAGTCCCACTACTTGATTCTCATGGGGGCAAGAATGAAAATTAGGTCAGTTAACTTTCCCAAAGCAAAACGACACCTTAAGCCATTTTCCTCCCTGCCTGTTCTTCTTTTCTCTCCGGACAATCACATATTGTTCGTTCGAATGAGATCGAGAGAGAGAAAAAAAAAATCACGGAAAATTCGAATTGATGTGAGAAATTCACGACGCAATGGTTGAAACATGACTGATGTAAACAACGATGTCTCTAGACGCAAAAGTTAGGGAAAAAGATACACTACGATGTAGACCTACCCTCTCTAACACCACCCCCCCCCCCTTCTCCCCTCCCTCCCCCCCCCCCCTCTCTCTCTCTCTCTCTTTCTCTCTCTTTCTCCTTCCCTCTCAGTTTTTCTCTCTTATTACTGTTTTCATTTTGAGGGAGGGAGGTTCGTTGCTCGCCTTCCAATCTTCCTGTCTTGTAACAAGTCTTTTCCCTCCATTTGACTTTTTCTCTCTTTGGAAATGTAGCGTCTACATCTCCCCCGAAAAAAAATACAGCTAAGACCTCATTGCTGTTGTAAATCCAAGAGTTTGTAAAGTGAAATGGTGCATAATCTCAAAATTCAAAAAGTCTTTTTTTTTAAATAAATTTTTTGCATGGATACATTATTTTTCAAATACAATGTATCTAGTTATAAACCAGTAAAACTCAATAGAGGCAATGAGCCCCCCCCCCCCCCCCCCCCACCCCCCCCCCCCCCCCAAACCCTCACCCCGTCCACCACTGCCTCCATATATTACCTTATGGGATATAGCAGCCTCTTCATTTCATGCCCTCCCGTGTAATCACTTGGATAAATGTTAAGATAAGTGGGCAGACACTGAGAGAACAAACAACCTTTGCCGAAGATGTTGATGTTTTTCCGACATCCGAACTCTCTTCTGCAAGAGGCATCTAGCCCCATGGACATGGATAAATCGTTGAATAAATACTGTTTCTCTCGGTATACTACAGGTACTGAAGTACATATGGTTTGTCTCGTCTGCATGTACACAAGGAGCTTGTCGTACTTCAAGAACGTGAGAATTTTCTGAGTAGTGTTCACAGGACAAACGCCATCCAGAAAATACAGGATTTTGGAAATCGAAAAAGTAGTGGACTACGTTCTTTATGACAATGTTAAAAAAAAATATGTAATTACATACCTATCCGATTATTGCTGAGCCGTGCATGTATACCTTTTGTTTTTTTTTTGTTTTTTTTTTGTTTTTGTTTTTTTTTTTTGTAATGAATGTCTCATTTTATGATTTGCTTTCCTGTTTTTTCTTTACTTTGATTTAATTTTTTGCTTGGAATGTTTGCTTGTTTTATTTTGTAATATGAGGATCAGAGACACTTTTGTCGGAAGCATACTTGTAAATCATGCGATTAATAAAACTCGTGATGTATGTTTGCGCGATTAAAAACAAAACAAACACACACAAAGAACCAAAAAAGTAATCATATACATGTATATGTAATATTATGCAAAATGCAAAGGCAAGTATAAGCCAGAACTATACCTCCAAAAGAGTCCAAGAGGCAAGAGCACAGAACTGTCGACTACTAGTACACAGGACACGTAAGTAGCTTAAATAATACAGACCATGGACGTACTCAGACACTGTCTTAATCAACAAAAGAGTGCTTTCCTGGTAATACACCCATAAAGTCAAATGTAATCCACCACATATCCCTCCTTACTTCACAAAGACCATTAAGCTAATACATTGTACTATACTCAAACAATTGTTAATCTAACTCTATTCATTCCAAGAGCGCTCTTCGAGCTCTTGTAAGTTCTAGGAAGTATGGCAAACGTCGATACAATCTGAAGCGCGAACATCTAACAACAATATGGTAAACCATGGATCCGTTCTCATAAGATCCATGGGTAAACTGTTAAGAGCCCATAGGCACGTGATTAAGAGGGCACTCAATTATCACCTTATCCAGGAAACTGAAGGAATAAACAGAGCTGTTATCAGAAAACACACTTTACCTTATAGTTCGCCAATACATTAACACTAAAGCGAAACTGTGTAAACTGCAGCTATACATGTATGCTTGCACTCGAAATAAAGTTGATAGCGTCGTTACAAAACTCAGAGGCCATACTGAAAGCTTGTTGCACACTTTTGCAAATTTCCCTCACATTTAAGCAGATAAATCACTAAGTATTTAAGCTAGGAGGTAGATTACAGCAATTTGATTTTTTTTTAATGATCCATATCAGTATTCACGAAATCTTACAAACAAAATGACGGGATGTATATAGCATCCTACATTGTAACTGACAAGCGACATGTGCAGACATAGGAAAAAGCATTATACTCGAACTATACAGACAATGCTGTAGTGATCTGTAGATAATTGGCAGTCATGATCATAATAACAATAACGGGAAGAAGAAAGAAGAAGAAGAAGAAGAAACAGAAAATCAACAATAGAAATAATGATGATGATGAAGATAATAATTCAATTCAATTCAATTTGTTCTTTATTCGCATAAAACAGCACATACAAAAAATACATACATAAATTTACATACAAAGATCAAAACATAAAAAGAAAGCATAATAATAAAAATGATAATAATAATAATAACAAAAAATATAATAAATATAGTAGTTATAATGATGATGATGATGATGATGATGATGAAGCAAAATAAGAAAATGTGATGGGAATATGATATACAAGTAAAATTATTCCATAAAGTGATAAACATTACAGTGATTCAAAATGGAGAAGATAAGAGCTCATTAGTGTAAAAGCAAAATATGTATTTCAAAACATAAGCGGCACAAAAAATGCACTATCCAAAGTTCAAGATATTAGTGCCATCAATGGCAAAAAATAACAATTATAACAGTTCGAGCATCTGTTTGGTAATTTGGTTAGTTAACCAACACACGCATGTTCATTAAAAATCGACCGATATCATCGCAAAAAGAAATTTCAAGTTGAGAACTAATGATGGAAATGTCACTGTCCTTTTCATATCTTAACGTGTCGGGAATTTTTCCGATTACGCCAACGAGAAATTAAAACATTTCCATCACAATTCTGTTTGGTAATTCAGTTACTTAGTCAACCAACACACACACACAAGCTCGTCAGAAAACTATCGCTACCATCCTAAATATACAAAAGAAGACCCAAACTGCACTGATATGAAAAGTCACTGTCCTTCTGTTCCTCGTTAAGCCCTCTTTATCCCCCTTCTTCAAACGTCCTGAACGACACAGGGACATCCGCCCGAGGAGGTATTAATTAAATCATCATCGGCTAAATTGATCATTCAAGCAGAGGTTGGTTTAAAGGGGCTGCGTCGTAACATTTCCGAAGACTATACACCATTTTGTGTATTCAGATTTATGAATTTCAATATGTGATTTAGGATCATTGAATTTCTTGAGAAAATTGGTTTATTATGTAGCATCACTGCTTGTCAAGAAATTTCTTGAAAAATCAAAATTTAACATAATTGACGAAGAATGGTTGAAATCACATAAAAAGGAAGCACTAAACACACTTGGGTATATGGAACGACAAGTACACAGAAGTGTGGCGTAAAAACATGTTTTTGAGGTGTTAAACTATTTTCATATTTAGAACAGAAGGGCATTTCAAGGGCAACTGACTTTCATAATGTCGCCATACACATGACTGGTGACAAATGCGTAATAAATATTTTGTAAATATTTAAGCATTTTGAAACGAACTTTCCAGTTAGGTTTTAGAGACCAAAATAAAATCGCAATGGCTATATTCTCACTAAAATCAGTGTTAATTTCACGTGGAAGTATCAACTTTTAGCTTTAAATATCGCAAGGACATTCTAACCACTGAGAACATGGGAAGTGGTGGATTTACTGACGTATAGAGTGCGAGATTATAATATTCATTAATAATAATAACAATAATAATAATATGCAACATTTATATAGCGCTTAATACAAATGTTTCTAAGCGCTGCATATTCTGCTGCATTAATGACATACCACTTCATCGCAGGGAGCCTTCCTTTGAACTTTTAAGAAAAATGATTTGTGCTGGAACGAGTTACAACATGACGAATGAAAAAAAAAAAAAGAAACACACGACACTCGAAAAGATGGTGCAAATAATTGCACGTCTGTAATATTTTATCATTACGTTGGAAGAAAAATGGCCAAATTATGTCTATGGAACTGTCCAAAACGTCTTGTAATGAACTACGTGTTAATTGTAGATGTAAGGTACAATAATTTATGTACTATGAGGGAGGAGTGGAAAATAGGAATGGAGAGAAGGGGTGATGAAGACAAAGAAGAAGAAGAAGAGGAAGAAGAAGAAGAAGAAGAAGAAGAAGAAAAGAAGAAAGAGGAAAAAGAGGAAGATGTATACTCAAGAGAAGACGTTGAAGAAGAAAAAGGAGAATTAAGAAGAAGAAGCAGAAGAAGAAGAAGTCGAGACGAATAAGATGAAGTCAAGACGAAGAAGATGAAATCATGAAAAGAAGACGAGGAAGAAGAAAGAAAAGAAGAAAAAAGTCAAGAGAAGTATATAGCAGAGGACGAAGACGAAAAGAAAGAGATG
>CM057167.1:24157937-24238214 GCA_029962745.1 Echinometra lucunter
GTAGCAGTAGTAGTAGTAGTTGCAGTAGTAGTGGTAGTAGTAGTAGTAGTAGGAGTACTAGTACTAGTAGCAGTAGTAGTAGTAGTAGTAGTAGTAGTAGTAGTAGTAGTAGTAGTAGTATAGTAGTATTAGTAGTAGTAGTAGTAGTAGTGGTAGTAGTAGTAGTAGTAGTAGTGGTAGTAGCAGTAGTAGTGGTGGTGGTAGTAGTAGTAAGTAGTAAGTAGTAGTAGTAGTAGTAGTTGTTGTTGTAGTAGTAGTAGTAGCAGTAGTAGTAGTAGTTGTAGTTATAGTAGTAGTAGTAGTAGTAGTGGTGGTAGTATTAGTAAGTAGTAGTAGTAGTAGTAGTAGTAGTAGTAGTAGTAGAAGTAGTAGTAGTAGTATAGGAGTACTAGTATTGTTATTATTATTAACAGATGATACGACCCTCTATCTTTGAATTTTAGCTCTGAAGATGAGTACCCCACCTCCCCCTTTACACCAGTCCCCCCCCCCCCCCCCCCCCACCCCATGACTGGATCCAAGGCCCAAGCTATACACCATTGTATATAACTAACTGGGTAGCTGAACGTGTACAGAGATAGAAAATAACATACAATATCGACGACAGTTTATTATTTATGTTGGAAGTACACAGAATGAGCATTTCTCTCTCCGACATCCTGTGTCCCTGACACATCTTTAGGTCAGAAAAGTGCAAATTGCCAAATCAAACCCGAACAGTTCATACAGAGACAACTTTTTTTCCCATTTTCCGTCAAATTTCCAACATTTTACAGTATGATTGATGCGCTACTGTATAGCGCAAACTACGTGTACGGTTGGTAGGCTCACCTCACACGACGCGCCATTTTGATTGCGTCAGTATTTGCGTCAGTCGAGCCTGTGAGGGCAATTAACTCATATGTCATTAATTAACACTACTGTATGCACCACTTAGCTAGCAATAACTTTTTAAAAGTGATATCATTCTTTCATGACGCACGAAAAACTGTGTCAGTGTGTGCCGGGCAATAATGCAGCACCCTAACGTCAGCTGTTGACGCGTCATGTGAGCTCGCTCCATCGATATCGCTCTCACACTTTTCAAGATGTCTTGGGTCTTGCATACGAGGCAGTTTAAGTTCTGGACCGAAAAAAGGAGAAAAAAAGAAAAGAAAAACACCTACATGTAGACAGCTAATTACTAATTTTCCAGTTACCATGCAGTGTACACACACACATTAATATAATCAAGAAACAATATGATAATGTCGCAAATCTCGCAAGAACTAAATTTAAAAAATACATATTTCCTTGTCCTCTTTTCGAGTTTGCAGTCTCAATTCCCTTAGAATTAGTTGATTGGCCCATCTAATTATTTGCACAGTGCATATTAAAAAACATGCCTATATGCCATCATGCACAATCAATAAATCACTGGGTCTACTATATGCACTTGTAAACATTCGTCACAACGTAATACAATTTTTTAAAAGAAGAAGAAGAAGAAGCTCTTCCCTTGTGGATAAACTTCATTGCACAAAACAATGTAACATGGTAGGCTATCTCTCAACTTGCACGCAATATTAGAAAAAAAGCTCTGCTGCATGAAACAGACTACAGTCCCTCCCAACCTTTTCTACGAGTAAATCGTTTTATTTTGACAATGGGGTTTCTGCAACCAGGCTGAATATCCTCTAAATGGGGAGTTCATGAATTAGTCATTTCCTAGGCTAAACGACATTCTAACGGGCCCTTTACAACTGCATGTCAAGGTATAGCGTGTTGCAGAATGCATTGTAGTTATGGTGGGTGTCAAACACTGCTGACATGGGGCGCGAGCAATCCTTGATTTTTTTTAACACACGTGCAAACATAACATACCTATAGCACGATAATCTATTTTAATGAACGATAAAAGAGCAATTTAGATAAAAATGCCTTGCTCAAGGACATAAGTGCCATGCCGGGGATCGAACCCACGATCTCCGCGTTTCCAGTCAAAGGCCTTAAACCACTGGACCACGGCACCTCTTGGTTTGATACTACAGTGTACGATTCTGACTGCATGACTTTACAAAGTAACATTCGGGTCTATTGATGACAATTTATTTTGTCACCCTCAATAATACAAGCACCACATCAATTTTGCACAAATATACGGCTACAAAAAGACACAAATCTTGCGACGTCGGTCCAGTCTTGCCTAAAAACAACAATGCCGATTCGAGAAGTCTCTGTGTTCCTCTCAAACTCTATTCATTCAGTGGTGTCAAAATACAGCCATTTACGTAGCTTGCCTTCATATTGTGAAGTTTTGTCGTCAGAAAAGTGAGGTATTCTATACGACTGTCAGGAGACTGAAATGGGATCTTTTGAAAATTGACGGAAAACAGAAGGTGGTGGCGAACTGGTTCTTGGTAGAGTATATTGAGCCTTGAAGCGAGAACTAACTTGAGGATACATCGTTGGACGGTGGGAGTCCAGTGAATGGAGCTAATTAGAAGCTGTAGCACTTTACAAAGATACATTTGGACGATCAACCTTTCACACTGTAAAGGCCCCCTGGTGACTCAGTGAAGAGTTACTTGACAAGGCAGTTTAGTGCATGTTTGACTGGGTAGCTAAAGGCACCCTACTTTGAGAAGTTTCACTGCCTTTAAAGTGTACATGTATATTTTGTAATGCATTGTAATCATTAAACACAATGTATTTTCTTTTTTTCCTGATTGGCAATTTTTTCACAGATAATACGAAGGCACTTAAGCATTGCATTTGGAGGGCCACAAGCATTCAAATACCTCGTACAAAACTGGTAAAAAAAAAAAAAAGATCATCTACCACCAAGAAAATTTTCTTAAGTATTGCCTTTGGAGGGCCACATGCATTCAAATAATTCGTACATTCTGTAACAGCTAATTTGACCTGGGATATACTTTTTAAAAAAAACCCACATGCACACGTTCGTATCAATATGCATATAGCACATCACTTTATTTGATAGACGATAAAACAGCAATGTAGATAAAAATATGCCTTGCGCAAAGTCATAGTAGTGCCGTGCCTGTGATCGAACCCCGGACTTTCGCGTCTCCAGTCAAGCGCCTTAGACCACTCGACTAAGGCACATCTACTACAGTGGTAAACAAAAAGATCACCTACCACCAAGAAGTAAATAAAATTATATTCTACAGAACCACAAATGACTAATACTATTCTTCTGTTGTGCAGGGGGTCTTCTAGGTGCTACTATTTTTGAAGGAAACAGACCTGCAGAGAAATTTTGTAAGTTTAGTGAGTCAAGACCACTCTTTTCTATAAAAGAATAAACAAATGAAAATACAAAAAATACTCTGATTCGCTGTGTGATTTCAGTAGAAAAGGAAAAGCATGTATTACGCAGATGATGATTCAGTGAAACTGTTTTAGTATCATCCTGGAAAGTTGGAAATAAATTGATAAAAACTCCACATGAAAACCTGGAAACGATGCAGACCAAGCCGACCAAAAGACCCAGGTAAGGGGACGGACCCCTGTGAATTTCGGAATCGTAAGATCCCGGGTTTCGATTTGGTGGTATTATCAAAATATTGTTGCTGGACAAGAGAGTTAGGACTTGGCGATGGGAAGCACGCGAACTTGAAAATGATTCATCATCGAGAGTTATATCAGTCAGTGGTTGTAATCTGGTTTAGCATTTGTCTCTGCGTGTGCAGGAGTAGAGGCCTAAAAAGTTTATATATGACTCACTTTCTGTCTCCCCATGTCATAACGACTTATTCGGAGGAAGTGAGCATTGATAACTCGATATGGCCATGAAGCTACAGGGGCTCCAAAAATTGATATTGTTGCATGTCGTGGCTTTTGACTTGCCAATTTGACATTTGCGACAATTGTTCAGAGTTTTACTTTTTCAGATAGGCCCTGCATAAGGTGATGGCTAAGGTTCCAATCGAGTTGTGGGGCTGAGTTTGAGGATTGATCTTATATGTTTAGGTGCAAGTGAAATGTTTGTTCCAGGAGTGAAACTAGGATTCTGTTTGAGTTGATCGCGGGACAATCTTCGCCACAGCCTTTTTAAAGGAGAATGCAACCCAGACATCAGTGTGCTTCCAGTGAATGAAGAAGAACAAGAAGAGTTAACCATGAAAGTTTGAGGAAAATCGGACAATCTGTTCAAGCGTTATGAACTTTGAAAGGTGAAGTAAATCCCTATTATGGGGATCCTTGAATTGGCAACTTTGCCAGCATCTGTGATGTCATCGTGGACAACTCTCCATTCATTTTGTACACAGAATTTAACGTTTTCTTTATTTTCAAGAAAAATAGAAATTCTTCTGAATTTTTGTCTGAGTGTGACATGGCTATATCAGTTCTACAAGCATTTGGGGAAGAATTATGTTGATTCCTGACCTGAAATTTCATGTAAATCAATTTTTTTTTGAAAAATTATGTACAAAATGAATTGAGAGTTGTCCATGATGACATCACAAATGCTGGCAAAGCTGCCAATTCAAGGATCCCCATAAAAAGGATTTACTGAAACTTTAAAAATTCATAACTCTTGAACAGATTGTCCGATTTTACTCAAACTTTCACTGTTTACTCTTCTTGGTCATCTTTATTCACTAAGATCACATTGATGCCGGGATTGCATTCTTCTTTAACAGCAGGGAAATGTCCCTACCGCAAGACAGCAGGAAAGACAGAGACAGACGAGGGCGGGGACTCGTAGAAGGTCTGCTCTTCGGGGTACTTCGTCATAAACTGATGACTACCGCAATGGTTTGATTTTCAGGCGAACATATACTGTATCCCTCTCTGCATCCTGACTAAATCTAGCTATAACTTCCCGCTCATGCAGGCGACGGGAAGTTATTCATCTTTTGAGAGCATGTCTTACATGTATGCCCGTCTTCTGAATTTACTTGTAAAATCTTGTACTAATTAGGTGCCCATTTCACAAACCTGGGTCGAGAGGTTCAAATGTGAGCGAAATAACTTATCCATGGATGGCAACAAAAATGCATGGCATCATGGCATCAATAATCCGTGTTGGCGATGAAATTGGGCTTGAAAGTAGTGTCCTGAATTAACAACATCTTTCAGTAACCCCTCCCATTTCAGGAAAATCTCGCTCAATTTCAGAACACATTCAGTGAGAGGCAGGATACATGTAATTCAAATCCGTAGGGTGACAGGGTAGATTTTGATATCGCTGAACTCTGTGCACAATTCGAGAAATTTTCCACTTGAACAATAGTATTCAATACCAAGCCTGTTCAATACCACTTCCTTAAAGATCGAAATACATAAAGATCGTAAAAAAACTTTTGTACTAAAATACGCATAATTATCAAACACATGTAGGCGTATCTTTATACTACTCATGCTAAAGTCAGAGGCACAATATGGATTATGGGTCCAGTCATTACAGGGGCAATAGCATAATTGGGAGTAGCTATGTCAAACTATAAGTTATAGATCTTTCAAATGAATTTTTAGTTTTGTACACATCATCATGAATGCTGCGCTTTCAGGCAAATTGTATTTTGCTTCCCTATAACATGGCATTGTATAAATGCCAGCTGTCCTAGTACAGCCGTGGTACAACTATCAAAGTGGAATGAGCGTCCCTCCCCCCCCCCCCCCCCCAAAAAAAAGAACACATGTTCCCCCTCTCGCCTCGCCCGGAATTTTGTTTTAAAAATGCCAAAGAAAAATTGTTTTCTCTCCCAAAATATGTGGAAAACATGAAGACTAACATGCTGCGTCATGCAGGCCTATACCCCCCCCCCCCCCTTCCCCCGGTTACCAGACTTGATCCGCCACAAATGGCAACATTCGGCTCCCCTCTTTCAGCCATCAAACATAGCTGAATGCACTACGCAATCACTTCCACATAATGAAGCTAAGCACTTGTTAATGACAGCCAGACCCACTTCTCAAAAGAAAAGTTTGCAAACTTTTGTCGTCCGATTAACTGCCGCAAGTTACGCAAGGTAAACATGGGGCTCTTTGAAACTTTTGAAGACAGACACTGCAATAATGTTTTCGGGGTTTTCTTTTTCCTATACCCGCTGTAGACCTACAATCATCTATGGTCCCACAGATGATCAAAGTACATCGCTTGAAATAACTAGAACAATACCTGCGCCAGATCAAGAAGGATCTATCACTAAATTGCCAGGAAGTCCCTCTTTCTTCTTTTATCGAGCGGCTGGTGCATTGATTCTGCAGACTGGACATCCGTCAATAGATAAATCGCGGTGCCCTACCGCGTAACGTACGATATCTGTCACCCTTTTTTCAGTAAAATTGCATCGCACGTAATAAAAGGTGTTACTATATAAGCACTACATGTATCGTATATGTAATTTGATAGGCCCAGCATTAATGAAAAATGAGACTTCATCTTCCCTTGTCAGAAACACGGCGGATCCTTCCAGATACTAGATCCGAGGAGTGCCGATACGGTTAGGTAGAAAGGAAAAGTAAAGTTCAAGCTCAAGTTACAAAACTAATATGTAATTTGCTAGGCCCAGCATAAATGAAAAGTGAATTAGACTTCCATACCATCTTCCCTTGTCATCAATACAGCAAATCCTTCAACTTCGAGATACTATTACTAGATCTGAAAGTACATGTAGTTTTGGAGTGTCAATCATGGTCAATAAGGGTTAGGCAGAACAGAAACATGAGAAAAGTGAAGTTCGAGTTACAAATCTAGGAATACAATTCAGGAACATCTTCAATGGTTGTCACCTGACATGACTGACAGGCAAGAATACTTACCAACTATTTAAGTCGTATTTATACTTCCAAGTTGAAAGTACATGTAGTTTTGGATGTCTGAAGCAAAAATAATCCGATCGCAATCGCCTATGCGTGATTATCCTGTAAGAGTTTATCCCAAGCGTTTGAATTCTCAAATAATGCGATGAAACAGCAGCTCGTACGCAAGACACAGTGCAAGATTCATCTCACAATCCCACGTCAAGGTTCAGTCAAAGTCACATTATTCCAGATTTTGACAAGAAAACAAGCTCACACGGGGGAGAAGGAAGAGGGATTCACACAGCGAAGTATACTTCTTTGATGGAGCAAAAATCCTTGTTACGTTAACGCACCCCGTAGAGGCCCGAGAGGCTAGGGGAGGAAAGCTGCACCACACGCCGGTACGGTGGAGGGGTGCGCCGCGGTTCCTGTACACTTGTCGATGGGACTCAAAACGGTGCTACACATACAGCCTCCGCACACTGTTTGCCCCGCTTACACACAGTGCACCGTACGTATGGTGTTTGCGAACATGTGTGCAAAGTTTCTCACAAGTTTATCGCTTGCAAGGAGAGAAATCAAAGCGAAAGTAGTCTAACTTATTCAGACCCATATAACTTTCTAATGACGTAAGCCATGACAAACGGATTGATGAATTTGTATCTCAAAATAAGATTTAATTCTGTTGAAGTATTATGACATGAAAACCGTTATGTTTTATGCTGCCCTACTTTGACAAAACGAAGCAAGTAACATACCAACAAAATGTAAGTTATTCTTGTTTCTATTATTATTGCTCTCCTTCTAACGTTAGGGGTTAGGCCAAATCAACTTGCATGAACACTCATCCTGACGAGAAATATGTTAGGTAAGACATGACGATATTCCATTGACGTCAGTACAAATGACAAACACATTTTACTCATTTTACAGAAAATTTCACTTTTGTCACTTGCTTCCTTGTTTTTGTTATGTGCCCTCATTTTTTTTCAGCTAGGGTCTAGAACAATAGAACTAAGCACAGAGAAGGAAAGCGTACAGGAACTGTTTATGGCCCCTGGGCTTTACAGGAGAATCGATGCCTTGCACAAGTCAAAAGGATCATCTCTAAAAGGAAAAACAGAACAAAAATCGTGAGGAAATGGCCATAAAAATGCTACATTTGCGAAATAACGAACTTATCGATGGGTTGAAAGAAGGGCCAGGTCGATAAATAATTTTCATTGTAGATGTGCGTTTATGGAGGCATATTTGTGAAGAGCCCCTGCAATAACCGGTGTTGGAAAAATCTATGGGAAAACTTAAATACGATTTTTCCAAACTTTCTTTTTCTACTAAAAAAAAAAAAAAACACTTAAACGTCTCATGCTGAATGCTCGCAGCCATATATAGTGTGAAACGCCAGCTGTTTTACGGTATGTTTTTATATATCTCCCCCCCCCCCAAAAAAAAAGTCTTCTGTTCGACGCCCATCACATTATTTTGTATAAAGTTTTGTAACTGACATGTTCAAATAATTTTTTCTGCAAAACAAAAAGCTCCGGACACAACAGTGTTTTGAACTACCCGCTGTTCAAACCGCTAATCCTCGCCACTGTGACAAATAAACTAAAAACGCATCCATGAAAGATTTATAGACCTATACAAATCCAAACCAGTTTGAACAATCGAATGCCGACATTTTTTATTTCTGTTAGGAGCGTTAACCTACTTTACACTAAGACAGAAAGGAAGTGACCTTGTGAACTTGTGAAACAGGTGGCAGGAGGTATCGTGTTCTTTAGGTGATGTGTAAATTACTACTACCGATCAATATCATGCCCATTATTTAATGGCCCTGTATATTTAAAAGATATTTATCTTTATCAATTTACATGGTTGACTCAATTCTTTAATTAAGAAACAGGAAAATCCCTGGGAGGGGGGGGGGATATGTCATCGGCCTACATACATCACTTTCTGAAAAGCACCCTAAACGAGGAATAGGAGTGATTTTTATACCCTAAACAGGGAAACCCATCTAACATCTCCGATTTTCATACTCTTTACAATGATTTTTTTTTCTTTTTAAATTGCATGGATTTTACACCCTTTTAGAGGATTGCATCGTCACCACTGAATTTGATATTTTTTTGCGGGGGGGGGGGCGGAGCGGGGATATTTGTGTAACGCGCGTTACGTGCTTGATGCTGAAAAACTTAACTACGGGCCTTTTTACGGAAATCCCGGGGGACCTACGAATTTAGGGTGGTATTTTTTGTTTGTTTATTTGTTTGTTTTGCTTGTATGCAATCTTTTCGGGGAAAAAGAGACACCTGAAAAAGCAGAGGACCTCATTTTTCATTCTTTTCTTTTTTTTTCTTTTTACTTTACTGTCAGCGTTTTTTTTTTTTTTTTTTTTGGGGGGGGGGGAGGTAAATGGAGACACCTGTCGGAAAATTTCTAACGTGTTCCATCACCTTTCAAGACAGATTTCGGCCCATGTGTACAGTCCTGATCTCAATGAGACATACCCGCCCCCTGGAGGAAAATCTATGTCAATCAAATTTGGAAGGGTTACACCATGACCTGTGGATTATTTTCTAGCTTAAACTGATAGAAAAATAAGGAGGAAAACGTTAAAGAACATCGATATATTATGCAATTGCTCCAGTCATTCTCCAGTCATTTATTGAAGGCGTGGGAGCATTGTGATGTTATGATTTTTGAAGCGCGCCATCTTTGAGATCTGCACTGCAGGTTTTAGTATGTTCTATTCTAGCGCTTCTCAACCGGTGGTCCGGGGCCCACAGGTGGGCCGCGAAGCTTTCTCAGGTGGGCTGCGAGTTGAGCCAAGAATATAGAATTTAAAAATTGAAATATAAGTGTATGGTGTTTTTAAATGACACAACTTGAATTCAGCTTCCGTGTTGAATAAAATCAAAGTAAACTGAATTTATTGAAATATATCATGAATGCAATGTGATGTGTTAAATTTCTTCAGAGATTTCTTTATGAAATTGGGAAGGGGTGAGGGTAGGTAACGTATTCGTGGTCCAGATAATTACCACACCCACTTCATTCTCTATTTTCTGTGAGGTGGGCCTCGAAAAATTTCTAAGAGCCAAAGTGGGCCTCGAGGTGAAAAAGGTTGAGAAGCACTGCTCTATTCCATATTATCGTAATGGGCGAGGGGAGGCCTGGGGAAGGGTATCAGTGCGGTGGAGATCAAAATTGGGTCGATACAATACCTTATATTATAAGCTGCCCCTTATATGTATATATACATTTTTTTTCTTTCCAGCAAGTAGAAAGAATAGTCCTATGTCGATCTTTAGTAAAGGAGGGCCTTACGCTTGCCTTGAAAGGGCCAAGCGAAGAATGTGCAACTTAGATATTCAAAATGCATTCTTCACCGAAATCTTGAATTTCAGAACTTTGGAATGTCGACACCATATTTTTTCTCAATATTTGGTGTATTTTTTATTTGTACATGTACTCAAATTCTAAAATTAAATACATGTTTTCGTTTTTAATGTTTATGTTAATCTTGTTGCGATTCAAAGTTTATTCATCAAATTAGCTAGGCATATTATATCTGTACTGACCAGGAATACAACGGTTCTACTGTTTCAGCCTTCGTTAAACAAACACCTTAAACACACCTTATGTCAATACTTCCGATGCGATGAGAAATTTTCTATTAGCACTGAAAGCAAAGACTTCCTTTCGAACCAGTTGTTGGAAAATAACTGTATTCATTGTCGCCGATATCGAAACTCTGACACGATGGGCTATACGGTGCGTCGTCAGAAGGACATTTCTACCGCAATGATTTTTTATTTTTTTATTTTTTATTCTTTTTTATTTGGGGGGGGGGGGGGTTGCTTCCAGAGTGGCAAATTATAAATTTACTCATGATACTAGTTAACCCCATTTTCCCCATTCATTTTGGAAGTGAGTTAAGTCCCAAACGGCAATCTAAAAATCTGACAATCCCTATCACCTTCGTCGGCAGCGATTCGGCTATTGAACTTTCATTCTCTGCAGGAGTCTCCACAGCCCTCTTCCGTTTTCCTTTTATTTTGTTTGTTTGTTTGTTTTTACGTTCTTGTCTCGCGGCACCCCTTACTGAGGTCTCTATCTTCCTCTTCCTCACATGCATCCAAACCGCAGCGGCGGAACTTAATGTTTCCCCATCATTCTTTGCTTCATTTATAATTTTACTCTGTTTTTGTGAATTGTGTCTTTATTTGTGAAGTCAGCCTTTATGTCTATCTGGTTTATTTTTCTGTTTTCCTCTCTCTCTCTTACCAATTGAATCAAAATCAAAGACAGGTGATACAATGTGACACAAGTTTCCTCCGTTGAGGGCGCCATTCCGAAAACACCTCTGGAAAACACTTTATTGGGGAGTATCCACCGAGAAAAGTGGAATCAAATTTTCATAAAAATGAAGAGATTCAAAACTCTACTGAGCAGACAGGTATGTAACTTTATAGATACAATGTTGATAATGTGTTGCATGTCTTTTGGAGTACATGGTTGCTTGTATTTTGCATGATATTTGAGTACTTTTATGCCCGTGGTATGGTCATATCACAGGTGGCATACCTATCCCAGCGCTGCGGCGGGGAGTGTCCTCCTAAAACAAGGTCCACCCGTAGGTCAAAACGGCGTTTTGAATAGCGAAACAAAATACAAATTGCCGACGCGAACGCGAAATACATTGACTTAGATCTTCTATAAAAGAGAAGAAAAGTTTTGATTTTACTTATCAGCAATGTTCCTGAGGCTCTCAATTTTCCCCTTCCTGCTTCATAAATTATCTAATGAATGAAGTGAAAATGGTGAATTTTAAGAAGAAAACTGACGCTTATCATCAGACTCGTAGGTCAACAGGATGTCGTCGAGTAACCAATAGAAAAGCATGCTATGTAATTTCGGTACAGACTTGTCACATTTGGGGGACGAGGTCAATTCATTGACCGAGTACACAGGATAAGCGGTACAATCAGATGGTACTGGTAGATCTAACGTTACCGGTATACATCTACGGTATGGCCTCGAACCATACTGCTTTCCCCATGAAATTAGCCTCCCCAAATCTTGAAAATGTGTAAGCTTTAATGTTGATCTAAAGGTTTTTTTCTGCTCTCACTGCTCACAAAATGTTGAATTTGTTTTTAAAAGTTAGATTTCTTTTGCATGATTGCTCAGCTGAGATTGGTGTAATGAGATGGTTGACTGTACAGACCCCTTCCTTGACCTTGATCTAACTGTTGGAATTATTGAGTAAATAGTTGATCCAGATAGGGTCTGTGGTCTGTTAATGTTATCAAAAATGTCACTTTTATTGTTTGATGACTGATTTCACGTTAGATAGTTGTTATATAATGACCATGATGACAGATGTTTTTCCAAGATCAAGCCATCCCCCCCCCCAAAAAAAAAAACACAATCTTGTATTTGAGCTTTTGAGGGTCTTTTTTTTTTTTTTTTTTTAGCCTTTCTGTGAAACTTCACCTCTTAACAAGTTTAGCTCCCTTGAACATATTCTCAAGCAGGGCCTGTCTTTTTTTTTTACTAAGTCAAGAAAACATACCCCTTCCTCATATTTGGTCTATTTGACACCATAATCACGAAAACTATCCATTCCATATGGTTTGTTGGTTATGACATGGGTGTGTACAGCAAAACAACATTTTGTTAGAACAAGAGGAAAAATTGTTGGCATTCCATTTGGCTGTTCATTCAGCCAAAGCCATTCTTAAAGTCATGCATAACTATATACGCACAGCTTTGTGAAACTGCTCCAGGGTGTTCAATGTAACACATCAAGATCAAGATCACATTTTGCGTACGGTAGTTCTATAAGTTGCTGTTATATACTTTGTCTTTTAGATGTACAATCTGTGATTTCGATTAACCTTGACCCTGTTATTTTTTATATTATAGGGTAGCAGCAGTGCCAGTCTTGAAGATGCAAGTCCTATAGAGGAACAACCTCCTCCCCCTGAACCTGTGCAGAAGGCTTACACAAAGGTAACAGACCATTCTTTTTATGTATGTAGGCAGAGTTCCCTCCCCCTTCTATTTAAGAGTTATGAATCCTTAGACCTCAAGCGATGTTTTCCCGGTGATGCAATCAGGCCAATGATTATTCCTGGTGATTTACATTTTTGCTGTATAAATAGTGGATTCCTGTTAGTGCAAATGTCTTTCTCATTGGACACTCCTGGCACTCCAGAGTTATTAATCAGCTTTAGCATTGCTGCCATTACATTGCTCTAGCATTTTAAGGAATTCAATTTCCTTCTTACTGGGTACCCATTGACTACACCTGGGTGTAAAGTGTCAAACATACAGTGTCTTGCCAAGAGACATTGTGCCATGGCAAGACTTGCTCCACAAACCATGTGATCCACTCTCTGGCGAAGTATTTTCCAGACCAAGACAGATATCGCAGGAGGTGATATCAGAAGGGATGCTATATTAAAATTTTCCCCTTTTTTGTGTTCTAGTGGTATGGAGAATAACCATATCAAATATCTTGAGAGTTAGCACATAAACCCAACCTCCTCCATCTCAACTAAAAAAGTTAATACTTAAGATATAAGTGAGGTTAGTGTATAACTATAACTATATTTGTTGATTATTTTCCAGTCTTTTTCTTTTGTCTTTCACAGGAGGACAGGGAGTTTTCCAACGATCCAGTGGAAGAAGCAGAGGTATATTTTTTTTCTTTACCTCCCCTTAAAGACATTGGTTAACATTGTTATGATTTTTTAAAAATCTTGTTTTGTTACTTGAAAATGGGATAAACATAAGGGTTATAGTGTAAAAATACCAGTCTGAAAGTTTCAAAGTATAATATCCACAGGAAGTATTTTAAAATATAAAAAATATGAACCAATGTTTGAAAAATATACGAGGGCCGGTTGCACAGAATAGACATAAGGAGTGCGCATGCGCATGTGACTCACCTTACCATACTGTGTGTACTGGCGAATCACGCGGCGGGAGGCACATAACGGCATTTTCAAATTCAAGCAAAGTGGCCCTCTTAGTGATTGTCTCGTGAGACGAAGGATAATAAAATCGCCGTTTGCGTCTAACTTACACTTTTTCATTCCAAATTATGGTTGGTTTCAGGGTTTTTGAGTACAAATACAAGTACTTATACACATGTTTCATCTTAGTTTTAGAATTTTGTAAATCAGCTATTCACAAAGTTAGCCAATGCCTTTAAGGCTTGTTCATATATGAAGCGGAAAACCCCCCGCAAATTAACCTCACACTCATTTTACGCGTAAATGAGTGTGAGGTTAATTGCTGGGGTTTCCGCTTCATTTACACGTAAATGAATGGGGATATGAGGTGACATACGAAAAATTGCTCAGGCAAAAATGATCTTTTTGCCTCCTGATGGTAAAACGGTATGGATCAATCAAGTTCTTATAAAGTTGGTGCAAAGTGTGACATCACAAGTTTGTGCAACTTTTGGAAAAACTCTCTATGTGCGGTGAACTATTATTAATGTGTTAATCAGAGATGCCAACTGTTCCTTTTTTGCAGTATTTTGTACTTTTTTTTACAAAAAATACTGCAGGTTTCATGGAAAATACTTTTTTCCCCAAATTGTATTACTACACATGTCTCTTGCAGAAAATGAGAAAATACTGTTTTTCCACCCCAAATACTATTTTCATCCCTCAACTCAAAATACCGCAGTGCTTTGTACAAGGTTGGCATCCCTGATTAATGCATGTCATATTACATACATGTACGTGGCACCGTTTACCATGTCATGTGTGAAATTTTAAAAACCTGGGGGTTTTCTGCAGGGGTTTGCTGCTGATTATGTGAATAGGTCTTTAACCCATTCCTGACAGGAATTATTTAAAGCCTAATTTGATCAGCTTTTATTCTTCAAATTGGCAACACCAACATTTTTATTTTATTGCTACTTTTTTCTTATAAAACGTCATGTATCTGAAATGAATATAAATTGGCAGAAATTATGATGAGAAGTCAAAAAGTTGCCAATTTGCAGGGGAAAACGGGGATTTTAAACTTTCTATCACATTGCCAATTTAAGGATTTTAATGCTTATTTTCCTTTAAAACATTTTAGCATCAAACAACGAATATTGATGCAACCAAAATGGGCACAGTTTGTGTAGAATTTTTTACTCTTTCTGCTCATGTATTTGGTATGATTTTTAGGGCTTTGCATCAAAAGATATTGGGCCAAACCACAAAATGTGGACCTCTGTCACGAATGTGTTAATGTGTAGTTTATTGTTCTTCATACATGTACAGCACAAAGGGAACTCGTTAATTTGTCCTATTGGATGTTATATTTGTAGCGCTGTCTCAAAATTTACTTTAAAACTTGTATTGTTGAAATGCCATGCTTGTGGAATGTGGAGAATCTAATATTGAAAAGTTCAATTTTTTTCTGCAGCTGAATAACCCACTGAGCTCTAAAACATGTTCACCAGTATCTCATCATAAATTGTGACATGTTCACTTTGGGATATGCCTAATCCATTGCACATGTTAACCCATTCGTGACCGAGGGTCCACATTTTGTGGTTTGGTCTAATAACTTTTGATGCAGATCTCTAAAAATCATACCAAATACATGAGCAAGAAAGAGCAAAAAATTCTACACATACTTTGTCCATTTTCATTGCATCAGTATTTGTTGTTTGATGCTGAAATTTTTAAAAAGGAAAATAATCATTAAAATCCTTAAATTGGCAATACAATGAAAATGTTAAAATCACCGTTTTTCCCTGCAAATTGGCAACTTTATGACTTCTCATCATACATTCTGTCAATTTATATTTATTTCAGATACATGTTTTATAAGAAAAATGTAGCAATAAAAGAAAAAATGTTGGTGTTGCCAATTTGAAGAATAAAAGCTGATCAGATTAGGCTTTAAATAATTCCTGTCACGAATGGGTTAAATGCAAATAAATTACATAGCAATGGTGTCTTCCTGAATGAACTTTGAGCTCCCACAAGTAATTTCCTGTCAAAATAACATTCTTTATAATCTGTACTATGGTTTGAATTGTCTCTGTGCTAACAGGTCATTGCAAGCATAGAACAACAGTACTTCACTGAAGATGACTTTGACTGCAGCAACTATGAACTTGAGGTACATGAAAATCTTGCAGTTCTTACTTAATATTACCTTATACTCACCTTATTGAAGTTAATACTGATAATATAGGTCTTAAAAATCTTGTACTAAAAGCAGATTTTCACATTGCATTTTTATCAAAATATGGCCTATAAATTTCAATTTGCATGTTTTTTTTGGTTTGTTTTTTGTTTTGTTTTTTTAAAACCTTTCAGCTGTCAATAAGTCAAGTATTTTTGTAGGGTGTTTTATATTGTCATTTACATGCTGTCCTTAAGTATTAGGGACACAGGTCCTATCTTGATGGTGTTGCATAGAAAATAACTTAAAAGAGCAATATTTATTTTTAAATTTTTTTCACTTAACTTATGATGACTTAAACACATTGACACTTATGTGGAGTCTGACATTTTTCCCATAGAAACTCACATCAGAGCAACTCGATCTCTCTGCCATTGATGAAAACAGAAACAAGCTACGACGTCAGCTGCAGGCAGTGAGTAGAGTATGATAGGATATTGCATGATACAGGTCCCTGTTTCGTAAAACTTGTTATCAGTAACAAATGCCGCATTTCTGTGATAAATTTGCTGTCAGCCAATCAGATGCAAGGATTTCAGTAGCTTATAACAGTTACTGCTACTTGTTATTGATAACAAGTTTTGTGAAACAGGGCCCAGGTGTTGACTACCTTGAGGGGCATGGTTAAAACTCCATATAGTTCAAGGTGATATCTGTACTGTGCTGAGCTCAGAGGTGAAGTCAAGAGGCATGTTACAGTTTCAAGGTCACTGCAGAGGCAGCAGAGCTATAGCTTTAACCGTGATCCGAAAAATAACTACACATATCCATCGTTAATGTCATACTCATCTGTTGCATCACTGCTTTTTACGCGCAAGAACAACTATGCAATATACTAGAATAGAATTGAATCTTTTTTATTGTGCCTGCATGTAGCTTTACAATGAATTTTATATGAATAGATTTTTTTTTTCCTTTTTTTTTTTTTGCAAGCCTGCAGTTTTGTGAGCTTAACAAATTTATCCTGAAAGCACAGTTAATATTCTCTGTGAACTTCATGATGATAGAAACAAGAGTAATTTCATCATTTCATTTTATCATGGAACATTCACTTTTTTTCCAAAGTTTTATGTGGATTTTCTCTATTTATCATTTGCTTTCAGGTTTCTAAGAAATTTTCAGATGTTGTGCTGGAAAATCAATCTTCATATACCAAGGTAACAAAAAATAATCAGAAGTAAAGTTACACCGTGCCTGCACAAGTGTGATACGAATGAGAGTTCTGCTATGTTGTGCATGGATCAGTAAGCATGCAGGGGTTCTAGCATAGGCCTGAATGTAGCTGTTATATTGCTTTAATTTCAGATATTTAAAGGGGGTACCCAATGCTGAAACCATGTTAGTTCATTTAAAAGAGCATGATTTTATTAGCAGAAAATCATCTGCCTAAAGTTTTTTTAAAAGTCGTGTTGCCAAGGAAATCCCCAAATGCGGTAAGATTTCAGGATATTTTTGACCCCTCAGCTGTGTCCGAGTTTCAACTGGGTACCCACTTTGACGTCAAAATGACGTCAAAGTGGGTATTTGTCGCGCACTTCTAGCAAAATGCGCGCAAGGTATAATACATATTGTACAGTCCAGCGCGCAACACAACTGCAGTGCGCGAAGCTGGGTACCCACTTTTACGTCATACCTCATACTCAATGTTTTTGGTCAGCTCTCGACTTTTAATGAGAAAATTAGCCAAAGTGCATTGATTTCGATTGAAAATCAACAAATTTTTAATGTTATCCTTCTTAGAATTCTATTCTCGATCATATATCAAAAAAAAAAATTACCATTGTGTAATCACTTTAAAGACGCTAGGTCGTGGGCTTTCATGGGGAATGGATCATAATTTGCTGACACCAGACTTTGTGAAAAATACCTGTAATAGAGCTACATTTCTGAAGCACAGCAAAACAAGCTGTCCCACCACAAACATTCTTCGGCATGCTTCGTGCATTCTTGGGCCAGGGAAAGTGAGATAATGACTTTGCCATATGGGGAAAGGGTGAAGTATACAGAGCATTACATAAGGTCTGTTGGTCATAAAACTCACAGTGATGGACAACACCTATTACTGGGTAAGCACCCATGGTGTCGAATTCCCCATGAAAGCCCACGACCTAGCGTCTTTAAACTAAAATTCACTGGAAATCATGAATGGATTATCACACTTATCTTTTCATGCTAGGTATATTTAGGTGTATTTAATCATTTTTGTGCAAATTTTGTCTTTGCTACCAAAACTGTAGTTTTGTCTGATGTTGTGTACAGAAATGAGTAGAGAATGCTGCTTTGCAAGAAATATCAAACAGAGAAATGTCAGTATGTAGAAACTGAAATAGTGAAAGAAAATTGATACTTTGACATTGGAAAGTATAATGTGGGCATTGTATAATGGGATTTCATAAAAATTGAGAAAGTAGTGTTATATGAAGATATTATTCTAAGTCATTAAATTAGGCTATTGTTTGATTTTATTAGATATATGAAATAAATAATGATATATGTACATAAAAAATTATACTTTCTCAGGAACTGCAAAGAGTTATGGAATTACAAGCTTCTCTGCAGAAAGCGAGTGTAATCTGCATGAATGGTCGAAGGTATGTATGCTTCTACCAAACTAAAATTTTGACAAAATGTCACTTTCTTACCTTGTCTTAGTTTTTAGGCCCTAAACCCCCTAGGTGTAATCATAACCAGATCATTCGATCTTGTGTTCTGAATTGTTTGTGTGTTTTTGTTTTTATCATTGAGATTTACCTTGTGCTGTATGCAGAAATACTTGCAAAAAATACATGCACATACTCCAAGTGTGTGTGGGGTTGTCCCAAAGTAGAGTTTGTAAGCTTTGCAGCAATCCCAACATTACTAGTCATGTCGAAAATGGTGTGTTTGTATGCTGTTCAATCAACAGTTTAGAATAATTTCTATGATATGTTGTGTGCAGATGGACTAGGTCAAAAACATACAGTATAGTACCAGATGAATGTCACATTGGCATTGCCTTACTGATTAAATTGTGGCCTTTACACCGTACCAGAAAAATGATTGAAATATTACAGCATTTGCTACTGTTGGTATAGCAGTCAGGAGCTTGAGGACGGTAAGAACATGCTTACCAAAAGGTCGAGAGTGAGTTGGTCCTTTTCAGGACCACACTCATTTCCGGTTTCATGACATTTGCTCCAACGACAGTTGCTCCCATAGAAATTCTGCACGTTAAGCCAAATATAAAACCTAACCCCAAACCTAACACCAACCTTAATCCTTCTCCTCACATTATTCTGAACCCAATCCCCTGTCACAACCCTAAACCTAAACCCTATGTCTTCGGAAAAATTAAAGGGAAAGTCCACCCCAGAAGTTTCACTGTTTCAATAAAAGGAGATAAATTTGAACAGCATTTCAAAAGAGAAATGAGCAAAATCGGTCAAAGAATAAGAAAATTACACTCATTTACATTTTCTAGTAAATTACTCTCGGCTCTGCAAATTGGCAACACTTATGACATCATATGCTAGCAGGTCTCCATTCACTTTGTACATGAAAATTCACATTTTCTCAATTTTCTTGGAAGTTGCACATTTTCTCACCCCATAGTCAAAGTATGTTATGTAAAAAACAATTCTTCTGAACATACCTTGACTATGGGGGTAGAAAATGTGTAACTTCCAAGAAAATTGAGAAAATGTAAAATTTTATGTACAAAGTGAATGGAGACCTGCTCAATACGATGATGTCATCAGTGTTGCCAATTTGCAGAGCCGAGAGTAGTTTACTAGAAAATGTAAATGAGTGTAATTTCCTTATTCTATGACCGATTTTGCTCATTTCTCTTTGAAAATGCTGTTCAAATTTAACTCCTTTTATTGAAACAGTGAAACTTCAGGGGTGGACTTTGCCTTTAAGACAGGAGCAATTGTCGCAGGAGCAAATGTCATGTCACCTCATTTCCAATAAGGAATCAGGAGCTTGTCCATGTCCTCACAACAAATTGGTAGATTCTTTGGTATCAGTGTAAATAAGATATGAATCATCCCTGTTATTTTCTCTTTTACAGAAGTTCTTGCTCACAGCTTTAAATTTTGCATGAGATTGAAAGTAACTAAATTTGACCTTTTGTTATCGCTCTTCCATCAAATTAGGCAACTGTCCATGACAAAGCAAGGTTTTACGGTAGCCAGCCTGCGAATCTTGAAGAATCACCGAAAGAAGCAACAACTTGTAGGACTACTCAAATCCCTTCACACCATTGACACACTGGTAGGTTTCTTCTCAAAAGTGCCCCATTCTACCCCCCCCCCCCCCGAAAAAAAGAGGATGGGGAATATGAATTGGTGATGTAAATGAGTGAGAGAATTTGGGGGGGGCGGGGGCAGGTGTTAGGTGCAAGACTTGCCCCTATGTGTACTCGCCATTCTCTTTGTTTCTTACAAGATGCAGAAATGTGGTGCGTGAAATGCATATCTTTTCTTATGTTGTTCCAGCATCTTATATGCAAATTCGTCAACCACATTGTGTGTGTGAATGAACCTTCCTGAGGGGTAAATCCATATTAGAACCTTGGAATAATGGTATTAATAAATAACACCTATTAGTTATTGTTGAATTTACCATCAGGTAAATTTACTCCTTCGTTCTGTCATGTATTCTATGTTTAGTTTGCAAATACACAGAGAAAAGAGGGCCCACAAATAATCTTGACCATCTACTTTATTTCAGGGCAGATATATTTCAAACTCACTCTATCTTTTTTGTGGCTATTAGTTTGTTTTGAAGTTCGCTTGTTGTGTTGTGAGCTTTTATTTAATTAAATCTTTGTATTTTCTGTTGTACAGCAAAGAACTGACATCAGACTGCGTGAGCTAATGGAAGTAAGTTTATATGTTAAATTAAAGTGTACTTTTTTTTCCCCAAAAATTGTCATAGAGGTGTAACTGGTGGAAAAGGTGAAACTTGAGAAAGCTAGTGTAGTTAACCTGTTGATTACTTAATTCTCTAATTCCCATAGGTTTAGTGCAGGGCCCACACGGTTCTTGTACATGTAGGCAATGTGATAAATGATCGTATGCACGTACAGCAGGAATAACTGGGTGTGTTATTGGGGGAACTATAGGGCTAATAAGCGATCCAAGTCCCCTACTAGCTTAACCGTTGCCCTCGATAAACATGGCAGTGACTTGATTACCTGACTTGATTACCGTCGCAGACTCGAGTTCCTCATGATACATGTAGGGAGATTTGAATACCAGTTGACCAGATTGGTGACTCGAGTCGCTGCGATAAACACGATATGATTTGAGTTGTGTGCAGAAGCAACAGGCTCGGACCCGGTTTTGCGAACTCAAATCGCAACAATAAACACTACATCCAGAGAGACCACTTGTGAGCGCGATTTGTGTTTGCGACTTACCTCTTTCTAATATCTAGAAAGCGAGTCCCCCTAATAAACACATCCTCAATTGGTAAAGTCTTGTTCACATATGCAGTGAAAAACCCCTGCTGTGCCCCCCCCCCCCCCCCCCCATGGTTTGTTTTGGGCGTAAATGGTATTTTGAGGAAGTGCTAGAATTTTTTTTAGGAAAAAAAAAAACACAAGGGAAAAAATATCCTAAGTGCTTCCTGGCAGTAAAAAGGTGTGGACCAATCAGAGTCTTGTAAAGTCAGCTCAATATATGATATCATGAGTATTGCCTGTGTGGCATTTGGCATAGCTCAAGCATAAACTAATTTTGATGAGCTGGGCATCTCATCATAGTGGTGCAGTTTACCATGACATATGTTGAACTAAATATAATGCAGGATTTTGCTTCGGGGGGGGGGGGGGATTACTGCTAGATATACGTGAATGAGCCTTAAAGACCACAATTTCTTATTTCCTTTGAATGGTCTCTCTCCCTGTAATCTGTGCTAAAGCATTCTGCTTTTGAAAATTGCGTTTCTTGATTCCTTTAAAGAGAAGCTTGATTCTGGGAAAGGTGAAAAATAATTTGCGAGCTTTCTCTTTCTTTCCATGTTATGAAAAATATCATAGTAAAAATGTCCCCAAGAAAGGATTGCTCTTCAAATGTCCTCAAATTGGAAAAATGACAAAAATCTGAAAAGTGGGGGGGGGGGGGGTAACATTCATGCTAGATTTGTTTGTGATCCCATATACTAATTTCTTTGTGCAGTGCAAGTACGTTTTAGGGAATGTAAGTGAATTTTATATCAATTTGATAATCTCCAAATTCCACACAAGACACCTGTGTTTATATACAACTGATCTAACTCTCCCAATTGCTTTGGAACAGTTTCTTTTGCATTATGATCACATGACCAGAAGTCCAGTTTATCTTTAAGTTGTTTTTATTATGCAGGTTTCATTGCATTTGAGTTAGCACCGCCAGTAAGGAAATATACCCATTGTTATTTTGACAGGAAGAGGACTACCCTGGTGCTATTCAACTATGCCAAGAATGTCAGAGGGCTGCTAGTAATTTCAAACACTACAAGTGCATCAGGTAAACCAGAAAGGGCTCTTGAACTTAGAGTATTTGTAAAGAAGTATTAAGCCGTTGACTACTGAATTATCATATTCCCCATATGTTTAACACATGGACTACCCACTTCCAGTAGGCGACAGGTTAAGAAATACATAATTTAAATTCAAAGGTTACCAGTTAGATAAAAGGAACTTAGTTTAAAATAAGGAATTATGTTGATACAAAAAAGGACAAAAGCTACAACAATTTTACCCTGCATTCTCTGTATGAATGGTTAGGGAGTATGATAACATGAAGTATTCAGCCCAAATAATATGTAATATGTATATAAGAATTTGATTGAAAATACAGATCATTTAATCAAAGAAGCTAGAACATGCAGATCATAGATGTAGAAAATACTTTATCAGTATGAAAGATGTTTCATCCAATTTCATGATTTGATTTTTTTTTGTTGTTGTTCAGTGAACTAAGCTCCAAGCTTCAAGACACATTGGAAATGATTGAGGTTTGTGTTTTTTTCTCTTTCTGTTACATACCCTTATTTCTGTGTTTTACCCATCCATGCATTTGATGAAAGGCTCTTACTTCCACTTCCATATAAAGTGAAAATAGTAGTGTATTCAGTTGGTTGATGTAGTTACCGTAGATATTCATACCGACCTGTCATTTAGGAATTGCAGCAAATGAATGATTATGTGGAGAAATTTTCAAGCTAAACTTGGTATCCAAGTGCCTTACCTAGGGGAAGTACCTCTTGGATTACATACTTAAAGGCATTGGCTAACTTTGTGAGCAGCTGATTTAAAAAATTCTCAAACTAAGATGAAACATGTGTATGAGGACTTGTATTTATACTCAAAAACCCTGAAACCAACCATAATTTGGAAGGAAAAGCTGTAAGTTAGACGCAAACCGCGATTTTATTAGCTTTCGTCTCGAGAGACACTGAACTAAGAGGACCGTTTGCGCGAATTAAAAAATACCGTTATTTGCCTTCCGCCGCGTGATACGTCAATACACACAGTGCGGTCCGTTGAGTCATGTGCGCATGCGCACTCCTTACGTTGGGTCTATGCAACCGACCCTCGTATATTTTTCAAACATTGGTTCACATTTCTAATATTTAAAAATACTTCCCGTGGATATTATGGTCTGAAACTTTCTCACTGGTATTTTTACACTATAACCCTAATGTTAATCCCATTTTTAAGTAACAAAATGAGATTTTTTTAAAATCATAACAATGTTAGCCAATGCCTTTAAATGTTACACGCTGTTCATTTATCCAGCTTATAATTATCCATGTAAGTATATGTGTATATTTATGTATGAGAATATTCATGTGTGAGTAATTATTTTTTTGTGTGGAAGGCATGAGAGCTAATTTGAAATATTGTGAAAGATTAATTTCTATAATCTATTTCACTCTCTTTTTAACAAATTATCTTTCATAATGTATAGAATAGTTGTTCACAATGTTCAAGTGAAAAAAGTATTGGAGAAGTTATGTCTCAAATTTTAGAATTATTATTTTCTAAATGTATCTTATGATATGTTTAGAAAATAAATTTGTGATTTGTAATTTGTTATACTATAAATTGTGAATGTAATCTTTCTTTGATAACAGGAACAACTTGATAATGCCCTGGCCAAGATCTGCAGCAACTTTGACATCAGGAACTACGAAAAACTACAGACGGCTTATAGGTTATTGGGCAAAACACAGGTCTGTAACAAACCTACATGTACCATAATTTTTTCTACCTATTGTTTTCTGATGAAGTTTATGAAAAAAGGAATTGGAACAGGCATAATTATTTAATCTTCTAAAATCTCCCTTATACAAGAAGGTGAAAATAGAAAGTCTTTAGTAGATGCAATTCTAGCTCTGCCAGCAGAAATTATGATTAAAATCACTCATCAGCTTGTGTTTTTTTTTCTTAAAATTTCTTCTATTTCTTCTTTAGACTGCAATGGATCAACTTCACATGCATTTTACCAGTGCAATCCACAATACAGCATTCCAAATCATCCTCGGGTATGTTCAGCTTGTCAGTGGACCTACTGATTCCAGGTTCCAAAAGATGCCCTACAGGGATCTATGCTCGGTAAGAAAGGGGTTGAGGGCTGGTCACACATCACTGTCAATATAACTATGAAGTTAATATAGTGTGGGAAAGATATCAATATTGTTCATCATCTTATGATAATGAGCCTTCAGCACTGCATTCTTTTGTAGTTAAAGTTATTGTTTAGTAATCAGAAGTATGTGACTGGCCTTAATCAAATCAATGCTTATTTTTATTCTTACTCTTACGCCTATGTAAAGCGCTGTGAAACAGCTTGTAGTTCGTAAGAGCGCTATAGAAATGTTATTATTATTATTATTATTAAAGCGATCCAGTAACTTTGTTATTATCATTATTATTATTTGCCTGGGAGGCGAAAAGCGAACTGAATCACTGTAACCCTCAGGTCTCTCCTCCTGATATCACTGATTGGGGGTGTGCAGGTGGACCGCATACACTGGGGTTTCCCCCTACTCTCATACGAATAGTGCAGTGGGTTCTTAACATGCAAAGGTGGTGACTCTCCTCTACACGGGGCCTCCATTTAATGTCCTGTCCGAGGGATAGGCTTGATTTAATGAATTTTTGAATTTTAATGTGTATGTTTTGTAAATATGTTCAGAAGGATATATAAACAGCCAGCGATACAAAGATTTTGACATATAAAATGTTAATTATCAAGGTATCTATCCCTGAATACCGCCATTTTCAAAACCATCCTTTTGAATAACACTTAAAACTGTGAATAAAAAACGTCTGGCATTTCCGGTCACTTGTTTATTTTCACTTTTTGTGAAGCACATGATTATGCCTTTGAAGAGCATTTTTCAGGGCTTTATATTTACACAATATTACATACACTGATAGCATGTAGGGCCTTGCCGCTCAGATCGTCAAAAGTTACTGAACGGCTTTAAGTGTTACAAAGGTATACTGTCAATTCATGTCTGTATATAGAAAGTTGAGAACCAGTAAAGCTGGAAATTCATCTGTGAACTTATTCCTTTCAAAGCTATGTTGAAGTATATAGTCATAGCCATGTCACATGGAAAGGATTATTGTTCAAATTCTCTCAGTCTTAAAAAAATATGAATAGAATGGTGTTCATGTCTTGGCAAAATTTCAGTTGCAGCGCATTTTACATCGTCCCTTGTACAAATATTTCTTTGTATTTCTTCACTATAGTCTGTCATGAATCACATTTTTCATTGGTATACAATTCCAGCAAATTCACATGGAGACATACATCCCCTGTTTGGTGGATTTATGCAAGGCATTGTGGGAAGTAATGAAGAGTTATTACAAGACGTTAGAATGGCATGACAACCAGGAAACCACTGACCAGGCCACAACTCCAGAATCAGGTTTGTAAAATTGTTTTTTGTAGGGTTTTTTTTTTTGTGGGTATCCTCGTAATTTGTGAGATTTGTCTGTTTACCCTAAAGCTATTAAATCTACAGGCTGTGTTAGGGGATTTTTCCCTTTGTCACACTCCCATAAACTTGTAACTGATATTAGTAGTGCTCATTGCGATAAAGAGGGAGACGATTTTCATTCTATATGAAACAAGACATACATGTAATATTTATTTGATTATGGCCATGTTGTCCTCATTTTACATGGCAGCACTATAATTATACTTGGTGATATTGTCTCATATTCCCTCAAAGGCTGTCAGTATTTTAAAATTTTTGTATTGTTTCTTTTTGGCATTCTCTTCGTGCTGTCATATGTTACATGCAAAATGTTTTTGTTACATGTGTATTTTTATAGAAGAAATCCAGCAGACAAGTGATGTCGAGGAGTCCTTCAGCAGACGATACATTAGGAAGAAACTAGAACATGGTCTAGCTAGGATATGGCAGGTGAGTAAATACCAATATCAGGCAAGTTATTTCACTGCTGTGGTCAGTATGCTCACATTTAAATTTCACAGTATTAGCAATCATTATTGACACTTTTGGTTACGATGTGATTGATGTGAACAAATCTGTATAAGTGTAGAGACCTCTGCATGCTATACGATCGGACTGCGACCAGATTTTGGGACAAATGGCAATTTGCTTTAAATATGGAAGTTTAAACAAGTGAAATTATCTTATTGGAGGTTTGGAATAAAATATAAGAATACTAAAATCAAAATTTTGGTAAGTGCAAGCCTGTAGTTCAGAGTAAAGGCCAAATTCAGCTTCAAATCATGGCCTATCGCAAGATTGCTGTGATGTTGCTATGATTGGGAATGACTTCGCTTTTATACCTACAAAGATGCTCGCAGTTGCCTGGAGTTTTAACTTTAGTATTCATACAACAATTTAGAACTTTAGACAGCATAGTTTTCCATGAATATGAATCAGGGAAAAAAAATACACAGGGACTCGGGCGAATTCGCCCCCAAAACGCCAAAAAGAGCCCTGGAAAACTAAAAAAGAGCCCCTGAAATTCTCATAGGGTCGAACGTAAACTGTAATACAATGTAGAAAATTTGGGTGGGCTCAAAGAGTAGCCCCGGAAAAAAAAAATTAATTTTTTCCCTGATATGAATGTTCTTATCAAATATGATTTTTTTTCCAAAATCGGATCGCAGACAGATCGTGTAGTGTGCGTTGGGCGTTGATAGACAACTTTTCATTGTTATTTCATACCAGAATACTCTATGAATGGGCATAGAGTCTATGTTTATGCTGTAGTGTTATCTGTATTAGAGTGTTTCTTAAAATCTTGATTTTCTCTCACTCTCCCTCACTCTTAGGACGTCCAGCAAAAGGTCAAGACCTACCTTCAGGGGACTGACCTGTCTAGCTTCAAATACGATGATTTCATCTATGTCCTTGATCTTGTCAACAGGTGTGTAGCTTTCTCCCTTTACTTGCTTGGAATCTTGCTGTTCTAGTAACTTAGCCTATTAGAGGCAAGGGTCTGTTGTTGTTTGATTTGTTATTTTTGATTACTATTTTTCATTAATCAAATTTTGTCTGCATGTAGCAAAACCTACCATTGATTGTTTGACAGTGAAGTAAATTGTACAAAGAAAGTGGATGTAATTCAACAGAAATATGATCTGATTACCAACTTGATTGTATACTTAAATTTCATACATGTAACTACGTCAGTTCTGTATATTTTGTTTTGCAATGATTTGAGTGAATTTGGTGGTTAGCAACTGACACTGTATGTTAAAATCTGTAGGCCCCTTTGCATAAAACTTATCATTAATAGTAAATCTGCCAACAATGGTAACTACCATGGCAACATTGCTCAACAGCCAATCAAATCAAGGTTTCAATGGAAGTTACCACTGATGGCAAAGTTACCATCAGTGGTAAGTTTATGCAACAGGGCCCAGGTTTCACTACCCGACTTAAGTTACTAGTCATTGTCTTCCTACTTTAAACTTAGGGTCGGTTTTCACGGGCATGTGCATGATTCACGAAGGATGCAAATGGCAAAGTCCAACATTGTATTTTAGACTCCTAAAGTTTGCTAAACAAGCACTGGGGTTTGGAAGTATCATCAATGGTTTGTTTTTAGTTCTTCAGGAGTTTGAAAAAAATTGAAATTTCTTGCGACCCTTTCCAGGATCCCGCGAACAACAATTGACGATGCTTCTGAACTCCTGCACATTTTTGGCAAACTTTTGGAGCACAAAAATTTTGGACATTGCCACTTTTTAAACATTTTTTTCGACGATTTATTTGCATGCCCATGAAAAGTGGTCTTAATGTTATAAAAAAGAGAAAAATTTATGAGAAAAACAATTTGGATGAGAGAGCTACATGTACAGTGTAATGCATGAATTTGTGTGTACCATCTCTTGTCACAGGTTAATTTCTGTAGGGGAGGAGTTCTGTGGCAGTAAATCAGAGGGACTGCATGATTCCATCAGACAACAGAGCTTGAATTATTTCAAGGGCTATCACAGGTATGAGATCAGACAACAGAGATTGAATTATTTCAAGGGTTATCACAGGTATGAGATCAGACAACAGAGCTTGAACTATTTCAAGGGCTATCACAGGTATGAGATCAGATAACAGAGTTTGAATTATTTCAAGCGTTATTACAGGTATGAGATCAGACAACAGAGTTTGAATTATTTCAAGGGTTATCACAGGTATGAGATCAGACAACAGAGTTTGAATTATTTCAAGGGATAGCACAGGTATGAGATCAGACAACAGAGTTTGAATTATTTCAAGGGTTATCGCAGGTATGAGATCAGATAACAGAGCTTGAATTATTTCAAGGGTTATCACAGGTATGAGATCAGACAACAGAGTTTGAATTATTTCAAGGGCTATCACAGGTATGAGATCAGACAACAGAGTTTGAATTATTTCAAGGGTTATCACAGGTATGAGATCAGACAACAGAGTTTGAATTATTTCAAGGGTTATCACAGGTATGAGATCAGATAACAGAGTTTGAATTATTTCAAGGGATACCACAGGTATGAGATCAGATAACAGAGTTTGAATTATTTCAAGGGATAGCACAGGTATGAGATCAGGCAACAGAGTTTGAATTATTTCAGGGGCTATCACAGGTATGAGATTAGACAACAGAGCTTGAATTATTTCAAGGGTTATCACAGGTATGAGATCAGACTACAGAGTTTGAATTATTTCAGGGGTTATCACAGGTATGAGATCAGACTACAGAGTTTGAATTATTTCAGGGGTTATCACAGGTATGAGATCAGATAACAGAGCTTGAATTATTTCAAGGGCTATCACTGGTATGAGATCAGACAACAGAGTTTGAATTATTTCAAGGGCTATCACAGGTATGAGATCAGATAACAGAGCTTGAATTATTTCAAGGGCTATCACAGGTATGAGATCAGATAACAGAGTTTGAATTATTTCAAGGGTTATCACAGGTATGAGATCAGACAACAGAGTTTGAATTATTTCAAGGGCTATCGGCCTATCGCTGGTATGAGATCAGACAACAGAGATTGAATTATTTCAAGGGCTATCACAGGTATGACATCAGACAACAGAGTTTGAATTATTTCAAGGGCTATCACAGGTATGAGATCAGACAACAGAGTTTGAATTATTTCAAGGGCTATCGGCCTATCGCTGGTATGAGATCAGACAACAGAGATTGAATTATTTCAAGGGCTATCACAGGTATGACATCAGACAACAGAGTTTGAATTATTTCAAGGGCTATCACAGGTATGAGATCAGACAACAGAGCTTGAATTATTTCAAGGGCTATCACAGGTATGAGATCAGACAACAGAGATTGAATTATTTCAAGGGATAGCACAGGTATGAGATCAGACAACAGAGTTTGAATTATTTCAAGGGCTATCACAGGTATGAGATCAGATAACAGAGTTTGAATTATTTCAAGGGCTATCACAGGTATGAGATCAGATAACAGAGTTTGAATTATTTCAAGGGCTTTCGCAGGTATGAGATCAGACAACAGAGTTTGAATTATTTCAAGGGCTATCACAGGTATGAGATCAGACAACAGAGTTTGAATTATTTCAAGGCTTATCACAGGTAAGAGATCAGACAACAGAGTTTGAATTATTTCAAGGGTTATCGCAGGTATGAGATCAGATAACAGAGTTTGAATTATTTCAAGGGTTATCACAGGTAAGAGATCAGACAACAGAGTTTGAATTATTTCAAGGGATACCACAGGTATGAGATCAGACAACAGAGTTTGAATTATTTCAAGGGCTCACAGTTATGAGATCAGACAACAGAGTTTGAATTATTTCAAGGGCTATCACAGGTATGAGATCAGACAACAGAGTTTGAATTATTTCAAGGGCTATCACAGGTATGAGATCAGACAACAGAGATTGAATTATTTCAATGGCTATCACAGATATTAGATCAGACAACAGAGTTTGAATTATTTCAAGGGTTATCACAGGTACGAGATCAGACAACAGAGTTTGAATTATTTCAAGGGCTATCACAGGTATGAGATCAGACAACAGAGACTGAATTATTTCAATGGCTATCACAGGTATTAGATCAGACAACAGAGTTTGAATTATTTCAAGGGTTATCACAGGTATGAGATCAGACAACAGAGTTTGAATTATTTCAAGGGCTATCACAGGTATGAGATCAGACAACAGAGATTGAATTATTTCAATGGCTATCACAGGTATTAGATCAGACAACAGAGTTTGAATTATTTCAAGGGTTATCACAGGTATGAGATCAGACAACAGAGTTTGAATTATTTCAAGGGTTATCACAGGTATGAGATCAGACAACAGAGTTTGAATTATTTCAAGGGCTATCACAGGTATGAGATCAGATAACAGAGTTTGAATTATTTCAAGGGTTATCACAGGTATGAGATCAGACAACAGAGTTTGAATTATTTCAAGGGATAGCACAGGTATGAGATCAGACAACAGAGTTTGAATTATTTCAAGGGTTATCACAGGTATGAGATCAGACAACAGAGTTTGAATTATTTCAAGGGTTATCACAGGTATGAGATCAGACAACAGAGCTTGAATTATTTCAAGGGTTATCACAGGTATGAGATCAGACAACAGAGTTTGAATTATTTCAAGGGATAGCACAGGTATGAGATCAGACAACAGAGTTTGAATTATTTCAAGGGATAGCACAGGTATGAGATCAGACAACAGAGTTTGAATTATTTCAAGGGATAGCACAGGTATGAGATCAGACAACAGAGTTTGAATTATTTCAAGGGTTATCACAGGTATGAGATCAGACAACAGAGTTTGAATTATTTCAAGGGATAGCACAGGTATGAGATCAGACAACAGAGTTTGAATTATTTCAAGGGCTATCACAGGTATGAGATCAGACAACAGAGTTTGAATTATTTCAAGGGCTATCACAGGTATGAGATCAGACAACAGAGTTTGAATTATTTCAAGGGCTATCGCAGGTATGAGATCAGACAACAGAGTTTGAATTATTTCAATGGTTATCACAGGTATGAGATCAGACAACAGAGCTTGAATTATTTCAAGGGATAGCACAGGTATGAGATCAGACAACAGAGTTTGAATTATTTCAAGGGTTATCACAGGTATGAGATCAGACAACAGAGTTTGAATTATTTCAAGGGTTATCACAGGTATGAGATCAGACAACAGAGTTTGAATTATTTCAAGGACTATCACAGGTATGAGATCAGATAACAGAGATTGAATTATTTCAAGGGCTATCACAGGTATGAGATCAGATAACAGAGTTTGAATTATTTCAAGGGTTATCACAGATATGAGATCAGACAACAGAGTTTGAATTATTTCAAGGGCTATCGCAGGTATGAGATCAGAGTTTGAATTATTTCAAGGGCTATCACAGGTATGAGATCAGACAACAGAATTTGAATTATTTCAAGGGCTATCGCAGGTATGAGATCAGACAACAGAGTTTGAATTATTTCAAGGGTTATCACAGGTATGAGATCAGAGATACATGTTCTGAATCATTACAATCAGGTAGTTTACCATGGTGCTAAGAAAGCATGCATATGTTGTATGTTGTGGTTTTAGATCCAAGGGGGTCTTGAATTTTGTCCAAGGAATTATGTAAGGATGCATAGTCATTATGGAAATATTGTGAATGTCATGCAGAACGGCATGTAGGAGATGCATGTAAAAGGCTAGGTGATCAACCAAAACTTAATTAGCTAGCCTATTCTGTACATTTATACTTATACATCAACCAAGTGCTGAGAATCAGAGTGTTAATTAAATGTTTGTATTATTGGGAGTATGTAGAATCAAAATGTTGTTGAAAAGAGTGACAGAGGGTCCACATTATGTGGTTTGGTCTAATAACTTTTGATGCAGAGCCCTAAAAATCACACCAAATACATGAGCAAAAAGAGCAAAAAATTCTACACTTACTGTGCCCATTTTGGTTGCATCAATATTTGTTGTTTGATGCTGAAAATTTTTCAAAGGAAAATAAGCATAAAACTCCTTAAATTGGCAATGCGATGGAAAGTTTAAAATCATAGTTTTTCCCTGCAAATTGGCAACTTTTTGACTTCTCATCATATTTTCTGTCAATTTATATTTATTTCAGATACATGACATTTAATAAGAAAAATGTAGCATTAAAAGAAAAAAATGTTGGAGTTGCCAATTTGAAGAATAAAAGCTGATCAAATCAGGCTTTAAAATAATTCCTGTCATGAATGGGTTAAACTTTACATACTGTTCAGTGCCAGATGTCATGTGCTCCTGGCTTGAAAGGAGTGATAACCCCCAGTCACTGTACTGATATATTTGATTGATTGATTGATTGATTGATTGATTGAAAAGTTATTTATTGAAAAACCATATTGCAGCTCAAAAGCTGAACTGCATGGAACTTCTTGTCAAATGAAAAGAAGTTGACAGGTTGAAGGGAGGAGATTACATCTGATATATTTTTTTTTTCTCAGTAACCTTTGATTTAGTCAGTTTCCGGTTCTATGCAGATACTTTTTCATGTTTCTCCACAATGGTTATGATGCAGGGCAAGAATGGACGAGCTACGGATGTTCCTTGAGAACGAAGGCTGGGAGATGTGTCCTGTCAAGAGCAACTTCTCCTTCCAGAGCCTCCACGAGTTCAGATTCCTGCGGGAATACGACACCACCATTACCTCCACCTCCACCGGTAGTAGATCAGATGGGCGCAACGTACCCACATCACCGACGGGGCGTGGCTACTTCTCCAAGTATGCGGACCAAGGGAGTCCCTTTGATAAGCAGTTTGCATCAGATGAGGAGGAGGATGAAGCTACTGCAAATGGAGTAAGTATATGGCTATCTCACCATATTGTTGACCATGTTACCATGAGTGCCCCCCCCCCCCCCCCGAGCTATTTAGATGACTGGAAATGCCAGACCTTTTTACCCCATAGACTGCAGTGCTACACAAAAACGTATAAGTATATGGTTACCCAGTTTGGCTTTTGCAAACGGCAGAATTCAGTGATAGATATCTTGACAGTAGCATCTTATATTTCAAAACCAAATTCCTGGCTGTTTATCTAATCCTTCTGAACATCTTTATACAACACAGACACCTTGCTCTTCAATGAGCTGGTCCCCGTAACACAAAGATTTGCAATCAATCGCAGAGTTGTAGCAGCCAATCAAGACCACTGTTTCATGTGCATCTCGTTTAAAAAGGTGACCCTGGACCAATCAGAATGGTTGTTATGCCTCCGCCCACCGTAGGTGGTTGCCGGAGGCATTATGTTTTCGGGTTGTCTGTCCGTCCCGTTTTCGTTCTCGCGATAACTTAAGAACCGTTTGACAGATTGGCTTCAAACTTGGCTCATGTATGCACATGGAAGGGACAATGATCTCATTAGATTTTGGGGTCACAAGGTCAAAGGTCAAAGGTCATAGAGGTCATTATGTACATAGAAATGGTTTGTTTTCACCATAACTCAACAACCATTTGATGGATCAACTTCAGACTTGATTCATGTATGCATATGGGAGGGACAATGATCTAATTAGATTTTGGGTCTCAAGGTCAAAGGTCACAGAGGTCATTATGTACATAGAAATGGTCCGTTCTCGCGATAACCATTTGACGGAGCAGCTTCATACTTGGCACATGTATGCATATGGGAGGAACAATGATCTGATTAGATTTTTGGGTCTCGAGGTTAAAGGTCAAAGGTCATAGAGGTCATTATATACATGAAAATTGCTTGTTCTTACGATAACTTACATGTAACAACTCTGTGACGGTTCATCTCCAAACTTGGCTCATATATGCATATAGAAGTCTCATAATTGTCTCATTAAACTTGGGGGTCACAAGGTCAAATTTGTCATTTTATACATGAAAATAAAAAAATCAACATAAATGTGCCATATATTTGCGATCTGGCAATTGCGGAGGCATAAATTTTGACTACGCGCAGTCGAGGATTCATGTACCCTAGTTTTAAATTTGCGATTGATCGCAAACCTTTGTGTTACTGGCCCCTGGAGTGTGGTTTTTTTCCTTCTCTCTCTACATCTTTTCTGTAACTCTTTATTTCTCTGCATATAGCCTGAGAATGAGAGATTCCTTGGCTATGAAGATTCTGATGATAGTGATGTCCCTGATGAGCTCAAGCAGGACTATGTAGATGAGAAAACAGGAGAGCAGCCAGTCAAAAGGTATTGAAGAATTTTGCTCAAGAATTGCCAATTTGAAGATTTGCAGATTTTGATTGTCTTATGAGAAGAGCTGGTCAAAGGGTATAAAGAAATTTGCTAATGAATTGCCAATTTGCAGTTTTTCATATTTTGATTGTCATATGAGAATAGACAGTCAAAAGGTATTGAAGAATTTTTCTGATGAATTGCCAATTTGCAGATTCGCAGATTTTAATTGTCATATGAGAACAGCCAGTCAAAAGGTATTGAAGAATTTTGCTAATGAATTGCCAATTTGCAGATTCGCAGATTTTAATTGTCATATGAGAACAGCCAGTCAAAAGGTATTGAAGAATTTTGCTAATGAATTGCCAATTTGAAGATTTGCAGATTTTGATTGTCATATGAGAACAGCCATTCAAAAGGTATGAAGAATTTTGCTAATGAATTGCCAATTTGAAGATTTGCAGATTTTGATTGTCTTATGAGAACAGCCAGTCAAAAGATATGGAAGAATTTTGCTAAAGAATTGCCAATTTGAGGATTTGCATATTTTGATTGTTATATGAGAACAGCCAGTCAAAAGATATGGAAGAATTTTGCTAAAGAATTGCCAATTTGAGGATTTGCAGATTTTGATTGTCATATGAGAACAGCCAGCCATAAAAATGTATTGCCAATTTGAGGATTTGCAGATTTATATTGTCCTACTCTGAAACATTTTGTAAGCTGAAGGACAACAAAACATCCAAAACAATAATTTCTGTTGTACATTTCAGTCAGAATGTAAGAAAGAACTTGTACAAGATATCATTTTGAATATTCATGAGATTTTTCAACTCTCCATAATATGTCAATGTGAAAATTTTGATATTTTTGTGTATATTAAATTGTATTTTTGTCAGCATTACTTCCACTGTTCTTCTGTTTTGATTATTTTGTCTGCAGGAACTCTCTGAAGAAGAAAAAGGCAGAGAGAGCTTACAGTAAAGGTCCAATCCTTACTAACACAACATTGACAGTACTTAGGCTATGTGGTGAGTAACCAGAATATTAATGCTTTGCCATGATGCAGATGCAATCCTAAAAGTCTTGAATGAACACTTATTACTCTTTCAAGTGTACATGTTCCTTTTAATCATTATATCCCAGTGCCTACTGGAACTGGGTTGCCCCTGTATAAATCCTGCGACAATTAGAGGTCGATCCTTGGTAGGCACTTGATCGAAGAATATCTATCATACTTTAACTATTTCGTCAACGGAATAAACGCCATTGTCATCAATTTCATAACGACAAAAAAACGACCAGCGTCATGGGGATTCGAACCCTTGACTAGCATGACTAGTAATATATTGAGCTTTGACAGTGGTTTTAACCACTGCACCACGAGCAGTTGACGGTGCACTTTATTCATTTATACCCGGATTCATTTCATACCCGGATTCATTTCTAGTCTTAACTTCTCAGACCTGATTATTTTGTAAATTTTGTGCGCGCTTACACTAAGGATAGACCCAATTAGAGAATTGAGTAGTCAACCGGTTAATGCTCACATTTCTTTAAAGCAATCATATTTTACAAGCCGAAGCATCATTATGGCATTTGCCAAGATATTGTTATGATTTTTAACACATTTTGTAATACCTAATCTCAAACTTTATTTGCTAGTTTTGTTGTCATTGATCTGTGTTTGTTCAGGGAAATACATGAACATGATGTCAGTTCTGAAGCCTATAGCCTTTGACGTGGTCCTGTGCATGTCTCAACTGTTTGACTACTATATCTTTGCTGTCTACACTTTCTTTGCCACAGATGTGGTAAGTAGAGTTCTTACAAGATACAACAATTATAGTATATGACTTTTATCTGATTTGTAACTTATTGAATGCTAAGTCCAAGATAATTCCAGATAGAGTCATGAAAATAAATCTTTTATCAAAATCAAACTGTACTCAAAGCATCATTTCATCATCGCCCCAGTTTGTCAGCCCAATATTGATTATTTGAATCCTGTTTAAAGCGATAGGCATATTCCAGTCATTCTAATGTATGCCAGCTTTTTTTATTTTTTATTTTTTTTATTTAAAAGCCTGAATGAAAGTGCTGCTTGAGTTTTTAGAACAGTCTATTTATGGTATGTTTTAAAGATAGAAGAATGTTCACTATAAAAGCTGACATATTTGTCCTCCCATTCTCTGGCATTCTTTCCCTTTGTGTACCTTAAACTGAATTTTGTTTATCAGAGTACAACAAATGGAGTATATCCTGATATGGAACTCTTTAGATCATTGGAAAGGCTTACATATGATAAATTACTAGATGAAAAACAGCACTCGCGGATATCATTACGCGAATGGCATTAGGCCCCGCCTCTTTCAGGTCATTTGAAGGGGCCGATAAGCACCCGTTATCGCCATGATATCGATAACACTGTTGCATTATTCATATCTGTTGCGCGTATCAGTTTTATTGTGACACTTTGATTTAATGCACATTTGTTGCACATTTATTGTGCATTAACTGCATATGTGGTATGCTGATGCTTGTTATGTTTCGTAATGCGTATAAACAAATGCTACTAGTTGGAAGCGTCTTACAAAATGAATTATTCATTTTTAATCATGAATACTGATGGGTGCTTAGGTCAGCCTAGACAAAATGGCAGAGCTCTAGGGGTCTGGATATGACCCAAAGCTTGCTTTTCATTTTTTATCAAGAAATTTCCTTCAGATCCTTTTCCATCAGTCAGAGTGCTGTGAATATGGCATCTCCTTAACCAAGATCCTCAGAGTGCATATGGTTATACATTTTTTTCTTTCATTCTTCCTTACCTTTCTATGATTTCATGATCTTAATTATCAGAGTACGATGAGTGGAGCATCTCTTGGTAGCAAACTCTGGACGACACTGAAAAGGATCAGTGATAATCTCATTGAGCAAGACCCTAACGCTCAGATGGTATCACACTCCATGGATGGAAGGGTAAGTAAACGATTTCAGAATGTTTTATGGTGCATGATTTTATGATTATCTAAATTATAATAAGATTTTTATTCATTATACATCCATTATTCATTATTTCTTTATTTATCCCAATTAAGAATACTGTACATAAAAATTTGGTTTGATGACACATTGTAAAAAAACTGGAAATAAATATACATCTAAAAAGTTAATATACATCTAAAAGTTAAACAAGGAATACAAACATTAAGAAATGAACACTGATCAATCAATCACAATAAAAACTAAGTTACAGTGATATAAAAATCAAATGCACGGACAAATTAATCATAACAGAAAAGCACTGTATGAAACAGGACTTAATTGTATGAAAATCTATCATTCTTTCCTGTTGATTATGATAAAAAGATTTTTATGATATTTTATAATTCTAATGCATTTGTATTTAGATGCATTTGTATTCAGTTTATAAATTGCTTCAAGTGCTCGATGGATTTAATGTTTGTTATTGAAATGATTGTTTGAATTTTTCTCAGTATAATCAAGTCATTAATTAGCATTGCAGATGAGCATGTTTTGGTTGGTTACAGTTGTGTAATGCTCTCCTTTTTATACCTTTTTCTCATCCCACCTCTCCCGTATTCTCTTCGTCTACCCTCTAACATACAGATGAAAGTCGGTTTTCCCCATGTATCTCCCATTGTGGATCTGAATAGTAGTGATGGACTGTATGGCTTGGCTGAGAGGGTAGTTGGTACAGAGTCTCTGTGAGTATATGACTTAACCCATTGCTTACTGGAACCAGGTGACACCTGTATTAAGTCTATGGAAAATATAGAATCCAGTATTCAACAGGTTAAGCCAATAATGCCTCGAAAATTTACAATGAATAAGCCAGCTATGGTCACATTTTCAGTTTGAATTCCTGAGAGCACACTATATTTAGCTAATATCACTTGTATAACCTACATGTGATTAAAGAACAATTATAACCTAAAGAACTTATTGGAGTTAAAATTTCTCTTAAGAATTCTTTTCTTTTTTAAAAAAAATAAACGACTTAGGCATTAGACATCTTTGTCATAATACATGTATTAAAGATGTGCATTGCATCTGTTCATGTCATTCAATGAGAAAAAGAAGAAAAATTACAACTTTTAGTCCATGGCTTTTATAACGTATACAAAAGAAATCATTGGACCATATCACCTAATGAATAAAAGAGTATTCATTCTTATGACAGTCATGCAACTTTTGTCAACTGTTTAAAATAAAGTACTCCTCTTTTTTTATAAATGTCTCTTGCCAAAACACCTTTTTTCATTCATCCAGTCTATTGTTGGCATGGAGTATATAATCAATCTTTTAGACTTTGACCAAACCAAACCATTGAACATTTTGCAATATATATATTTGTGAAATGAGAAGTTTTTCTTTTACCAAAAAGATGTTTGGTACTGCATAATTTGAGAATAATATCAAACATACTTACATATGAAAAGCAGACTAAACGAACAACATAAACGGAAACTGATTTTTTACTGTGAACAGGATATTTCTTGCCAATCAGTTTGAGTTGCTGCAGCCTCATCTTGAGTCAGTCATCCCAGGCAGCAAGAAGGCTTTCCTTCAACAGTTCTACTCTCAGGTATGTATTCTTTTACTTGCTTAGGCTATGATCTGGGTCGATCCTTAGTGTAAGCAGGCACGGAATGGTAGGCACTTGATCGAAGAATATCTATCATACTTTAATTTCGTCAACGGAATAACAACAAAAAAATTACCAGCGTCATGGGGATTCGAACTCTTGACTAGCATGACTTGTAATATATCGAGCTCTGACAATGGCTTTTTCCACTGCGCCACGAGCAGTTGACAGTGACATTTATACCCGGATTCATATTTCTAGTCTTAACTTCTCAGACGTGATTATTTTGTAAATTTCATGCGCGCTTACACTAAGGATAGACCATGATCTGATGCGGAGCTGAAGCATACATGTTGTAAATCGTTGCATCAGCACAGAATCACTTCACACGATGCAGAAGGCGTTCTTTTGAAAATTGAATAGAAAGAAGAAACTTTGCTGTAAAAATGCTACATTATATCTTCAAAACCTGTCCAGAAAGAAGGTAATAGTATCTGCAGAACATTAGTAAGTGTCACAACTGGATTTTTTTATAAGAAGGGCTTTAACCCATTCGTGACAGAGGTCCACATTTTGTGGTTTGACCTAATAACTTTTGATGCAGAGCCCTAAAAATTATACCAAATACATGAGCAGAAAGAGTAAAAAATTCTACACAAACTGTGCCCATTTTGGTTGCGTCAATATTCGGTGTTTGATGCTGAAAATTTTTTTAAGGGAAATAAGCATTAAAATCCTTACATTGGCAATGTGATAGAAAGTTTAAAATCACTGTTTTTCCCTGCAAATTGGCAACTTTTTGACTTCTCATCATAATTTCTGTCAATTTATATTCATTTCAGATACATGACGTTTTATAAGATAAATGTAGCAATAAAATAAAAATGTTGGTGTTGCCAATTTGAAGAATAAAAGCTGATCAAATTAGGCTTTAAATAATTCCTGTCACGAATGGGTTAAAGATGTGTCATTTGTAAGGGCATTTCTGGGCACCATTTAGGGGAAATTTTGCACGGACATGACTATAATGACGATGCACTGTTCAAGTTTATAGGCAATTTACTTTGCTCATTTGTTTTAATGTATTTTGAGAGTATCATAACTGAATATCATAATCAAGTAAAACCATCCATCTGATCAGTACTATTTTGCAATTTGAATGATATTAGTTGTTGGTTCTCACATTGAAAGGCATACAAAGCTGAATATTGAGTGATGAGAAGTTTTTCCTCACCTTTCCTTAACATGGAAAATAAATGAATATAGTGGACTGGATGATTAATTCCTGATGTTTTTCTTATTCACAGAGGCTTCCTGACTTTCCTCAAAATTTGCTTGACTTTTATGCTCACAGTACTAAGATAAAAGCCACAAATAGTTACAGGGTATGTTTTATTTGAGAAAGTAAACATCCTTGATTAAACCAATTAGAAATATGTGATTGTCATAATTATTTTTATTGTGCAGACGGTGAGCGTTGCTAGTGACCTCCGGAAGCCTATCTACCGTGGGGTGGCTACTCGCTGCATGGACTATGACCGCATCCTTCAACTGATGATGACTGTTAGATGGGATATCAAGGACATCATGTCACAGCACAGCCCCTATGTAGATGCTCTTTTACAGGTGGATAAATACTCTCTTATTTCATAAAGGAAGAGTTCAGTTTAAAAATCTGATTTATTCCTTTCAGTAGATTTGAGATATTTCAAATTGAAATTGCTAAATATAAAGGAAAAAAAATGTATGATACTTTAAATCATAATTCTAAACAAGATTTTAAGATTTAAGATTCAAGATGGGTTATTTTCCAGTCATTGGTAACAACAAATAAAATTACAATACATTTGGTGAAAATAATGTAAGAGATGAGGAAAAAGGGAACTAAAAAATGCAAAAGCTTGTGGGATATACAGTTTCCTTGTTCATTTTTGTGTATTATGTTTTGATATATTATGAGTGAGGTTCTAAATGGAAGCCTTTGTTTGGTTTCGTACAATGATGGTGGTGTGACTTTAAAAATCAAAGAATGGCCTTTATCAGGTTTTGCAGTCCAGCTCATCAAATACTCTCTTATGATACATGTATGTAGCTGCTAACTATTCCTTTTTTTTCCAGTCCATGTTTATTCCACCATGTGATTATGTTTGATATGTAATAACAGTAATAGAAAAGTACATTATGTCACAGCAGAACCTATAGATATGTAGATGCTCTCTTATAGGTGGTTACTTTTTAGTCATTAACCCATTCGTGACAGGAATTATTTAAAGCCTAATTTGATCAGCTTTTATTCTTCAAATTGGCAACACCAACATTTTTATTTTATTGCTACTTTTTTTCTTATAAAACGTCATGTATCTGAAATGAATATAAATTGACAGAAATAATGATGAGAAGTCAAAAAAGTTGCCAATTTGCAGGGGAAAACGGTGATTTTAAACTCTCTATCACATTGCCAATTTAAGGATTTTAATGCTTATTTTCCTTTAAAAAATTTTCACAATCAAACAATGAATATTGACGCAACCAAAATGGGCACAGTTTGTGTAGAATTTTTTGCTCTTTCTGCTCATGTATTTGGTATGATTTTTAGGGCTTTGCATCAAAAGATATTAGGCCAAACCACAAAATGTGGACCTATGTCACAAATGGGTTAATTCTTCATAGCGGTAGTAGATGTGGTGTTGTGGTTTAGTGGATAAGTTCAGGAACTGTGAACCACAAAGTGTGAGGTTCAAGTGCCCCTTACACATGCCTGCATTGTAAGAAATACAGCCTTTTCATAAAAAAGAATTATGTGGGCTCTCTTTTATGTCAGAGGGTATGAAAAATTAGAAAAGTCTTTCTCATTCTGCCAAACTTAAATGAGTGTGAAGAATCATTTTTGATGTGTTTATCATTATATTTGTATCATTTCTTTTCATCGTTAATATGTTGATGTATGGGTGAATAGAAATAGTTATCTATTTTTTTCCCTTCCTTTGCAGGATATGAGTAATTTCAGCAGTAGATTAGCAGCAATGAGTAACAAGTAAGTAAGGTCGAGTCTCATAAAGGTGTAGGTAAAGTGTTTTTAACCCGTAGAACACAAAGTCTGAGATAACTCGGGCTAGCGTCTATGAAAAATGTGTGTTATACTGAAATGAAATCCTGCTCAACGGGTTAAGAATTTGAAGAGCTCCAAGTTATTATGACATGACAATTTTATCTCAGCCAAATATAAATGATTGAAAAGAAGGGTGACAGTTTGATAAAAAAAGAAAAAAATAGTTTTGAAGTTTTATGATTATAGAGATTTCCATTTATTCAGTCAGTCATTTTGTTCAATTTTTCTTTAAATTTTTTTTGTTGTTGTTATTTTCTTTCCCTTTCTCTTGTATATTTCTTTTTCTTGTTTGTCTAACCATGCATGTATCTCTCTCTTTTTCCCATTTCACTCTCTTTGGTCACTCTCAACCTCCCCCCCCCCCCCCCCCTCTCTCTCTCTCTCTCTCTCTCTCTCTCCTATCTCCCTTCTTCTTTCCCTCCCTTTTTGTCCTATCTCCCTCTCTTTTCTCTCTAAGCATTTCTTTCTTTTTTCTGTCTCTCTCTCTACCTCCTCCCTCCCTCTCTCTCTCCTCCCTCTCTCTCTCTCTCCTATATCTCTTCTTCTTTTTTTTTTTCTTCTTCTTCTTCTTCCCCCCCCCTTTTTGTCCTACATGTATCTCCCTCTCTTTTCTCTCTAAGCATTTTCTTTCTTTTTTCTGTCTCTCTATCTACCTCCTCCCTCTCTCTCTCTCCTATATCTCTTCTTCTTCTTCTTCTTCTTTTTCTTCTTCTTTCCCTCCCTTTTTGTCCTATCTCCCTCTCTATTTTTTTTTCTTTCTTTCTAACCATTCCATTCTTTCTCTCTCCCCATCTTTTACAGGAGGGTGCCTATACCTCAAGAAGCACACAGAGTCCTATGGGAGCATGTCATTAGGTTGGCTAATCGCATCCTAGTTGAAGGGTAAGTCGGCAGTTGTTAGCAATATAATATGTCGCATCATTGCAGAAACAACCTTACGCATTGCAAGTGTGCGAAAAAGGATTCTTTTGTAAGTCGAAGTAAGGAGAAAATTTGGCGTAAAACGCTTCATTGTTATATCCAGAAAGAAGGTAACAGTAACTCCTAATTAGTAGTCGCAGTATCACAGTTGGATTTTCATTAGAAGAGCTTTACAATGAGTCATATGTGCTAAGAGCTTTTCTTTGCATAATACATTTAGAGGCGCTTTTGCACTGATGCAACAAATTACAGTATTTAGATTACATTTAGGCAATAATAATTTATCTTCTGTTTATTGAAAATTTATCCTTTATTTGATGTACACTTCACATGTAAGGTCATTTTTCATATGATGTAAACATATTTCGATCTGTTATCCATGTTAATTGGAAGAAAAGTGTACCGAGGGCTGAGTTTTTCCTCCTACAGGTTCGCTAGTGCCAAGAAGTGTAGCAATGAGGGCAGAGCTCTGATGCAGCTAGACTTCCAGCAATTTGTTATCAAGATTGAGGCCATTGCACAAGTCAAGTAAGAGTAATTCCATGTCTACCATCTTGGACAACTTCATGTAGAAAAGCTAGTAGTCCTGGGGGGAGGGGGGGGGGGTTATTTCTCAAAGAGTTAAGTTGGACTTAAAGTCGCACTTAAATTACTAGTTGTGTGCTGTATTTTATGCATCACCGCATTGGTCAGATCATGCTCAGGGGATGCGCGCTATTGGGAAGTCTATCAATGAGATATGCGTTAAATACCGGATGCACATTGGCGCTCAGGCTCAGGCATCACTTCTAAAATGAAAAGGAGCATCATTTCCTTGCTCGCCTCGCTCGCTCATATAAAAATCACCAAATCTCGTTGAAATTGAATGAAAATGTGTAGGAGAGACGAAGGAAAATGTGATAGAGGCACACAATTGAAAGTGCCCCATGGGCTTTAGACGGTTTAAGTAATAGATGTTGGTCGTCGGTAATCGGTGACAATGTTTGTCGGTAGTCAGTGGCCTCTACACCCCACCCACTGAAAAAGGTCTAGCTACGCCCCTGTCTGCACTCATTCTAACCATGAAAACAAGCATACTGGTATTTTAAATATGCTTCCTACTTATGCAGTGTAAAACTCTTATCCATCACACAGATATTTCTGTTTTCTCGTAATTTAATTGTGTGTAAAGAATTGCATTACTGTAGTAATATTTGAAAATTATTCTTAATAATCCTTCTCTTTGCCCCTCCATTTCTCTTTTTTTCCTTCCATCTAGTTCTTTCTTTCATTCACTCCTCTATCACAATTCACCTATTTCACCATCTCCCTTGCATTCATACATATTCCTGCCATAATTTATGTTTACATGTACATCCATTTTGTCCACATGTTTATTCCTGCAATTATATTTACCTATCTCTGTTTACATATATATTTCCCCAGGCCTGTGCCAGATCGTGAATTTGTAGAAGCCTACGTGAAGGCGTACTATCTCTCTGAGGCTGACATTGAATTGTGGGTAAAGGAACACAAGGTAAGGGGTCAACACACTTTCACCCATTTACAAAAAGTGTACGTACTTAACCGCTGAACACTAATCCTAAGATAACTCTAGCCAGGGTCTATGGAAAATGCATGTTATACTGAAATTGAATCGTGCTCGACAATTAGAGCTTAAAAGCCTGTCTGGGCTGATATTGAATTGTAGGGAGATGAATACCAGGTGAAGGGTTATCTAACTTTCATATCTATTTATGATTTCTTTATCTCCTATGGTTTCTGTTTGCAAGCGAGAATTTAAGTCCTAATGATTGAGTCACCCTTCTGGTGATTTGTGCTTTGATATGATACAGTATTTTGTCTTAATTCTTGCGTTTCACAATGCATGCGCCACCAACATCTGTACCATGACAGGCCTATGTTCCCACTTGCAGGTCGACAACTATTTCCAAGATAGCAGACGCTGCGAGTAAGAATTAACCAAATGAAGAAATATTTAACTGACCGAAGGATCCCAAGCGCAGGGAAGAAGAAGGATGAGTTGGTAGAACTAGCAGTGAGAGCCCAGGGAAAATAGGAAGTGTTAGAAGTGTGTAATCACTTAGAATAGGAGTGGAAAAGGTGACTAGTGCAAGTTGTTGATGGTACTGCTGTCGATCCACCTCCCAGAATTAAAGCGCTAGAGTGACTGTCGCAACTGAACCGAATGAGGGCACAAGGATTGCAAAATGCGAGAATTGTGAGCAAGAATAAATGCCCCTAGAATCAAACAATACTGACACTGAATATTCTAAAGTATTAATAAGTAATATTTATGATATGTTTGATGATTATGATGTCATTGTTTTGTCTTGTATGTTGTTGTTGGTTTTTTCTTCTGGTATATTTTATTTGCTTATTTGTTTGTTTTTATGTTACATTTTGTTTAATTAACTGTGATTTCTGTCAGCCTGATTGTGTTGCAGTACACCCCTCTACCAGAAGCTAAATTGAGCTCTAAAGCTTAATTTTTGTAATGAATCCTTTGAGAGTAGAAGTAATAACACAGTTGTGGGAATCCAGTACTGTTTTCACACTGCCGAAACGGAATATCCATGCCGTTATATTTCATGACGCTTCACTTTCAAAACGCTTCCAAAACGCTTCTGGTTTCTGTTCACACTGAACCAATGAAGTCCGTTTTGAGCGAAAGCGTAATATTACGGTGTGAGAGAGTGCAGAAATACGCACCATGCATTTTGCTATCTCTAGCTGTATAAGCGCGCGGTATACAAACACCCAACGTATACGTAAACAAGTCTTATTTGATATATGTAACAAAACAAATCACTTATTCAGAATAAAATGTATAATTATTACTTAACTTATTGCAATTTGTTTAAATTTACTGAATAATTATTTTTTTTATTTGTATGTGTAGTTTAATTTTTAAACTCATGTACGAATGCTAAAGCGTTTGTTTCTTCATACATGATTCGCGTCCGTGCAGCTAGTAGCGTTGAATGTACGCTGCACTGCCATGCCGATCCATGCAGCTCGCTAGCGCTGCGATCGAAGATACCCGCGCTTTCACTCGTTTCCCGCATTTTCCAGGTTTTTGGTGGGAACCTGGTTGACCTTTGACATTTCATTCCGCTTTATTTCCTTTTTTCTGTACATACCAAAAAATAAAGCGTCAAATTTGGAATATTCCGTTTTCAAAACACCTCAAAACCTAGTGATAGACCTCACACGTAGATTGCAGAATATTTGATTCCGTTTTCAAATATGACGCTTTGCCGAGTGTTCATACCAAAGCGTTTTTTTCAAAAAATGCTTTTATTCCGTTATATTTGTTTGGTGTGAAAGTGGTACAAGTCTGCTACATGGTTACCTTTAAATCTCCTACCATGAAAATGTAACTCGTTTTTATTCTTTGAAGGTCCCCGGCTGAACAAAGACTGACATTCTTCAAAACCTGAACTGAATAGAATACATAGAGACACAAGAAGTAGATGAATAAAGACTCCATTGAGACAAATATAAATTTGATATTTCACCCATAGGGCATTTTTAAAAGGAAATAATTATACTGTTAGCAGTACAAGTGCATTGCTTTGAAAGCATGAAATGCACCCTTTCATTTCATTTCATCTTTATTTAAAAAACCATGATTAAAAACCATTGCCAAGACAACAACTGCAAAGAGCAAAGCAAAGGAGCAAAGCAAAAGAGTCAAGGAAGGGGGAAACAATAGGGAGGGACATAGAAAGAAAGAGAGAGAGAGAGAGAGAGAGAAAGGGAAGGGGGAAGATATATCAGAATTATATTTGTCTCAACAGAGTCCTCATTCATTGGCTTCTTGTGTCTCTTAATATCAACCTATTGTAGAAATTTGAACTTCTTATCATGTATATATATATATTGAGAATAATACCCACGTGTTGGATGATTAATAATGTAGACAGTAATAACTTCAAAAAGAGTCGAAGGTACGCCATGTGTAAATCCAACATAAAAAGCTAATAAAAGCTAATGTTGGATTTACACATGGCTTACCTTCGACTCTTTTTGAAGTTATTACTGTCTACATTATATATGTATATATATGTATATCTTTTTTTTTCTTAATGTCTTGTAGGAGTATTCAGCCAAGCAGCTGAGCAGCTTGGTCTCATGTGCTGTAGGATCCAAAAAGGCCCGTCAGAGACTCCTTAATAGCATAGAAGATTTTGAGAAGAATCGACCAAGATAGCATCAAGGCATACATTAGCATCACTTGCCTCTGAAGGCCACTGCTCATCGTACAATTTGACTGGGACTGAATTTTCAAGGAAAGTGCTATGCATATGTAGGATTTGCGTACAACCAGCTTTTGCAAAATGAAAATTTTCCTATTGTTCATTAAAGTCATTTTCACAGCAAGCAACTTTTGCCAATCGTCAAAATTTAGTGTTGTGTCAGTTCTGATTCTGTTGTTTTAATGCATGAAACTTTTACAAATCTGAACCATTTGCAAAGCTTTTCATGCACTCTTAATTTCGGGGGGGGGGGGGGGGGGGGGGGGGTTCTGATTTTAGGGTACCGGTAGATTTTTAACTTGTTTGTACATTTTTGTTCAAGTTCTTTGAACTTGTAACCGTGCTGGTCTTACTAACATTACTTCTTTAAAGCGATTCTATATTTCTGTTGGAACACATCTACATAACATTCAACTACTCATATCTAATGCCATAGAAAATCCAGTTGTTGTCAGGTTGTAAGGTGGGTAGTGGCCTTAAAGTTGTACGGACTTGGTGTATAGGTGGCGCTTCATGCAATTCTTGCAAAAATCCAAAATGCCATGCCATGAACCAGCCTAGTTGCGAATAGACGAACATTATGCCGACAACTACAGTTCAAAAAAACTGTTCCATGCATTGACTGAACCTATGGACCGAACACTGACCCAGCCTCACTAATACACCGACCCTAGCCCTGCAGTAGCACTTTGACTGCGACATTGCTTTGTGTGTGTGTGGCTTATTCATCTCTAAGGTGTGTGTGTGTGTGTTATGCGTTGCTGCATTGTTATGTGCACCCCCCCCCCCCCCACACACACACACCAAAACCTTTTGTCAAAGCTGGGAAACAGTCATGGCACTGCACAGTGGGAAGCTATCTATACACCACGTTTGGCCAACTTTAAGGTACATTCTTTTCCTTTCGTATGGGTAATCATGTCACGAAAAGGAATTGCAAGCCGAAAATAAAGAACACTTATTTCTCTCTATTGGTCACATATTTATGTTTTTTACTATGAAAATATGCTCACATTGTTAGAATTTGATTGTTTCTCGTCATATTTGCGCAGGACCTACACATATCATGTGATTTGACTTTTGTACAGAATTGGATGACTTGGAAATTGCAATATTACATTGTTTCCTATACAACTGTTCATTGAATGAAATTGGAGATAATGCAATATACAGTGGAAACTCAGTATAACGAGGTCCTTGGGACCATCAAAATTACCTTGTTATAGCAGGAATCTCATTATATCAGGTTTTAAAAACAATAGAATATAAAGAGCTGGGACCGGAATATTACCTTGTTATATCAGGAATATTGTTACATCAGATCTCTTTATACTGAGTTTCCACTGTATCATATGCATGATATGCCTGTCTCCATGCGCTATCCAAAGTAATTATCTTTGTACAGATACAAACTAGACTGCCAATTAATCATTGTGAAATAGTACTTGTTTATATATTTGTGATGGATATAAATGCTATATTATGGATATGTATGCAATATTCATGTCCCATGTTGTCACAATGAATTTGTTGGATGGATTCTTTCCTGTGATAATATTACCTTGACACCGATGCATCTACGTACTAAAGGCCTACCTTACCAAATTTCTGAAAGTTGACCGATAAATCACCACGTAAAAGGGCAGAGGAGTGGCAGTATTAAAATTTTGTATTCACCTGATGTAAAAACTGCCATCCACATTTATTTCACATGTACTAGCTGTACACAAATCTTTTTTTTTTTTTAACCCATAGACGTACAGTGTCTCCTTTAGGAGACGTTTTGGCAGTATCTGTTGGTCCAGAGTGCTGGGCGTTACATATTATGCATGAGTAGAAAAAGAAAAATTCGCTGAAAATTTTGAGTCCATTTTCAATGCAGTATGATGTTGCGTTTTCGAATTAAAGCAGTTTAAATGTAACTAATCATTAAAGTCTTTAAATTGGCAACGCAGTTAATATTATATAATCCCTACTTCCGCATTCAAATTGGCAGTTTCTGCTTGAATTTTACAATCATAATTCATTTTGGTTCATGTTATATCTATTTTATTTTCTTATTTTTAAAAATTTTTTTCAAACTATGTAAGAGTGGAAAAAAAAAATAGTTGGTGCCAATTTGAGGACTGAAGATGATTAATTTAGACCTCTAAAAAGCTCTGTACTTCTATGGGTTAAGGGGATGGGTTAGGATGTGAAGCTGTCATTCCCCTAGTTGCTTACTGACAAGCATACATATGCTTTCTTAGCAGTCAGGTAAAGTAACCCACCAATTAGCCAAGGTGATATATCGCCCATTTTGAAAATGCTGTCACTCCTTTGCTCTTTGAATTTAGAACGTGTAAATTCATATAACAGTCCAGACAGTTTCATAAACCAGCAGTTTTATGGTACATCTAGTGATTGTTGAATTTTGTTCTCATGATTGCATCAGCAGATGATGTTCTTTGTAAACTGCAACAGTTTCACAAGATATCATAAGATAGTCCTAACATTCCACTAGCATGCTTTGAAAGCATGTGTCTTTATATAAGCTATATCTGGGCAAGCTGCACCAACAAGTAGAGGTTTGTTCAGAGAAATTACAGAATACCACCCTGTATACTTCCTGGCCTACCAGTCACAGCTATGTGTTTCTAAACATATTTTTTGACCTTTGAAAATGGATTTTGGTATCTATGCTTCAACTCTTACAATTGCTCTAAAGTCAGTGGTACTTCCCTGGAGAGGTTCATCAGCAGGGGGTGTTTTATATAGCTGTTCATAGAGTTACGAATGACTTTACAAACGACTTGAATATGGCAAGCCAGATGTGATTCTCAATCATAAATAGCATCAGGTAAAGGTGAAATATGCAGATGTAGATTAACATTAGTATTGTTTTACCAACATTTTTATTGCCACTATTTAATTGAAATTGTTGGAAATGCAGTCATACTTTGTTAAACATCTGGAAAATTTTGGGGCATACCACTTGGCACATCATATTCAAGTTGCTCGTAAAGTCGTGTAACTTTACGAACAGCTTTATAAAACACCACCCTTGTCGGTGATGTAATGTTTTTCACATTTGAAGAAAAGTTACCTTCGCACCAGCACCGGCCACAATGAGGGCTGACGAAGCTTGCAGCCCAGCAAGTGAAAGCTTACCACAAACAGGTTATAATAATAACAATGATATGTCTTGCTTACCTAGGGTAGCCTCTTCTGTACTGTGTAATGTTCTCCCAGAGAGCCGTGCAATCTTATTAATACCTTTGCTTTAGCACAGGAACTCTAGCACTCAGTGCATTCAAGGAATAAATTCTTTCGGTTTCTCACTCACTACACCTGGGTCGAGTGTGGCAAATATAAATTAATGTCTTGCCAAAGGATGTAAATGCTGGAGCAGGGATTTGAACTCCATACCTTATGGTTCAGAGTCTGGAGACATATCCACTAGACCACAACACCTCTATGTGATTATGTTTACAGATTGTGAAGAAAGGAAGAAATACTCAAAGTCAGTAATACACTAGCTTGTGATGTATAATACCTTAACCCATTCGTGACAGGAATTATTTAAATCCTAATTTGATCAGCTTTTATTCTTCAAATTGGCAACACTAAAATTTTTCTTTTATTGCTACATTTTTCTTTAAAATATCATGTATCTGAAATAAATATAAATTGACAGAATGTATGATGAGAAGTCATAAAGTTGCCAGTTTGCAGGGAAAAACGGTAATTTTAACATTTTCATCGCATTGCCAATTTAAGGATTTTAATGCTTATTTTCCTTTTAAAAAATTTCAGCATCAAACAACAAATATTGATGCAACGAAAATGGGCACAATATGTGCAGATTTTTTTGCTCTTTCTGCTCATGTATTTGGTATGATATTTAGGGCTCTGCATCAAAAGTTATTAAACCAAACCACACAGTGTGGACCCTCTGTCACAAATGGGTTAACACTTCCCAATCCTATCCAGAAAAATTGTTGGTCCATATTCTGTTAACTTGAAGAAAATATTGCATGAGCAGATATCAGATCATCTACCTGACTTGACTCTACATGTAGATAGGTTCATAGTGTATGGGGTATGAAGATTTGCAAACATATCGAAAAATTGATTTTTAATACTGAAGATATAGACCACAAATCAGACAGTACTATAATTGACGTGTTTTGCTACTTGTGTAAATCTTGAACAATTTGTTTCAAATAAGTAATGTGTGAAGAATAACTGACACGCTGTTTTTCAGAGGGTAATCTAACATTCAATTCTTACTAACGTACTGAATTAAATTCATTGAGGTCATGCATAAATTTCTTAATAATTTGTGTGAACATTTGATGCAATTCACCTGATTAATGTTCTTCTAATTTTTTTTCTTCATTTTCAATATGAATTCACTCAAATTTTATCATGTCATGAATTTTGTTCACTTTGGATGCATACTGTTCACTTTCAAGTTTTCAAGCTACTTTCTATGGACATGGATAGCTTGCATGGAAAAGTACACGTGTAAAGGTTTTACCATAAAAGCTCAATGCCAGTCGTAATTATGTGACTGTGATTAGCTAAGAAAAAATTCTGAAGAGGATGCAAGAATGAATCATAACACTAAACAATATTTAGCGAACGAGAGTAGGTATCTAATTTTTTGTGCACCTGCCCTTTACCTGCCTCCCAATGTGAAACTTCCACTTAACATCCAACCATGATCAATATATAAAGTAATATAATTTTACTAGTACCAAGTCCCAAGTATCCTATGTAAACTGAAGGTCCGGGATATTGTAGGAAATTAAGTTGTTATTGTCATCAGAAATATTGTTTTTTAGATTATGGTCGCATGGCGCAGAGATAATTGATATTTATATAAGCACTGTAGTAATATCCTGTGAAATATAGAATTGACTATGGCCAACATCATTGTCATAACTGGCATAGCGAAATATATGTATACGAACGTATCAACAGAAGTGCTGAATTATGTGAATTCCTTTTCTTTTCTTTTCTTTTCTTTTTTCCTTGTTTAGGGAGAAGATTAATAAATAAGCAAATGAAAGTGAACAAAAATGAAACACTCACAGTTGCATGAGGGAGAGCTAAAGAGAGAATGGGAGAGAGGAGAGAGGGGAGAAAGCAAGAAAGAGAGAGGGAGGTGGAGGGGGGGGGGGAAGGGGAACTGGTCAGAGTGTCAGAGGAAAAAGAAGAGGGAGATAGAGATGGCAGATTAGGAAGGTCAGAAACAGATGAGGCGTTAGAGGAGACACATGAGATGAGAGACAGCGTAGGCATGGGTGTCAATTGGGGCACCTAGGGGGACAGGTCCACCCCCCCCCCCCAACTTTTAAGGGTGGTCGGTCCCCCCCCCCCCCTCCCTATCCCCCACAACCACCAAGAAAGAAAGAAAAAAGGGGGAATTAAGCTGAGCACCTTTCTATTTTGCTTGTCGGCAATTATGTCCCCAACCAAATTTTTAAGCTGTGGACCTTTTATTTAGAGCGTCTCTCCCCCCCCCCCCAAAAAAAAAAAAGTAAGGGAGGGAAATATGCAAACTGCTAAGTGCTTTTTGCACTGGTCATTCGACATTTCGATAGTCTGATCAGAATAGGCATGTAATTGTAAGTTTTGAAGACCATTGAAGGAATCGATAGAATTATATGTAGAAATAGACGTCATTAGGATCGCACGTTATATTATTTGAAATCTACACATGCGTTATACCTTTGTGGAGTTATAAAATTCCTATTAATTTTGGTAATTTTATTGGATATTCATTTTAAAGAGCGGGAACTCACATGTGGCATTATCGTCTCATTTCTGTATTCTAAATAATGTAGTAGAGTTCGTTCACCCTTCGAATTGAAAACAGCTGTTTATTGCTTGGTGTAATGAGGGACGCTTATCAAATACGTTATACTGTACCTGTAAATATAATGATAGCGACAATGAAAGGGGCCGCATCTAATCCCCTTGTTAACAGGAGCTAGTCCTCATTAGCTTATTATAGTTTGTCTATTGAAAGAAGACCAGTCTATCGGGACGCAGCTGCTTAAACGCTCTCCTATTGGCCATTGTCTTGTGACGTAAGCCAACAAAAGCATTGCAAAGTTTACAAGCAAAGCGCACCAATCAACCCCGAGCCAGTCCCGTACTCCATCTACTTTTCTTCATCAATTCTCTCTGAATAGTCTTGGACTTTACTTCTTTAAAGGAAGCCCAAACCATCAAGTGAAGTAGTTTCTAAATCAAAGCTAAGACAGCATTAAACCAACAGCTCAGCGAAAATTTGAACGAAAACGGCCACGGGTTTCACTCAGTTTTCGCTGATCTGTTTTATTCCGTATTAGCTTTGGCTCATGATTAAGAAGCTACTTGACTTGAGGGCATTAGCGTAGACAGGTCCTCATATCGGGGGGGGGGGGGGGGGGGTGATTAACCAATTCCTACATATTTTTGCATTGCTTCATTACAAAGGCACGATTAATGCTTCTATAAAAGGAGTGATTCATTTCTAAAGCTATAATGCATTCATGAATGAAAAAATGAGAGATCCTGTTTCAACGCTTTTTGTATTATGATGACGTAACAACAGTTTTCAATAGATTAAACCTGCAGGAGTTTTGTAATTAACCCGACCCAGATTGCAGGTATTGATCAGACGAGGTTAAGGTTCGAGCAGCTTTCCTGCCAAACGAATATATCGAATACTGGTCACGTGATTGTGTTGTGAGAAAACCTGACTAGAAATTATAAGAAAGAATGGTACAGTGTATGGTGAATTTTCAAGTTGGTAAATATACTCATTCAATGTTAGTTTACAAAATCTTGCTTAAAAAGTCTCAAGTTGGACAGAAATGTAAAAAAAAATGAAATTAAGAAAATAAACAAAAAAAAAAGGTGTATAAGAGACTACATGCATCAAAGTTTGGTTTAAAGTATGTTAATTCTTTATTTTCCAAACCTCCAAAATTTGTTTTTTTTCGGATGCGATTGGATTAACATAGCAATCCTTTTGCCTCTACAGTTATACATTATTCAGAATCAGTTTTAAATGAATTATGAAGCGCTAAAATCATTTTCACCTTTACCAGAATCAAATATTTATGATCATTATAATTGCAATCGCAATGCAAGTCGATTGTATGGAATCCTGTTTACATAATGGCCTGAGTAAAGAAATATGAACACTATTCTTCTCAGAATTCGAACATATAAACGAATTTGAATATGTTATGAGTACTGTCTAAATTTTCAATCTCAGTTTTTTTTTTTAACTAATACTTTTTCTTGCTACCCTCCCTATTTATCTTTTTGATTTTCTCTTTGAATAGTTTGATTTCTTCTTTTTCTTCTTTCTCCACCTACACACATAAGTTTTGTTTACTACATTGTATATTTATTTGAGGGATCCACACTCTACAAGCTTTGCTTTTTATTGGATCCCTCCATTTCCATAAGAGCTTATATATACTGTATATATTCTTTTGTCATTGTTAAAAAAAGTATATGAACAGTTATGTATGTTTGATTTTTTTCATGATTTGTTATTTTTTTTAATGAAAAATAAACTCTTGAACTCTTGAACTCTATCTTTCCTCCCCCCCCCTCTCTCTCTCTCTCTCTCTCTCTCTCTTTCATTTGTACTTTTGACTAAACCCTGTTACATTTCCAAAAGGACTCAGAGACAGTATTTTTTCCAGATCAACATTGGTCCATTATATGGACATCTTTTTTTCCTGATAACATTTTCATGCTGATATTAGACAAAGTAAATCATTAATATCACTCTAATTTTGTAAACTTAATTTTGGAGTTGTCCCTAAAAAAATCGACTTAGATTAATTTCTAATCTGAGATTTTTAAGGGTTTTTTTTTCTTAAATCCACATACTTACCTTAAAAATGTACACTTTTCGTAAATATGAGGCGGTTGGTTCTCTTTATCGTCTTTATATTACAACTTGTACATTTTCTCAACTCTATACTGTATAAACAAAAAACTATCCTTGAACTTGAACTAAAACTTTGACCCGAGTTAGCATTCTGTTTAGTGATCAGATATTGATTGATAATGCTAAAAGAAAGGGCAAAATGTTCAGCTCACCGAATACCTTGCATCAAGGCAATCCTTGATTACATAACACTTTATTAAAGCTCATCGGTTATTCATATAAAGCATAATCCGCGCAAGATGAATAAAGCTATTGCTGAGCTTGCGGCCAATCGCGTTAAGCGGTGCGCAGACAATAGAGTGACGTTTTCTATGGCGATCGCTGCTCTTCTCTCATTGGTCCATCTTTATCATTCTTAATCCTGCCGCGCTCATAGGGATAACTCTCAACCAATCACGACTAGAGAAAGGGGCCCCTAAGACTAAACAAGATAGTGTAGTTTTTGACTGTAATTGTATAAAAGCAAGGAGAAAGCCGGAAAGTTACTACTTTGACTCTTGACCACTAATCAGAGAACTCATAGTTACTGCTACAACACTTGACATCTTCTGCGATAAGGATCTCACACACTCATTCATGGAGTAAGTATTAAACTTTCTAATTCCGTCTCATCATGTTTCATATTTACATCGTAGACTATTAGTATTCATGCATTCTAAAGAACATGATAATTATGTTGTTCTCTTCTTCTGTCGTAATAGGTAATTGCCATATTACATATTGCTAATCTCCAATCAGAAAGTACTTAATTATACTGTGCTGAGCTATTCAGGTTGAAGAAAACGAACGAACAGTATATTTCGAACGATGTTTTTTTTCCACTTTTTCATAAAGTTGAAAGAGAATATCCTTTTTGACTGCAAGTGGACAGGAGAAAACACGCGAGAAAACAAACAGACAAGCAATTAATAAATTCTTAAGAATACATGTACCAACAGCACTGAATTCTTTAAATTTCCCTGATAATTTCGTCTAATTTTGTATTTCACTTCTTTTGTTATTTCAGGGCAACATATCTTCACGCAAATCGCCTGCAGGCCAAGCCACCTCTCCTTTACCCGATCGTTGGGAGTGCCGCCATGCCGATCCCCATCGAGATACGCGAGCCAGACTTCAACAAGGCCATCGCCTCCGTCATCTGGTTTCGACATCATCGACAACCGACATCGACCGTCTTCAACTGCCACGTCTCGAACTGTCCACTCTGTCCGTCCACAAGCGCTTTGGTAGAACACAAGAGAGCTTCGAAACTTCAAAAGGAAAAGACGAGTGGGATTGATCGACCAGCAGTCGTTAACTGGTTGATACCGCAGTCGAAACCGTCACTGCCTTCGAACTCTAACGTCGGAGCTGATGATCGTCTGATTTCGTCGTCATGCACCTCATCACCGCCAACCTCATCAGCGAAGCGTCTCGCCCGGTCATCATCACCGTCATCGCCCGCCCAACGCACCAACGTCTCTCTGATTCCTCAACGATTCCAATGTCTGTGGTGCCCGATGTCGTTCGCAAAGAAGGCCGGTCTCCGCGTTCATCGAGGATTCCATACGGAAGCAATCCCCACAGCTGCCAGGACTGTTCGGAGAACTCGAAGCAGATCTGTCGTCGCTGGTCCAGCATCGTCGCGTTCATAGTGGCGAGCGTCCGTTTCGATCGATGTGCGTTCCCTGGATATCAGAGAGACTTTGCCCTTGAGGGATACTAAATAGACACTACAAGTCGCATAGATGTTACTGTCTTTGCTTTCTTTGACTCATGTTCTCAGTATTATGTTGTGAAATTCCTCGCACTTCTCGCACAGGGAAGCAGTTATGTGGCTCCATATACTTAACGAACTCAGTTTTTAATATTATTATGTAATTGTTCCAGTGTTTTGTGAGCACTTTTTCTCGGTATGAATTGCATGGCAATGTTACACATAATTATGTGTGAGTTTGATTTTTTTTTTTTTTTTGGAATAAATGCTTTTTCAAAATGTAATGTTCAATGGATATCACTATCTTTTGTTGTTTCACTTGGATAGGGGGAAAAGTGAGAGTGAGGGGGAGAGAGAGAGAGAGAGAGAGAGAGAGAGAGAGCGAAAGGGAGAAAGTAAGGTGTGAGTCAGGTTGAGAGACAGAAACTGAAAGACATGGAATAAGAATAGAAATAAGAATTTGTGAGAGAGAGATAGCTCTCGGGGCGGGGGGGGGGGGGGTGAAGAGAAAAGTAGACAGAGAGAGAGAGAGAGAGAGAGAGAAAGACGAGAGAGGAATAGAGAGAGAGAAAGAGTGGGAGAATGGCAGAGGGGAGGGTATTGATTTAAGCTCACATTCAACATTGTCTTGATTTTTTTTTCATAAACGGATAAAAATGAATACTTTCTTTCATTGTGGAAGCGGTTTGAAATATCTTGCAACGAAAGAAGTAGAACGTTTCAGTTATGTAATGCTATCCAATGAAAGTGTCAGGACAACATTTGCTAAACCTTTGCACTATTTCCACAACTAGGATGAAAATATTCAAAATATTTCTAAAGATTTTTTTTACGAAAAAAAAAAAAGAAAAAGGAAAGGAAACTGGGTAAAATAAATGCGTGAGGTAAAAAGTTATTAGTACCTGCTTTTATTATTCCAATGACCACGGTGATTATTTGAGAATCTGCAAAGACCTAGAAAAAAATGCGTTGGCCGGGAATCGAACCCGGGTCAATTGCTTGGAAGGCAACTATGCTAACCACTATACCACCAACGCTTCTTGTGTCTGCTGTATATTTTTTGAACGACTCAATGCTGCCACTTGCAGGGATTCTGTCGTTTCCATGGCAACTGGAAATTTGTGACTAAATTCTAATTTCCTAACTTGTTCTATGATAAAGCAGGCATATGGAGGAGAAAAGGATAATAATAGACAGGGAAGAGGGGGGGGGGGGTGGCGGACAGTCCTACCAAATCCCCAAAGTTTCTCGCAAATATAATGGGACGTATATCATTAACCAAAAAGGTGTCACAGATATTAATTGCAGCAAGGAAGTTTGCGTGCGGGATTGGGACATACTCCATTCCAACTTTCATCTTCCTTTATTAACGGCCAACTTTACGCTCCATATTTTCTCACTTTTGCAAATATCCATTCTTCCCAGTCTCTGATTGTTTCTCGTGTTTGCACTAAAGTACTAATAAGTGATCATATTTGGTTATTTTGCAGATTCACAATTAATATTTTTGTGATTCCCGCGGGGAAAGGCTTGTGCAAAAATTCTCCCCTTTATGACATCAGTAACAAGAATGACGAGTTAAATGACGATGGCGTGACTTTTTAAGAAAGGAGATATTTTCGGAACAATTTTGAAGGGTGTTAATTGTCTTCCATCCAATAAGATTTTGACCGAACTCTAAATGCAAGCGAGTGAACGAGACATGGATATAAAGCCACATCACATTTATCTGCCATTTAGCAATTTGGAGGAGCACCGAACAGAAAAAAAAAACTCCCCAACGAAAAGAGCCCGTTATCCGACGATTAACAGATTGGTAGTTAATCCAAAGTACGGTGGAGCATCGCTCTCCCTCCCCTCTCACGCGCCCCCCCCCCCTCTCTCTCTCTCTCTCTCTCCCCCTCTCTGTCTCTCTCTGTCTCTGTCTCTCTCTCTCTCTTGACTAGACTAATTATGTTACATTTCCAACAGGCCTATATTAGCACTATTTTTTCCAGGTCAGGCCTGGTCACAGACACCTTTTTTCCTGATTACATTTGCATTCTGTATATTAGACAAGGTAAATCATCAATATCACTTTAATTTTCTTTACCCTAATTTTGGAGTTGTCCCTAATAAAAATCGACTAAGAATTTTATGGTGTTTTATCCACACATTTTCATTAACCGTTAAAATGTAGACTTTTCGTAAAACAGTTACATGAGGCGGTTGGTTCTCTTTATCTTCAATATATTACACTTTGCACATTTCCATTTCTCAGTTCTATACTGTATAAACATAAAATGTACTTGAGCCTGAACTAAAATTTGACCCAATTATCAAGGTATTGCTTGATTACATAATACTTTTCAAAAGCGCATCAGTTATTTATATAAAGCATAATCCGCGCAAGATGAATGAAAAGGTAACCCATTATAAAGCTATTGTTGAGCGGGGCCAATCGCGTTGAGCAGTGCGCAGACAAAAGAGTGACGTTTTCTATGGCGATTGCTTCTCTTTTCTGATTGGTCCTTCTTTATCGGTCTTGATCTTGCCGCGCTCATAGGGAAAACTCTCCACCAATCACGAATAGAGCGAGAGACCACACCTAAGACTAAACAAGACAATGTAGTTTGTGACTGTAATTATATAAAAGCAAGGAGAAAGCCGGAAAGTTTAACCACTTCTCTTGACCGCTGATCAGAGAACATAACAGTTAGTGCTACAAGACTTGAGACACTTGCCATCGTCTTTCTGCGATATCAGGATCTCGACACAGCACACTTATTCATGGAGTAAGTATTAATTTTTTTAATTTCGTATCTTCATGTTTCATATTTACATCGTAGATTACGTATTCAAGCATTCTGAGCAACATAATAGTTATGTTGTTCTCTTCTTCCGTCATATAGGCATATTGCTGATGTACAATCAGAAAATGCTTAATTCAGTTATGCTGTAATAATTAATTAAAACCAATATCATGCGGGTTTTAATTAATAAAACAAACGAACAAACAACATAATTATTTCGAACGACCTTTTACATAAAACGTAATGAAAATAACATTTTTTACTCTAAGCGGACAGGAGAAAACAAACAGACAAGCGATTAATAACTTCTTAAGAATACATGTACCAACAGCAGTGAATTCTTTGAATTTCCCTGATAATTTCTTCTAATTTTGTATTTCACTTTTTTGTTATTTCAGGGCGACATATCTTCACGCAAATCGCCTGCAGGCCAAGCCACCTCTCCTATACCCGATCACTGGGAGTACCGCCATGCCGATCCCCATCGAGATACGCTAGCCAGACTTCAACAAAGCCATCGTCTCCGTCATTTGGTTTCGACATCACATCGATGTACGTTATCTGGATATTAGAAAGACTTTGGCCCTGAGGAACCCTATACAGACACTTCAATAATTAAGTCACACAGATGTTACTGTCTTTGCATTGTGCCTTTGACTCATATTCTCAGCATTTTGTTTTGTAGTTCATGTTTATTTTTTCGAAATGTATTGCATGGCAATGTTACGCATTATGTATGATTTTGAATAAATGCACATTTTCTTAAAATGCAATGCTCAATTTACTAAGTATATCACAATCTTTTGTTGTTTCTCTTAGATGGGAGAGAAGGTAAGAGAGATAAAACGAGATGAGGGAGGGAAGTAGACAGAGGGGGAGAGAGAGAGAGAGAACGAAAGAGAGTAAGTAAGGCATGAGTGAGGCTGAGAGGATCGAGAGAGAAACTGAAAGACATGGAATAGGAATAAAAATAAGCATTTGTGAAAGAGATAGATCTCGCGGGGGGGGGGGGAAGCAGAGAGAGAGAGAGAGGAGAGGGATAGAGAGAGAGAGAGAGAGGAAGAGAGGAGAGGGATAGAGAGGGAGAAAGAGAGGGAGAAATACTGCATTTGCTAAAGCTTTCATTGCATTATTTTCACAAGACAGTATGATAACAATATTTGAAATATTTCGATTGTAATAAAGACATGCAAAAAAAAAAAAAAAACAACAACCCCAAACCGGGCAAATGCGTTAGTCGAGAATCGAACCAGGGGCCTTTTACTTATATTTCTCAGCATTACATGACAGGCCGAAGGGGGAGGGATTAGAGAGAGAGAGAGAGAGAGAGAGAGAGAGAGAGAGAGAGAGAGAGAGAGAAGAGAGAGAGAGGAAGAGAGAGAGAGAGATAAGGAGGGAGAGAGAGAGAAAGACGTCTTGATTTTTTTTCCATAAACGGATAAAGAAGAATACTATCTTTCATTGAGTAAAAGCTTTGGAAGCTCTTATAACCTAATCAATAGAACATGTTAATCAATGCTATTGATTAAAAGTCAAGGACAACATTTGGTAAACCATTCTCTGCGTTATTTCCACAACTAGGATGAAAATATTTGGAATATTTCTAAAGACCTTTTTACAAAAAAAAAAAAAAAAGAAAAATAAGAAGTGATGCGTTGGCCGGGAATCGAACCCGGGTCAATTGCTTGGAAGGCAACTATGCTAACCACTATACCACCAACGCTTTTTTTTTGACTGCGGAATATTCTTTGAACGACTAAATGCTGCCATTTGCAGCTAGGATTCTGTCTTTCCATGGTAACTGTAAATTTGTGAAAGAGATAGATCTCGCAGGGGGGGGGGAAGCAGAGAGAGAGAGAGAGAGAAAGAGAGGAGAGGGATAGAGAGAGAGAGAGAGAGAGTGAGAGAAAGAGAGGGAGAAATACTGCATTTGCTAAAGCTTTCACTGCATTATTTTCACAAGACAGTATGAAAGCAATATTTGAAATATTTCTATTGTAATAAGGACGTGCCAGAAAACAAACAAACAAACAAACAAACAAACGGGCAAATGCGTTAGTCGAGAATCGAACCAGGGGCCTTTTACTTATATTTCTCAGCATTATAAGACAGGCTGAAGGAGGAGGGATTAGAGAGAGAGAGAGAGAGAGAGAGAGAGAGAGAAAGGAAGAGAGAGAGAGAGAAAGACGTCTTGAATTTTTTTCCATAAACGGATAAAGAAGAATACTATCTTTCATTGAGTAAAAGCTTTGGAAGCTCTTATAACCTAAGCAATAGAACATGTTAATCAATGCTATTGATTAAAAGTCAAGGAACAACATTTGGTAAACCTTTCTCTGCGTTATTTCCACAACTAGGATGAAAATATCTGGAATATTTCTAAAGACCTTTTTACAAAAAAAAAAAAAAAAGAAAAATAAGAAATGATGCGTTGGCCGGGAATCGAACCCGGGTCAATTGCTTGGAAGGCAACTATGCTAACCACTATACCACCAACGCTTTTTTTGACTGCGGGATATTCTTTGAACGACTAAATGCTGCCATTTGCAGCTAGGATTCTGTCTTTCCATGGTAACTGTAAATTTGTGACTGAACTGACCTTTTTCTAACCATGCTAACTTGTTTTATAATATACATGTATTTGAAAAACAGGCATAAGGGGAGAAAAGGAAAATAAAAGACAGGGAAGGGGGAAGGGGGAGGTTGAACATACCTACCAAAATCCTCAAAGTTTTTTGCAAATATAATGGGACGTATATCATCAATCCCAAAAAGTGTCACTTTACTTGCTTTATTAGGTTCCTCTCACAATCATACTATAAGAGAGTGATATGACACTCAATGAGTTAGGATGTTGTTCTGTCGAATATCTGCAGCTAACTGACTACTTTGCTTTCCCTTTCCCCTGTATACTAAAGTTTCCCTAAAGTCCAACACCCTATATGTAAATAATCCTTTGTCACTCCTGGGAACAATATAGTATACAATATAAAGTAACCAAATAATGTCCCTCCCCTTGGAAACCAAAACTGACCAATGAAACATTATTCATGATGTAAAATGCTGACATCCTGAAACAAAGATGCTGACGGGATTTTCTCTCTAAATTGTGCTGACCAGTCAACAACATTAAATAAAGGCTACAATAGTATCATGTGCTGGACATGAAAAAGAGCTAACCAGTGAATAACATCATACCATAATAGATTTATAAAAGAGACATGTGCTGGACATCAGTGCTACCCTGTTGACTATCAAGGTTGGTCTCTACCATAGACATATACCCAAATCACATCCTAAAGTTAAATCCCACATAACTGTACCCTAATGTACAGCTGCATAGCATGCACTGTCACACACACATTCAACATTGTCTTGAATATATTTTTTTTATACACGGATAAAAATGAATACTTTCTTTCATTGTGGAAGCGCTTCGAAATCTCTTGCAACCGAAGCACTAGAACATTTCAGTCATGTAATGCTATCCATTGAAAGTCATGCGACGACATTTGCTTAACCTTTTACTGCATTATTTCCACACGGCTATGATGAAAATATTTGAAATATTAGGACCTGCAGAAAACGGGGAAAATGCGTTGGCCTGGAATCGAACCAGGGGCCTTCTATGCTTATATTCTCGGCATTTTAAGACAGGCCGAAGGGAGAGAGAAACATATACATAAGACATGAGGGAGAGAGAGGGGGAGGGAGCGAAAAAGACGTCTTGAATATTTTTTTCATAATAAACGGATAAAACAAGAATACTTTCTTTCACTAAGGAAATCCTTTGATAGCTCTAGCAACCTAAGCAGTAGAACATTTTAATCATGTAATGCTATCGATTGAAAGTCACAGGACAACACCGGCTAAACTTGTGTTTGCATTATTTCCACAACTAGGATGAAAATATTTGATATATCTATAAAGACTTTTTTAACGAAAAAAAAAACTGAAAAATAAAAAATCATGCGTTGGCCGGGAATCGAACCCGGGTCAATTGCTTGGAAGGCAACTATGCTAACCACTATACCACCAACGCTTCCTATATCTACGGTTCTTTTTCTGAACGACTCAATGCTGCCACTTGAGAAAGATGAGAGAGATATACATGATATAGCTAGGGAGAGAGAAGTGCATAACAGAAAAGAAAGGGGAGGAGAAAGACGGGTGGGGTGGGGGTGGGGGGCTGTGTTAAGCCCACATGTCTTGAATATTATATTTTTTTAATACACATATTTCATTGAGGAAGCACTTTCAAATCTGTTATAATCAAAGCAGCAGAACATTAATGCCATCCAGTGAAAATATGCGATATTGCTAAACCTTTGATTGCATTATTTCCATAACTGTGATGAAAATATTCAAAATATTTCTCCGACAATTCATCACTTTCACTTAATCAGACTGTTACTCCGATGATAATAATAGTAACAAAAAGATGCGTTGGCCGGGAATCGAACCCGGGTCAATTGCTTGGAAGGCAACTATGCTAACCACTATACCACCAACGCTTCTTGTGTCCCACCCAGCTTTACTTTAAATTATTAAATGCTGCCATCGACATGGATTCTGTCGTTTCTATGGTAACTGGAAAGTTGTGACTGAACTGACCCTTTCCTAGCTTCATTTTTCTTGCACAGTTGAAAAACAGACATACGGAGGAGGAAAAGAAAAAAAAAATTACGCAGGGGGGGGGGGGGGGGGGGGGGGGGGGGAGACAGACCTACCAATATCCCCAAAGTTTCTTGCAAATGAATAGAACGTATAGACCAATTCGGTTTGGGTGCTGTTTTATGGTAATTTCTAACTGGGGGGGGGGGGGCTTCAGTATGCCTAACAAAAGATAATTTATGCACTTACGCTTCATATATTTTTCTCCTGTAAAAGAAACATTTTCGGAACAATTTCATTTTCCATCCCAAAGGATTAAACCGAACTCTACATGAACAGATGCAAGCGAGTGAACGAGACATGGAGTTAACAGAGAGCCACGTCACACTTTGCCACGTAGCAAGTTGGAGGAGCTCCGGAAAAAAAAAAACAACCTTCCTGAACGAAAAGAGCCCGTTATCCCACGATTAGCAGATTAATATGAAATCCAAAGGATTATGACGATGAAACTTTTTTATCTCTCCTCTCTCTCTCTCTCTCTCTCTCTCTCTCTCTCTCTCTCTCTCCCTCCCCTTATGTCTATTTTCTTTTCTTTATACACTGTCTCCTCTCTTTCCTTTCTTCTTCTGTTTTCTTCTCCTTCTAGTTCTCTCTCTCTCCCAACCTCAACCTCTCTCGCTCCGTCTCACTCCCTCTCTCTTTCCTCTCCTCTCCCCTTCTCTCTCGTTCTTTTAATCTTTATTTACATGTCTTTCTGTTCCTCGCCCTTCTTTTATTGATATATCTTGCTCTATACTGTCTTCCTCTCCCTTCATTTCTCCCTTCTTCCTCTTTGCCTGTCTGTCTGCCTGTCTCTCTCTCTCTCTCCTCTTTATCTTTCTCTCTCTCTCCTCTTTATCTGTCTCTCTCTCTTCCCCTCTTTCCAATAGCTGTCTATCTATCTATCTATCTATCTATCTATCTATCTATCTAATATCTATCTGTCTATATCTATCTATCTAGCTGTCTCTCTCTTCTTTTCTTGCGAACGATTTGTTTTCATCATTGCAGTGACTTGTTCAAATAGTAATAGATCAGTAAAGTAAGAAAGACTGACTCTTGGATAATAAATTTAGTTACCTGGGCAACAGGATATCCACAACTGTGTCTATAATAACCTTTGAATTCTCTCACTTTTCGAGCAAAGCGTTGGTGGTATAGTGGTTAGCATAGTTGCCTTCCAAGCAATTGACCCGGGTTCGATTCCCGGCCAACGCATCCTTTTTTTTTTCTTCTTGCGTTCTTTATCTTTTTTTAAATACTATTTTCTTTGTTGTTGTTGTTTTATAATTAAGGTGGTTGTACTAAAATCGAAGTTAAATTTTGTGTCTGAGAATCAAGGGAAAATGTGTTTTTTTTTCTGCTGGATTTGATCGATTAAATGACACTGAATGGTGGTCGTTCTATCTCAACGTTTCCAGAAGAAAACTGTTACCAAGAGGGACTTGAAATAAAGAAATTAAAGAAATGCATGGAATGGATTATAATGAACGGATAACTGAACGTTTTCAAAACATTTAACAAAAGGAAACAAATATTAAGCGCTTATTTCCAAAAGGCGCTAAATCCACTTTGAGTGATTTTGAGCAAATCAGGGATTTTCATTTAATCTATTTTCCTCCTTCGAAAGATCACAACTTTTTCACAGTTGGAAGCAATAACATTAGAAATCTAGAAACTTAGTATGAAAAAAAGTCCGGCATGAGTAGTATTTTTATTTTTAGAATTCTTTGTATTTCATACACAAACTCCAATGTTGCGAAAAAAAAAAGTATTTTCAAAAGGCGCTAAATCCGTACAAATGAAAAATACATTTATTCTAGAAAAAGTACTGACTACTCATGGAAAGTCAAATAAATGCCTGAAATGGATTATTATGGACGGATAAGCTGAAAATCTTCAACACATTTAACAGCATTACGGAGTCAGCTATGTATGAATGCTTGACTGGTAGAATGCTTTATTGTGCACACCATAAAGTGTACCGCAATATAGAGACCCGCTGAATATCTATTCTCCTGCGACTAATATATGTATATTCGGGATTTGAGAAATAATGCCTTTCAGAATGATTTTTCAAAATTTCATTGCAACTGCAGACTTAAAGGAGAAAGAAAAAATCCTGGGGGGGGGGGGGAAATCAATTTTAATGAAAAGGGAGGGTAGAAAGAAGCAATTTTTTAAAAAGTTCTATCAAAATCGGTTACAAAATGAGAAAGTTATGGAAGTTTGAAAAGTCTCAATATATTTTCTATGGCGATCCTCAAATTGGCAATGTTGCTTCAAAATTGCAGGTTTGGAAGGACAAATCTCCATAATGTATACAGAAAGTCAATTAAAGGACTCCACATTGATTTGGAGTCGTTTGATTGACGGGTTAAACACTGTAAATTTGTAACACGTTGTAGAATGGAGCTGTCTTTAATACATGTTTTGTTAGGTTTCATTGAGAAACGAAATGACGCTTTGAACTGTAATCATTTGGGCCAAACAATCATATTTTGCTCAAATAAAAAATCTATACTGTCCTTCCAGGCAATTAAACAATATATCAGGAATAGTTACGCAAATGAGAGGAAAATTAGTATACTTGCTAACAAAACTGACAAATTTGATTTAAAAAGCTGATAAATTTTGAGAGCATTTTGACATAACGTGACATGACATAATTTATGTTGACTTTACAAATAGACATGCAGCATCTTTAGAAATAGTGGAGAAAATATGAAATTTTGTACACAAAACGTATTGAGAGTTGTCCTTCTAAACTTGCCATTTTGAAGCGACATTGCCAATTTGAGGATCGCCATAGGAAGTACATTTTCATAACCTTCTCTTTTCGTAACCGATTGTGATGGATCTTTTAAAAAACCGTTTCTCTCTATCCTCTCTTTTCATTAAAATGGACATTTCCCCAGGGTTTCATTCTCCTTTAACATTCCCGCCTTCCCACCTCAACGTTGAAGGAAAAAACAAACAAACAACAAAGAAGTCGAAGCGAAGAGGCGTAACTGAGAGAAGGTAAGCCGCAAATACGGTAATGCATGATCTAAAATCATCCTTTGCTAAGTCTGTCCCAGGGTATTTTGATGGGGGGGGGGGGGGGCAAGATGATCCAATTTATTAACGTTTTCAATGAAAAATAGGGGTATTATATCGTGGTATGACCCAGTCCTCTCTTTTCCCATACTCTTCTTTCTTCCTTTTCCTCCTTTTCTTCTGTTTATCCTTTTTTTTTGATCACTTGAAAAATCACATAGGGCGGCCCCCTGCCCCCTGCAGCGCTGCCCCTGGAACTCTGTCATTTTGAATTAATATGTGGTTTTGTTGATGCACGTACTGCTCCTGTCTGACAGACAAGATGTATAAATACCATAGGCTGATGTCTAAAAAAGCACATCATCAGTTCTTCTGTTTGTTTCGACTATTTGTGACCATCGTGGAATCCCGTGGATAAGTAGTTCCCTCAAGTATAACTCCATCATGACGATAATAGCAGCTTATTTTTCCGCGTTTCAACTTCTCGTCTTGTGCGTTGGGGTCCCAGGCAATGCTCTCATCCTGGTGTGCTACGGACGGAAATCAAAGAAGCTTGGAACAGACGTTTTGATCATGGGTCTAGCATGTCTCGATCTCTTCGCTTCTCTGTTCACTGTCACCAAATTGGCTTGGACCTTCCAAATAGACGCATACTGTAAATTCGTCCTCTTTGTTCGAATGGGAGTCGCCTACTCCCAGTTGACCATGGCTTTGTTTGTAAGTATTGACCGCTACACAGCTGTCTGTAAGCCATACAATCGTAGGATCACGGTCCGTCAAGCCATTCTTGGCGTCATCCTCTGCATCTTCGTCGCCTTCGTTTTCAACATTCCCATCATCTGGATGTCGCACTACAGTAAGATCACCCAGAGTTGCATCTTCGTTCACAATTTGTACTTGTGGCATACACTCTTTATGAAGATTGCCTCGCCAACGTGGTACTTCCCCTGTATCCTTCTGTCGTCGTTACTCTACGCTCGTACCATCCTCGCCCTTCGTCGTCAGAGGCGTGTTCGTGCTGCTCTCACGGGTCCGAAATCGTTGGACGCTACCACGACGGGTTATGACAAAGCGACAGCGATGATGAACGTGAAGTCCATGACCAAACCGTCATCGGATGAAGACGGAAGAGTCCCGATGAGATCCTTAGCCAATCGTCCACAAAGCGACCAGGTTTTTCAGTTGGAAGAAGGTCCATCAAAGGCCTTGAAGACATCACCTCAGTTGGCCCAACAACCCCCTAATGCATGTGCATCGGAAACAGTCCTTTCCATCCCGAATGCCACTCATAATAATGCCACGAGCAGCGTTGGGAAGGACAGCAAAGTGATGGAAGTGTCCGCGGACCACATGGTAAAGCGAACCGCTTCACAAGAGAACAGGGGAAGGCAGTCTGAGAATAGGGTGACACTCATGCTTGGTATCACAACAGTCATCTTCTTCTTGACCTTGATGCCCTCCGTGGTCATGAACCTGATGCCTTTCCGAGTTCTCACAGGGATCCATGCCATATCGGATGCGGTCCATACCACCATGAGCATCACTTATCGATTTTTCGAAATCAATTCTGCCATCAACGCCTTTATCTACTGGGGTCTCAACACGTGGTTCCGCAAAAGTTGTCGTGAGGTCCTCGTTGTGATCCAAGAATCCATTCGTAACAGAATGCGTTGCGGAAATTGACTAGGAAAACAATGAATACAAGATGTCTCAAGATAGTGGGGTATAACGGTTCTGCATGTTTGATAAGAGCTCACGTACAGTGTTGGTAGCAGAAAGAACACTGGCATGAAACTAATAGTCTCACATTGTCCTCCACTCTCTCCCCCCTTTTCTCCCGCCCCTCTCTCTCTCTTTATCCCCCTCTCTTTCTATCTCTTTCTCTCTCGTTTCTTTTCTCCTTTCCTTCATTTTCCTTTCACTCACTTTATGTTATGTATATCCGCTGTTTGTACTAGTTTGTGTCTTCTTCTTTTATTTTTTTACTGTTTAACTATTTTTACAACTCTTAAGTTATAGGGGGCTGCAATCTACAAGCTCGGCTTTTCAGCAGTCCCCTCCATTACCAACCTTTTTTCAGGCTCTTGTACACGGGAACTATTTATATTTACGAATCCACTGTTAAGTTTCATTTTTTACCTTGTACGATGCATACTTTGTATTCTGTTTATATTATGTTGGAAATGGAAAATAAACGAAACGAAATGAAATTGTCCACCTTGCATAAAAAGATACATATGTGAGATCGTTTGGTATTCCATTATTGTTATTATTCTTATCACTATGACTACTTATACCGCGTTTTTCCCATAAGGGCCATTCATTATTTCCCGTGAGTTTGAGTTTAAACGTCTGAAAGGAAAGTAATGTAATGGTACTCTGTCCTATACACGCTGGGACCTCTGCACGCCGACTGCTCCCCGCACAACGATCACAACACTTCGTTAAATGCTTAACGCATATTATAGAACTCTCGTTTGTTTTGGCGCCATATGTAATGATAATGATGATGATAATAACAACAACATAGACAACAACAACAACGATAATAATGATAACAGTAATAATAATAATAATAACAATGATCATTATTGTCATCGTTATTATTATTGTTATTATTACTTTTTCACAACTTGATGTGCTGTTGGTATATTAAACAGCAACCGGACTTCTTCCAGAAATCTAGGGTTATCTGTTTTAGTTCAAGTTCAAGTTCAAGACAGTTCAAGTTTTATTTCCAACATAACACAAGACACAGAATATTTTTTACCAAAAAAAAAAAAAATTAAAAATCGTAAATTAACCTACATTATTTTCTCTTTTTTAAACATCGATAGAAAAACAAAATAGATGTCTGCTTGACACAATGTATTAAGAAAGGGAAAATAATATTGGAAAAGAGAAATCAACAAGAAAGTAATGCTTGTAATTACGTGGATTCCTCAAGAAAGGAAAAGGAAAGTAAGGAAAAGAAAACAGAAGAAGATATTCATTCAAGTCCTCTTCTCATTGTTCACTTCTCTTTCTTATTCAAGACTTTCCGCAGGATATGAGCTGTTCCAAGCAAGCTTGCCTTCTGTACCGTTTCATAGGACAACTCGACTCCTAGATCAGCCAGGAGTCTTCTGTGGCTGGTTGTATAAGGGGGATTCACATTATACAAGCTATGCTTTTTAGTGAATCCCCCATTTCCACAGATACTTTTCTTCTATCCTAACTATATATTATTTGTCTATAAAATATTTTGTATTATATTTTTATATGTTAGTTATCATGATTATTATTAATGTATTGTAATATTTGTTATAATCTATGAAAATGATTTGTATAAATATTTGTTATTTCTGTTGGAAATAAAACTGAATCTGAATCTGAATCTGAATAAGGCTCCGATGACTATTGGTACTACCTTCGCCTTCACGTTCCATATCCTTCTCAGCTCCCATGCCAGATCGTTATACTTCTGTATATTTTCCTGCTCTTGCCAAGCTCTGCAGTCTCTGGAATCGCAGTGTCTGTGATGAGACATTAATTCCTTCTCCTTCATCTGGTCTGGTCGTCTTGCTTTGATTGTTGTTGTTGTTGTCGTTGTTATTGTTATTATTATTATTATTATTATTATTATTATTATTATTATTATTATTATTATTATTATTATTATTATTATTATTATTATTACTATTACTATCATCATCATTATTATGATCATTAATATTATTTTCCCATTTTTTATAATACATTTTCTTTCTTCTATCGGATCTGTTTGTTAAATAAAAATAGGAATAAACAGAATTTGCCATGACAAATGGGAGAGAGAGTAAATGCGATTCACGCTTCATTAAAAAAAAACTGCAGTGAACATGTAATATCATAACCAGCTGTATATTCTCTCTCTCTCTCTCTCTCTCTCTCTCTCTCCCCCTCTCTTATCTTTATCGGTCTGTTTGTGTTTGCCTTCTTCTCGACCAGAGGAGTTAAAGTTCAGCCAATCCACCAGAGCTTAAAGGCAAAGTCCACAGCAAGATGAAGTTCATTTCAATAAAAAAAGAATAAAAAAATCCAAACAAAACAATGAAAATATTATGAAAATTGGATGCAAAATAAGGAAGTCATGAATTTCTGAATATTTGCATTTTTTCGCAAAACACTTCTTGAACAGTCGATATGAATATTCAGTGAGTGAGTTGATGATGTCATATACTCACAATTTTCCACTCATAATGTATACAGAAATGACAAAAATTTCATATTTTAGCTATTGAAAATGTAAAAAAAAAACCTAAATACTCCTTACATGATTCACTTACAAAATGCTATTTAGTCTAATATGAGTAGACACGATGGATGACTTTTCAGTTTTAGTGAAAAATGACAATTTTCTGAAATTTCTGTATAGATTATTATGGAAACTAAAAGTGAGTGTATGACATCAATCAACTCATTTGCTGAATATTCATATCGACTGTTCAAGAACTTTTTGCGAAAAAAATTGTGCAGCTTAGAAAATATTTTGTTTGGATTCGTTTATTTTTTTCATTGAAATGAACTTCATCTTGCTGTGGACTTGGCCTTAAATAGTTGTTGGAAACAATTAATCGTCAGTATTAGCAACGACATTTGTCATTTCTTATCTTCACTAAAACGCCCAAGACGTTTAAAATATGAATGTTAAACACTCAATAAAATTGATACCAATTTCATTTCAACAAATTCATTCATCCTCGTCGGTTACTGTTATTATAATTGCCATTGTTTCCGATACTGCTGTGTTGTGCACAGTGGTGTAGCCACGGTACTTGCCTCCGGAAAGAATGTTTAAAAAGAAAGAAAATTGTGAGATATTGAAAAAATGCCAAAACAAAGTGGCAGGAATCCCTTCTTCATCCTTCTAGATCCTCTGCTTAATTTTGCATTTCATCCACTCGGTGAGATCGATGCACGCTCCTTTGACCCGTGCTCCGTCAAAGGCTGTGTGTTCCTGTTTTTTGTTTTTGTTTTTTGTTAATGTTAGTTTTACTGTACCCAGTATCTCTACTTTCAGTAAACAACGGTGTCAATACAAGGGGGACATTCCAGTGTTCACAATGGCGTAGACAAAGGGGGGGGGGGGGGGAGGTTAAATTTTTTTTTTTGTTGGAATATATAGAATTTACGGTACATAATACCTATGAGACGCCCCCATCCCTCGACTCCCCGGGGGAGCATTTCATCAACATTTGTTGTCTGACAAGTTGTCAGATCTGACATCTTTCCTTGATTCTGATTGGCTGAGAAGCATCATTACTATGGCAACTGTCGGATAAAACAGACTTTGTCGGATAAAACATCCGACAAGTCCTTTCATGAAACCCTCCCCTGGTCCTCCTTAGTCTCTATGCTCTAAAAAAAAAAAGAATCGTCGCTCCTGGGTGGGCTCGAACCACCAACCTTTCGGTTAACAGCCGAACGCGCTAGCCGATTGCGCCACAGAAGCTTCAATGTTTAAACCCCACTATCTCTATTGTTTAATTGATTAACACAAAGGGCGTTCTGTGAGTCAGCAGTTGATTTCGGCATTAACAATGGATCGATTGCTCATATGTTCTAATTATATTCCACAACCATATGGAGTTCGTACAATCAAATAAAATGATATGGGAATCACTTCATTTGGAGTGCAGTGTATTTTTAAATCTAATTCATGAAAACAATAAAAATGACTTAGCATTTATCAGATTTATGCTGATATCTATCAGGAATGAAATAGATACAAAAGTGGCAGTAAAAGAAAAAAAAAACAGCACTTTGTTCATATCCAGGTTAGCATATATCATATCATATATCAAAACACTTCTTCATTCGTAATAAGTCATGTGAGAATAATAGGAGAGAAAAAAAAAAAAGATGCGTTGGCCGGGAATCGAACCCGGGTCAATTGCTTGGAAGGCAACTATGCTAACCACTATACCACCAACGCTTACTTACAACTGCATTGACCAAAACAACTCATTTTATGCCGGCATCTTTGATTCAGTAAAAAAGTCAAGTTTTCTGTTACTAATGTTTGGTGTTGTCCTCGCTGTTTGTTCACTACCCTCTCCTGAGGATTGTTTCATGCTATAATTCTTTGCAGGTAATATTGTCATGGGCGTCAACAGGCGGGGGACGGGGGGGGGGGGGACATGTCCATCCACTTTGAAAAGTGTGGGGGGGATATCATATCATTTGTCCCCCTCCCCACTTTTGTGTGATCAGAAGTATTGAAGTAGACAAAAGACCCTGTAAATATGTACCAAATTGCATTATTTCAAGCAAGAAATAAAAATAAATAAATAATTAAATAAATAAAAAAGCTCCCTACCTTGGGAGGAGGACACCCCCTCCCAGACCTCTCCCCCTCGCTTGCTTCGCGAGCTCGGGCTCGGTCACTTCGTTCCCTTGCTAATGGTTCCCCCACTTCTCAGAACCGGTTGACGCCTTTGAATATTGTCATCACTTTTCATTCTAAATAAACCTACGTAGTGATTCTGAATGGAAAAAAAAGTTTCCTTTGATATAGACCAATTTCACGGCCGGTTTATGTATTTGGCCCTCTATCGGCGACGCCATTGCTGCTGTGGGCAAGCGCGCTGACCGCTATTGGCTCTGTGTACAAAATGAATGTAAGATATGAGATATGCCCCGATATTGTTCCATTTACTTTATTCTAGATCAATAAAATAAGGCATGGATACATGGGTAGATGATGTAAGACAATGGTCATATCTGACGGATGAAGGTATGATGTATTTTTGTAATTTCGATGGTTTTTCAACTTAGTTTTGTCAGTAAAAGTTCGACTGCAGCATAGAAGCCGTAGTAAACGGGAGCCCTAAATCTTACCCTGTTTACAAAGTCAAGTTTTCACTCATTAAATTTTACGCCAAAGTACATAATGATAATGTTTTTTGACTTAAAAGTCCCTTCTGTTGATGTTTTTACCCACTGGCGACGAATTCCTTCACATTGCTTACGGAAACCTGTGTAGGGAGTACGGCTTCTCACACAAACAGGCTTCATGAGTCAAAAGCGAGTGAATTTCGCACTCAGTTAGCTTCCAATTTTTAAACTTTCTCTAATCCTTGTGGCATTTGAACACCGCACAGCTGCGACCTAAACTTCCCTGATAATTTCTCATTGCAAATATTAAAATAAATCTGCATATACTGGTCAAAATAGACAAAAAATCGAACGAATGTACATAACGCGCTATTGACTTGTGTACTATAAAAGTTGGAGCGCCCACCCCAGTATGTCGAACTGTGTCGAACAGTCTGCTGCCCTCTTGCGTTGTGAAATTGGTCTATACAATATATACATAAATCTGTTCATTGTGTAAAACTAGCTGTTTAAAAACACAAATTGCACTAATCAAGAGTTTCAGAAAATTTGACAAAAGAATAAGAGTTTCTGTCGGATAAAACAGACTTTGTCGGATAAAACATCCTACAAGTCCTTTCATGAAATGCTCCTCTGGTCCTCCTTAGTCTCTATGAAGAAGAAGAAAAAAAAAAAAAGAATCGTCGCTCCTGGGTGGGCTCGAACCACCAACCTTTCGGTTAACAGCCGAACGCGCTAGCCGATTGCGCCACAGAAGCTTCAGTGTTTAGACCTCATTATCTCTATTGTTTTATTGATTAACAAAAAGGGCGTTCTGTGAGTCAGCAGTTGATTTCGGCATTAACAATGGATCGATTGCTCATATGTTCTAATTATATTCCACTATCATATGGAGTTCGCACAATCAAATAAAATGATTTGGGAATCACTTCATTTGGAGTGCAGTGTATTTTTAAATCTAATTCATGAAAACAATAAAAATGACTTAGCATTTATCGGATCCATGTTGATATCTATCAGGAATCAAATAGAAGAAAAAAAAAACCAGCACTTTGTTCATATCCAGGTTAGCATACATCATATCATATCATAAAACACTTCTTCATTCGTAATAAGTCATGTGAGAATAATAGGAGAAAAAAAAAAGATGCGTTGGCCGGGAATCGCACCCGGGTCAATTGCTTGGAAGGCAACTATGCTAACCACTATACCACCAACGCTTACTTATAGTCGCATTGACCAAAACAACTCATTTTTATGCCGGTATCTTTGATCCAGTAAAAAAAAGTCAAGTTTTCTGTTACTAATGTTTGGTGTTGTCCTCGCTGTTTGTTCACTACGCTCTACTGAGGATTGTTTCATTCTATAATTATTTGCAAGTAATATTATCATGGGCGTCAACAGGCGGGGGACGGGGGACATGTCCCCCCCCCCCCCCCCCCACTTTTATGGGATCAGAATTATTGAAGTAGACAAAAGACCCTGTAAATATGTACCAAATTGCATTATTTATATAATATTTAATATAATAAAAATAAATAAATAAATAGAAAAAGCTCCCTACCGTGGGAGGAGGACACCCCTCCCACATCACTCCCCCTCGCTAATGCCCCCCAGCCCCCCACTTCTCAGAACCGGTTGACGCCCTTGAATATTGTCATCACTTTTCATTCTAAATAAACTTACGTAGTGGTTCTGAATGGAAAAAAGTTTCCTTTGATATACAATTTATACATAGATCTGTTCATTGTGTAAAACTAGCTGTTTAAAACACAAATTGCACTAATCAAGAGTTTCAGAAAATTTGACAAAAGAATATGAGTTTCTTTTTTTTCGCTCTAAAAGTACATCGTTTTTACAGGAAATTTGAGTGTTAAACCAGTTCACTAATTCTATGTCAGTAAACTGCATGGGAAAAAGCAGGTGTTATCCTTTCATAATATTTGAGGCAGATTTCGGAGAGAAAGTGCACATTCGTCTTTGCATCTAGTTGGTCAATATTCCTTGACGGATCGAACCTTGACGTAAGTCCCGCGTGAACTGAGCCCGTTGCCACGTCGACATGGTAGCCACTTTGCAGCTCGGGATCTTCCTCTCCGATCGTCTGAAAGGTCGTCATGGGTAATCCAACTCCCCTCGCGCGTTCTTTCTTCCCCCCCCCCCCCCTCTCTCTCTCTCTCCCTCTCTCCAATTTTCCAACCTTTCTCTTTCCCTTCTCTTTTTTCTCTGTCACACACACACACACACACACACTCTCTCTCTCTCTCTCTCTCTCTCTCTCTCTCTCTCTCTCACCCTCTCTCTCTCTCTCACCGACCCTCCCAAACTATCCTAGGGTTACCGGAAACATATGGTGAACAGACCAGATCAACTCTGAACTTGGTCATCATTTTCTCCTTCCAATGGAAAAAGCTGAATCGTAGTTTTTTATTCACAGTTCAAGTCTTTAAAAAGTTGCCTGTTGAGTGTCAAAAGCGTTGGTGGTATAGTGGTTAGCATAGTTGCCTTCCAAGCAATTGACCCGGGTTCGATTCCCGGCCAACGCAACTATTTTTCTTTCTGTGTTTTTACAGACTCTCAAGTGATCATCATGGTCATTGAGATACCTACAAGAAAACCGTTATAACTTTCTATCTCACACAATTATTATACCCAGTTTCCTAGGATTTTTTAATTCAATTATTTTCAACACATTTGTAGAAGTATTATATAAGAATAACATAGAATTGATTTTCCCGCACCATTTTATCAATCACAATAGCAGCAACTTACATCATTATGTCAGTTACAATGTTTAAGTGCTGAATAGATTGTGAGATATTTGAAACGTGCTTTTTTCATGGGAGAAAAAAAATTAAGGGAGGGGAAGCTATAGACATGATAGAGAATGACAGCTAGAGAGCCAGAAGGAAGGCTGAAGGAGAGAAACAAACGGAAAAAAAATAAAAAAGTTTAGAAATAGAGAAAAGGGAAGCAAAAGAGAGAAGGCGCGTAAAAGAGAGAGAGAGAGAGAGAGAGAGAGAGAGAGAGAGAGAGATAGCGTGGAGAGAGAGAGAGAGGGAGGGAGAGAGGAAAAACAAAGAGAGGGGAAGGGGAAGAGAAAGGCTGGAAAGTGGATGATAAAATCAATGAATATAATGAAACAAGATCAATGAAAAGGAAAAGGGAAGGAGAGAAAAAATAAAGAGGGGAGGGGGAAAGAGAAAGTGGGAGAAGGAGAAGGAGAGAAAAGGGGTGGGAAACTGTAGCATAAAATCAATGAACATATCATAAACAAGATGAATTATAGATGGAAAAGAGAGGGAATGAGAAAGAAGAGGAGTTAGAGTAGAAAATAAGATGAAATCACCAGCGTAAATCCGTCTTGAGGAGTGGGGGGGGGGGGGGGATGATCACCTTTTTTGCCGATTTTTTTCCCGTGAACTCACACTTAAGTATACACACACACGCCCTCATTCATCCGCCCAAACTCCCAGCGAGCGAAAAGTAACCACTTTTATGGTTTTTAAGAGCGTTTCAGACAAAAATTCCACGACATGACCGTCAGTTATGACATTTTCATAAAAAATTCACCAACTGATTAATTACAATATCATTTTTCCTTAAAATGAGGGGGGGGGGGTGTTTGTACACACCACCCCCTTCTCGAAAAAGTGTGTGTGTGGGGGGGGGATATATCACCCCCATCCCCCGGGATTGGGATTTACGCCTATGGATGAAATAGATTTATAGAGAGAGGGAGTGAGAAAAAAGACAGAGACAGACAGGGTGTGGAGGACTTCAGACTAAAGGATTTGGTTCAGGGGCGGCGCCAGGGTATTTATAGGGATGGGCAAGATGAGCCACAGATTAACAAATAGGGCTATCATAAAGTTGCATGACCCTGTCCTCTCTTCGCATACTCTTCTTCTTCTTCTTCTTCTTTTTTTTTTTTTGATCACTTGAAAAATCATAGGTGTGGCCGCCCCCTATTTCGCCGCCCCTGGATTGGTTATTGCTGTTCCTGTAATGTAGATTTATTTTGAGTGTTTGTTTGCTCAAATAAACAAACAAATATGAATATAAGAATTGCTTCGGCCGGGAATCGAACCAGGGTCAATTGAATGGAAAGTGATATACCCTACAACTCTCTTACCAACGCCTTACTTTTTACTTCCGATGTCAACGGAATAAATCAAAGTAAAAAATAAAGATCATCATTTTTTGTGTGTCTGCCTCTTTTACCAAACATTCACGGGGGGGGGGGGAGAAAAAAGGGCAGGGAGCACTTATAATTATGTACTTACGGCATAACACACAAAATTGTGGAAGAGGGATACAGCCTGTATCCCTGAAATGTGTTTGTATATTTTTCTGTAAATATAAGATTATTTTATATGATGTTAGTGAACGCAGAAACAGGATTCAGTCAAATGAACACCTTTTTAGGGAGCATCTTGAGACATTTTCAGGCCGACAGGCCCCAAACCCCACCTTGCATCAACCCCGCGGGAAAACACTCTCAAGGCTTCAGAAAGGAAAATTATTTCTGAAAATGGTACACTTTTATCAATTCGTTCCCACGAATAGTCTTCTCGTAGAGACTAATCTTGTTCCAGTTGAAACATTTCTAAAGTATTGAATACAGATTTTAAACATTAATTAGCGGAATCAACACAACGGATGGATAAGCTAGTAACAAGAAGAAAATGACTTTTATAAATCACGCATGAAAATTAGATTGAAACTTAAATGTTTTAAACCAGGTTCATTACGCCTTTACGGAAGGTCTTCATGTTAATTTCTGTTTTGTTTCGTCATTCTGTAGAATTTGATCATTTTATCCATTGTTACTGATTGTAATGTCATAGTTGTAATGAAAATACAATATGACCTCTTTAATGCAAATACCATGTTGTGTCTTTCTGTGAAACTCTTTTTTCTTCCATATTTTAAAGAGAAAACAAAAAAAAAACTGAACCAGTTGGAAAGTATCATAAACAAAGATTAAGATAAGCACAATGAAAAAAAAAAATCCTCAAAAGCTGCATGTCATCATGGTCATAAATGTTCACTAAAATTTGCCGACATCAAACCCGTAAAAATACTTACCTTTAGAGGGCGACAGACTTCGAAATTGATATATCAACATGACCGTTTTATTATCACGACACCTCAGTGTTAATTGTTGTCTGATACCGGGCCAATTCAGTGACTTCAAAGAACCGGTGTGATATAGCATCTGCTTCATGGAGCAGATAAGATCCACCTTTCTCGGTATTGTACATGAATAGCAACTTAAACAGGGAAGAAAAGATCAAGTTTAATTGAGACATAAAGCCACTTAAAATTTGTCCTCACCCATTCAATCACTGCAATAAAGCCATGTAATCCCCGTCTTAGATCTATTCAAGATCGTGAGAAAGTTGTCGAAGTCGTGCCAAGCTTCTACAGGGCTCGCCTAATAAAAAAAGCGAGTAAAGGAGCTTCTATTGATTTTCATCGACAAGAAAGGTTTCTCTGGGTAGTGACGTTGACTCGACTATAGACGAGGGATACCAGTACGCGTACAAGCCTATGACTCATATTCCCAGGGAAGTAGGTATATATGATAGGGTTATTGACCTCTAGACTTTACCCACGTAGCTCCTCCTCTTCTTGACGATACTTATAAAGTATCGTTTCTTCTCCAAACCTTGTTTGTTTGTTGTTGAGGCTGTGTTTTTGTTTTTGTTTTGTGTTATAATGGGTGGG
>CM057167.1:24238714-24258071 GCA_029962745.1 Echinometra lucunter
TTTTGGGGGGGGGGGGACATAATCTATTGTGTGTTCATTTTTTCACCTCACGCAAATCACTTATTCCCCCCCCCCCCCCAACCCAGACACACACTCCCCCAGGGCAAGAAAAACAAACATCTTTTCCTCTCATCCAGTGAGAGTAGATCTTTCTAGCAAGTACTGTATCATTAAAACAGAGAAGAGATGAACTCCACGCGCCTCTCTCTCATAATTTGTTCAAGGTGCTTGGTTTGTCTTTTTTTTTCTTTCTCTCTCTCTCTCTTATTCACCAGGAGCCTGGAGCATACACATATAATTTGGGGTTTCCAAACCGCTTCCCTCGAAAAAAAATCATTTTCAAAGTCAGAAAATGAGATTGAGAAAAGCAAGATAGGAAGAAAGTCATTGAGATCGATTGACTTAGACAGACAGAGGGAGAATGAGAGAGAGAGAGAGAGAGAGAGGAGAGAGAGAGAGAGAGAGAGGGAGAGGAGAGAGGAGAGAGAGAGAGAGGAGGGGGGGAAAGGGGGGAGAGAAATAGAAGAGTGGATAAGGGATGGAAAGAGATGAAAATAGAGTCATTTAGGGGGAGAGGTTGTGTCTTACATACATGCATACTTTTCCTCATGTAGATTACGATAAGGAAACCAGAACTTCACTCGTTATCTCCACTTTGTACTTTTTTAAAATCACACCTGTAATTATCTCACATGCCTGCTCTGTGTGAATTCCCTCCTTTCACTGACTCTTTCAATCCACCCTCTCATCGCTATACATTAAAACTCACAGAAACAACAACAACAACAACAAAGAAAGATTATAAGGAACCGGATGTAAAATTTTCAACAAAATATAATTCTGACTGTCATAAATGCATATAAACAACAGCAGATATTAACATTTAGTCAATAATTGTATCAATCATTATGAAATTTTGGCACGGGATGCAAGAAACGTTGGCAAAAATGAACATCTATAGCTGAAAATGAAAAGCATTAAATTTTGCAATTCGTTTCAGAAGATTACAAACTTTTAAACTTCTAGAGAGTCTTTAGATTTGGTGTTCAAGCTGCAATTATCTCCATCTTTTTGTCGAGTAGATGTGTCTTGTAGTGTCTCTTCAGGTTGCCCGACTGCGCGAAAGCCCGTTCACATCCCTCGTGATGACAGCGGTAGGGACGTTCTCCGGTATGAGTACGACGATGTTTGGTCAACGTCGACAGATCACCGAATCGCTGTTGACAGTCCTGGCAGCAGTAGGGACGATCTCCTGTATGAGTGCGTAGATGAGTACGAAGAGACGTTCCCTGAGCAAAAGCTTTTGGACAGGAAGGGCACTGGAAGGGACGAGCTCCCGTGTGAGTACGCTGATGAGACGAACAGTTGGAAGCTTGAGCGAAACGCCTCGGACAGAACTTGCAGGAGAAGGGCAGCCGGCGTTCAGCACCAGAGTTCAGTGTGGTGATCGAGGAAGGCTCCTCCAATCGTTGGCGCTTCAGAGGCATCTCGGAGACGTCGGGCGACGAATCGGAAGACGTTGGATAAGATCGGAGCCTGCCGGAGTGCTCAGGAATGTACGCAGGAGATGAGATGGAGCTAGTCGGAGAGGATCGAGAGCCTTCGGTTTCGGAGTTGGAGTAGCTCAAACTGGTAAGTGATGACGAAACAGGGCACGATCGTTGGGAAGAGGCACGGTAAGGTGACAGAGGTTGTGAGTTCATACGCACAGGACTGGAGCTAACACTACCGACTGATAGAGAAGGTGACGATGATGACGTCGACGAAGACGACGATGAAATCAGCCAGTTGACGACGGATGATCTACGAGACATCTCCGACGTCATTCGGACACTGCACTCGACGTCTTCTTGTCCGAAGGTATGACGAGGGCTAGAAGTTCCTCCAGCTGGGCACAACGGACAGTTGGGTACGCCGCATTTGAAGATTGTAGATGGAGTGTGTTGGCGGTGTCGAGACCAGATGACAGAAGCAATCGCCTTGTTGAAGTCGGGTTCATGAGTTGCGATAGTGATCGGTGACAGACCACATTTACTGCCGAGGGTCAGGAGAGAGGACGCCGCGTGTAGACGGGCCATGTCGTGCTCGCTGCGATGGGGCCTGAATCATGAAATAGAATGAAGAAATATTAGGATGACTGTAGTTCATGACAGCTTTTCAAAGTGAAGAAATGTGCTCTCTGGCATCGTATTTGATTAGAAATATTCGAGATATCAAGTTTGTTTGCATCTCAATTTTCAAGACTTGTAACAGATTGCCGCCTAGGATCACAAACAGAGTAAGTAATAAATAACGTTGTAGTGTGTTGAGACTAGTCTCAAATCCTTTAAAGATTGATCTGTTGCAGGCTACCTTTCGAGTATGATATTTTGCCTATCAAACTGCCATTTAAATATTTGGAAAGTTGACACTCATTTTCACATCTAGCACAACTCAAGCTTCTCTTTAATGAGTGCCTATAAGCGGAAACATTAATAACGAGCAGGAGGTAAAATACATGTATTAACTATTAACAAAGTTGTATGACATTGCATGAATGCGACAATGCTGTATTACTAGTATTAAGCAGGGTGAAGATGGAAATCGCTACTCATTACATAGTTTCAAATAATGAAATACAAAAAATTGTATAAAGCAGATACTTACATGATGTCGGAAGGCAGTGGAGACATTTGGCCGGATGGCAAGGAAACACAGTCGTAAGAAGTCTCCGATTTAAGTGTTGAGGTAAGAACTGAGAATGAAGCTTGACCAAGTGTTCGTGTTGCTCTTACAAGGCAAAATGCTCAGAATGATGGCTTTCTAGCATTTCCTGGCAATATATGCATGCTATCGTGAACATTAAGCTGACAATGTATTATCACACTTCCTCTCAATAAAGAACAGTCTATGTAGCCCTGTTTCATAGAATTCGGTACATTGCGTCAAAGGAGGATAAAGCTCAGTGTTTTCTATTTAGCGGAGGTGCGGGTGCTTCCCGCCCCTCTGATTGGCCAATAGTTCGATGCCGCGGTGACATCAATTAACTTGGATCGGGGTGGAGGTCCAGCGGCCAAGCTGGGTCCATTGTTCCGCTATGTGTTCAGATGCTCCGCAAAAGACAATGGCTTCAAACGGAGCGCTACCTGCTAAAGGCCTGGGACCGTTTAAACACACAATGGTCAGTACTGGGGAGGATGTACAGACTTGAGCGCCAAATAGAAGGGCAAAGAATAGGACCAGAATACTCAATAGAAGAGATATAGATAAATGGGGCTCTGATTGTTGACGTGGAGAATGGTCAGAAAGAATGATACCAGGGATCATAAAAGGCTTGCCTTGGTTTTTCACTTGTGTCATGGCTGCATAGACCGTGGGAAAGATTCGCAGACAAGAAATGGGAATGTTCCGAGTTAGGGATAATATCTATCCAAATTTTTCGTAACAGGTAAAATGTGAATATTGAAAAGAGAATCTGAAAACAAAAGACAGTTTTGCATTACTGAATAAGATTGTATAGGCATATGGATTCAAGTTAAGTCCTAGTATTCGTTATGTTCATAATTATGTTATTTATGTATTTTTTTAATTTTATGTGTATTTCACTTGTAAATTGATCCTTTTAGCCTGTGCTGCTGGTCAGTCTTTATCATCATACATAAATAAATGAATTAATAAATCAAATATCCCATGAAAATTAAAATGCGAACTGTGAGAAGCATTTGAAATCCAATTTTGATATATTATGTTTTGATTTAAAAAAAACGTTCAAAACGTATGATATATCTTTACCGAGTTTGATGAGATCAGCAGCTGCACGACAGATTTCTAACAATGTTTATAAATGAATCTTTTTTTCAATTGGTTGTTCGGATGCTTAAAGGCCAAGTCCACAGCAAGATGAAGTTCATTTCGCTTTAAACTTTTGCTGTAAAATTTTGCTGTAAACTTATTTTGCTGTAAACTTGGATTATACCATTATGTCCTATATATTATTATCATAATGATTATGTTTTGTTGATTTTATTGTTTATGTGTATATGTATATGTTTTGTTATGAATTTGTTATACTGTAAAGTAAAAAACAGAACCTAATTTAAAAAGATGAAGTTCATTTAAAAAAAAAAGAATTTTTAAAAATTCCAAACAAAACAGTGAAAATTGGATGAAAATTGGATGCAAAATAAGGAAGTTGAAAATTTTTGAATTTTCGCAAAACAGTTCTTGAACAGCCGTTATGAATATTCAGTGGGTGAGTCGATGTCATATACTCACGATTTTCCAAACATTATGTAAAACAAAAATTACAAGAAATTTCATATCTTAGCTATAAAAAGTAAAATTTGTCCTAAATACTCCTTCCATCCTTACAAAATGGTATTTAGTCTAATATGTTTAGACATGATGAATGACTTCATTTTTAGCGAAAAAAAAAAGAATAAAAATTGTCTTGAATGTTTGTATAGATTATTATGGAGAATAGTGAGTGTATGACATCATCAAATTTATTTATTTATTTCGTTTTATTTATACAGGGTGGCCCCGCCAGTAATCAAGTACTGTTTTCCAGGGGGGTCTGAAACAAATACATACAAGATAACAATCATGACAAGCAAAATAAAAATAACTCAATACATCAAACAAAATAAAACAACATTTGGTGAAAATAAGAAAATGGGGAATGAGACTAAAAATAATAGTTTGCAACCAGGATTGAAAGGAAACGAAACTTAATGACCGAGTTTATGAAAAATGGAAGCCCCCCCCCCAATAATAATCTAGATAAAAGTATGGATATGATATGCCCCCCCCCCCCCCCAAAAAAAAAAAAAAATACTTGCCTGGAAACTACAGAAATAGCACAACTCATTCGTTTAATATTCATGTCGACTGTTCAAGAACTGTTTTGTGAAAAAATGGTGAACTTTCAAAATTAATAACTTCCTTATTTTGCATCCGAATTTTCATCAAATTTTCACTGTTTTGTTTGTTTTTTTTAAAAATCATTTTATTGAAATGAACTTCATCTTGCTGCGGACTTGGCCTTTAAAGAAAAGTAACATAACACCTAAATAAGCGACATCATTATCATCACCATCATCATCACCATCATCATCACCATCATCATCACCATCATCATCATCACCATCATCATCATCACCATCATCATCATCACCACCATCATCATCCACATCATCATCATCACCATCATCATCACCATCATCATCACCATCATCATCACCATCATCATCATCGCCATCATCATCATCACCATCATCATCATCACTATCATCACCATCACTATCATCATCATTCACAGACGTCGATCCTGGGGGGGAGGGGTGGGGAGCAGGGGCCCCCCAAGAAAATTTCGGGGGGCAAAGATATCATTTCCCCCCCCCCCCAATAATTTCCCAACCCAAAAAAAAAAGAAAAAAAAGAAAAAGCAAAAAGAAAGAGAAAAGAAAGGAAAAGGAAGGAAGGAAGTGAAATGAAAGCGTAAAACAAGAAAAAGGAAAGAAAAGGAAGCGCTCGCTCGCTCGCGTTTATTGTATCTTAACCAATGCCGGTGATAATTACTATTCTTATGAAAGGAAATTGGTTTGCATCTTGTGTTTCTATCTCATGTTATAGTATTCTTCTACTCATAGGAAGTAATATAACCAAACAAGATATCACTCCTATAAATCGAGCGGCCAGTTGACCTAAAAATAGATAAAATTTCAGGAGATAACGGCATGGATAAAAAAAAAAACCCGCAAAACAAAAACATATTTTTCGTTAACTCGCTCGCTACTGTCGCTGGTAAAAGCTAGATACAAGATGATTTCGGGCAGCAAGCAGCTTATTATAGCAGCGAGATTCCAAAGTATCATTATATTTGGGCAGCAAGGTGGTTGACAAAGATTTTGGTATGAATCCATATAATTTTGCTGGGATCGGTCGTTGACTTTGCTCGCTATAGTAGAAACAGAATGGATTCGGACTGCAAGCGAGGTAGCTAAACAGTGTGATATATTCGGCACACAGGTGATCGGATGTATTATTTAGATATCATACAGGCATGACAGGTTTATAGTATATTAATGTATTCTGATGATAATGATAATAATAATATTCCGTTCTTCTATAGCGCATATCACATTTTTATCACATTTTTATGATGACGAAATAACACTTCTATCATATGGAAAAGGGTATACTACACCATGTCATGTATCCTATATCAAGGGTTAAAATATTCCGAAACCGTGTCTTTTGAAATACTTGTTACGTGCATCCTATGTAGACGGAGACGTATACATATCCCGTGAATATAACTTATACAAAAGGACAGGGTTAAATTTTAGCAGAATATGACTCCGTGATTTTGTAGGTGCACAGCTCGAATTAAAATTTTTTGAAAAATATCTGACATGCAAAATTAAAATTCGTGTGTACTTAAGCTGTAAAGGAATGCCGAATCGGTTTAAGGGGGGGGGGGGGTGGGATTGGCAAGCTGTTTCTATTCCAATTCGCCTATGTTGAACCAACGCGTGCATTAAAAAGATGACACTGCACCAGTGCGCCATAACCAATAACTTTAAAATACCCCGGTCTATTGTTCAGTGATGAGTAACAGATTCGATAAAGCGGACAATGCCATGACTGCGTGCATAGATCACTGGCATCGGACGCAGTGTGCAGTCGCCATGGCAACGTTTGATCGTATCGCCGTTGCTTGTCAGGTGACCACCTTTATCAGGACCTATTATATTTAAAAGGCCTCTATAATGTGCCATTCTGCCTAGTAGGAGATTTTAATTCGAGGACTGGGTCACTTGATGACTTTATGGTAATTGACAATGTAGTTTCTGAATTATCGGGTTATTGTTCTTCAAATGATAATATTGATTTTAAGAGTTCACTTACAGATGATGGATATGATACTAGGAGGCATAATATGGATTCTTCTATAAATAATAATGGTAGACAGCTTATTGGCATTTGTCAGAGTTTTGACTTGAAGATAGTGAATGGGAGATTTGGTAGTGATAAGGGTGTTGGTAGCTTCACATGTTACAATAAGAATGGCGGGAAAAGTGTGGTTGATTATGTCATTGCATCTGTTGGCTTGTTTCAATTTATTACTCATTTTGAGGTTGACATTTTTGATAAGTGTGTTTCAGATGTACACTGTCCGTTGAATCTGGTGCTTTCAAATAAAGTGATACCTACAAATGAAGGTGTTGAATTGAATAAAATTGAAAATAGGGTTGATCCTTCCAAAAAAGTAAAATACACTTCATTTAAGTGTTCTAAAGAGAAGGCATCTGAATTTAAGTTGAATCTTGATCAGAGTATTCCAGTATTGATGAATGCATTGGAATTGGTTGAGAAGTCGACAACACAAGGTAATATAGATAATTTTAGTAAAACATTAGCAAACTCTTTTTTGAATGCGGCAAAGGAAGTTGGTATATGTGAGGATAAAGTCTGTAGGAAAGTTCATTCAAGAAAACCCTTTGTGGAGAAGAAACCATGGTTTGATACAGAGTGCCAGCATGCTAGATCAAGTTACTTTAATTTAAAGAATAGAATTAGACGAAAGTGCAAAGGTCTAGCTTTGAGTGACAAAGAACAAAAGATGGCTGAAATTAACGCTGTTGCAAAAAACTATAAGAAATTGCTGCGTAGAAAGGAAAGGGCATATAGTAGGCTTTTACATGACAATCTTCATACACTTAAGAAGGTTAGTCCACAAGAATATTGGAAAATTTTGGATGGCCCTAAGCGTAGATCCTGTCCAGCCAAGGTCTCTTTAGGTGACTTTGTTCGTCATTTTAGCAGTTTGAATGATGCCCAATGTGAGGCACCTGTAACAGGTGTGGCTTTTGCCCAGCCCATGGGCAATGATGAGCTGAATGCCCCTATCTCTGTTGATGAAGTTATAAAGAATATCAAGAGACTAAAGAATAATAAGGCATGTGGTGTAGATTTGGTTAGAAATGAGTTTTTGAAAAACTGTTCAGCAGCTGTCATAGGTTGTATTACTGCTTATTTCAATGTAATACTGGAGAGTGGTCTAGTACCAAAAGACTGGTGTCTAGGTAGTATAGTTCCTATTTTCAAAAATAGAGGTGATGATACAGATCCAGATAATTATCGTGGGATAACACTTTTAAGTTGTTTGGGAAAATTATTCACTTCTATCTTGAATTATAGAATAACAAATTATTTCGACAGTGAATGTAAGCTGGGAGAAGAACAGGCTGGCTTTCGTGCTGGCTATTCTACAACAGACCACATTTTTGTTTTGAAATCCTTGCTTGATATTTACTTGTCTAAGCGGAAGAGGATTTACTGTGCTTTCATAGATTATAGAAAAGCTTTTGATATGGTCGATAGGGTTTCACTTTGGCACAAATTATTGAAGTCAGGGGTGGATGGTAAGGTGTTTACAGTTATTAAGAATATATATTCTCAAGCAAAATCATGTGTGATAGTAGATGGTCAAATGTCTGAGACTTTTAAATGTGATGTTGGTGTTAGGCAGGGTGAAAACTTATCGCCGCTACTCTTTGCTATATATCTTAATGATTTCGAGGATTTTCTCAGTAATCATTTTAAAGGTCTCAAGTTTTTGGTTGAAAATGTATGTGCAGACATCTTAGATAAAGAAGTAAATAGTGATCTTTTTGTACAATTATACACATTGTTGTATGCAGACGATACCCTAATATTGGCTGACTCAGCAGAGGAATTGCAGGTGGCACTGAATGCATTGTCTCAATATTGTAAAATTTGGAAATTAAGTGTGAATGCTATGAAAACTAAAGTACTGATATTTTCTAGAGGTAAAGTGCGTAAATTTCCTGTTTTCAGATTTGGGGCAGATGAAATCGATGTTGTAGATGATTTTGTATATCTTGGGATTCGGTTTAATTATAATGGAAGTTTTAAAAAGGCTATTTCAAAGCAGGTATCACAGGCCAGGAAAGCTCTTTTCTCTATGTCTTTAAAGGTTCAAAGACTCAAACTGCCATTGGATATTCAATGTGAATTGTTTGATCAACTTGTATTACCAATACTCATTTATGGATGCGAAGTGTGGGGATATGAAGATTTGAGCCAAATTGAAATATTTCATAGAAAATTTCTCAGGTCAGCATTATGCGTGAATAAATTTACGCCAGACTGTATGGTATATGGTGAAACTGGAAGGGTATGGTTAGCTAACAGTATTAAATATAGAATGATTAGCTTCTGGTTAAGAATAGTAAAAGGTTCTCCCTCTAAATACTCTGTCAAATTTTATTTATTGCAAAGGTTAATTAGTCAGAATGCAGAAAGGTCTACATTCAAGTGGTTATCATGTATTGAAGAGATATTGAATCATGCTGGTCTTGGGATTGTTTGGCTGAAGCAAGGAGAAGGATTTAGTAACAGTTGGATACTGAGCACTCTGAAGTTGATTTTAAACGATATTTCAAAACAGGATGTAATGGCAAAAATATGGTCAAACAGTGTATGCCTGAATTATAGGATCTTTAAAAAGGATTGTCTGTTTGAAAGGTATTTAGTTTTGCTGAGTAAAAAAGATAGAATAACACTGAGTCGTTTTAGAAGTAGGTCACATCGTTTACCAATTAATAATAACAGATTCACGGAAGCCCTTAATGAAACCAGTATTATCTGTCCATGCTGTGATATGCAGGAGTCTGGTGATGAATTTCATTATGTTTTTGTATGTCCCTTTTTCAGAAAGGAAAGAGAGCTGTATTTAGGTAATAAAGCAAGAGTTAAACGTCCTTGCTCATTACACATGTTGAATTTATTCTTATATTCTAGGTTAGGTCAGCTGAAGAAATTAGTACTCTTTTTAAGGAAAATAATGTCATATTTTGCTGGCCTATATAAATGTAAATCTGAACAATCCAATCAAATGACGCTCATAAACAGGAATGTTACAACCCGAAGTGGTAGGTCAGTTAAGCAACCGAGAATCCTTGATTTGTAGTACAGTCTTGCTGTATGTTAAGCATTTCATATATGACAGTTGAGTTACATCACACTTTGTTAGTCTGCATGAATTTTAACACGCCAAATTACATTTCTCTTATGTAAATGTACAAAATAGAAGTTATGACCTGTTAGATAGTTAGGCTATTTATATAGTTTTTGTAAGTATTTATAATCTTTCATGTGGTTTTCACCAATTTTGAAGCATGCTTGCCACACTGTATGATACTGTAAATTCATGTTTAGCATAGCCTAGGTTTAGAACATCTTCATACCGTTATACATTTGTATTTTAGTGTTGTTGTTGTTGTTGGTTTTTTTTTTTTGTACACTGTATTCGGTATTTTTCTTCTGTATTATTATTATATGTTTGTATACATTATTTTCTTTTGTATCATTATCATGTCATGTAAATGTGTTGTACTCTCATACCCCAGAAGGGGGTCGTAAGAGTCAATAAATTCTATTCTATTCTAATCTCATCACCCATGATATTCCAGTTCCCATCTAAGTGATATTAAAACCAGAAGCTCATCAGGAATGTTTGACGGAGATGATCCCTTCATGTATTTAAAAAAAAAAAATCAAATTCAGCTTTAGACTCTTCTATTAAACATGTGTGTTAAATGAATGTGGCCGGTGTGATTTAAGAAACATTTCCATCAAAACCGAAACCTTAAAATTCAGTCGCTTTTATCAAGCATTATACGGTATAGAACCAGGGCCCCGTTGCATATAAAACCTACCATTGATGGTAGCTTTCCCATTAGTGGTAACTGCCATGGAAACTTTGACTTTGATTGGCTGTTGAGCAATGTTACCATGGTAGTTACAATTGATTGCAGAGTTACTATTAATGGTAAGTTTTATGCAACGGCGCCCAGTCTTCATTCAGTCAAGAACATTCAACATACCCTGCCATCTCTGCGCGGTTTCGCGAACTTTCCCACGATTTTGAGTACATGCAAGACAAAGATTACACAGGTTAACTGCAGTGCATGGATAAGTGAAAAGAGTTTTAGTCTCAGTTTACTAAGCATGACTATTTGTTTCACGTTTTGAAATTCAACTATTACGCTACCAAGAAAACTAAACGGGGTGTTTCAGAAGGCTGTGCGCAAAGTTACGCATGACTTTAACAATAATGACTTGAACACGGAAGAAAAAATAGGATTCTGAATCATATTTTATCGCATTTAGCTTAAGATACTACCATTATCATTACTATTATTGCTATTATTATTATTATTATTATTATTATTATCATCATCATTAAGAACACGTATTTAATGTGAAGTATACTTTTTTCCTACAATTGGAAATTACAGTCACATTTTGTTAAAACAAGGGAAACAACTTTGGGCATTCCACTTGGCTGTTTCTAGTTATATCGTTCTTAAAGCCATGAGGAATTTTACCCACAGCTTTCTGAAACACGGTGCCCCTGATCCTACACACTCAATTAGATACAAAAATTGTCTGTGATTTCTTTGAAGTCATGGTTTGCAGTTTTTACTGCATCGATGGAGAATATGTAGATATTTACTCTAAAGTGAGGGTTTTAAAATAATCGCACAAGCGTCAGAAAATAAAGTCCTTTCTCAGACAACATATATCTTTTTTTCAAACTATAGAAGAAACCGAAATGACAGAATGTCGGAACAATTCCCAGAATAGTATCATTAAAAAGAGTTAGTTTTTTCACCTTATTGAAAGGCTACGATTTCACTGTAGCCCCCAAGCCAAATTCTGTTAGGAAACATATAAATAATCTGTATTACATAACAATTCAAATATAATCACTGCCGTACTTCAACCTCGCAGTTTCAAAGACACAGTGCCTCGTTACAGCTGTTTGAGTATTCTCTTTCCATCAATCAACCGACAAATTGCGAAAAATCTGTCACTTAAAATCAATAAGTGTCACAGGTTTCAAAATTTAATTGTATGCTAAATATGATGTCAGATAATGATCAAATACCTCATAATTGATACTTATCTCCTTATGCTTTGTATAGTTTTATTTTGTTTTATATCGCATAATTATCTATTCATCTATTTTTTTGTATTCATGACATGCCCTTATATTATCCAACTTGATATATCTGCTGAAGTTGCTTTTCTTTTGAAAACGTAATTTTTTTAACCTTTTGTCATGTAAATACGACGAATTGTACTTTTGTGAACAATGAAGGCTCTTTGAACGTTATGTACCGTAAATTTGAACTACGAAGATTGTCTGAAAGATAATAAACCATCAATAATCAGCTCCATAAGTGACATTCTGTAAATAAAAGTCGCTGAAGGACTACGCGATACAGTTCGAGTAGAAAAGCCAGTCAGCATCCGAGCCGTAGCCAGAAAAAACGCCCACCCGAGTGATGTCAAACGGGTTCGGATCCTGCCACTGGAGCAACGGTTCAGTTTGGTTGGTTAACTCGACCCGGTAGAGTCCGTCGGCAAAAGTGATTGAGTAATCGTTGAACATGTCCGATTGGCAAAAATGACCCGATTCTTTGATGATCGGTTCACAGTCTACACATCTCTTAATGCCAGTGGCTGAGTTCCCCCATCCACAGAGCACTAAGTAATTTAAGTCACAAAGTGTGCGCGTGTGTATGAAAGAAAGAGGATGGGAGAGAGAGAGAGAGGGGGGGAGAGACAGAGGGAGAGAGAAGATTTATAGGTGATTTGGATGTGTGTGTAAGAAAGTGAAAGAGAGAGAAAACAAGCGTGAGAGAGAGACATTCATGAATTTCCCCAAATGCTTTACCACAGGGGTAGAGAAAGTGTGCAATGGTCTATGTCCCGTTTTCTATATTACCCAAAGAGAAAAACCTTAAAAAAAAAAAAAAACCTCTAAAAGATAAAGGTGTGTGGCTAAATAATTGTTGTGCCCCACCTTCTAACTTTGTGAACCCAAATTTTTCTCTGAAATTTTACAGAACTATACCCGATCCCCCCCCCGCCCCACCCTCTTTCAGAATTTCAATTATTTTCGTTGTCTTCTTACCTATTTCGACGTATTCCCCATACAGGGATGCTCGGTCTGCAAAACCAACATGTGCTTCCATACTCGCTCTCACCAGAAACTTAAACTTCCCGTCGTTGATCGTGCTAACCGGGAACAGCCAGTGATAGTTATGATTGCTTCCGCTATCTGTGCTGTGGTATCGGCACCCTGTCAAAAAAGATGGAAAAGAAATCACGTCCATTTGTCATCTTAACAAAATAAAATGAGATAAAAATGCGATAAGACTACATAAACATTATCATCCCCCAATAATTCACCATAAAATGACATGTCCCCCTATACTGAATCCCCCAAAAACAATAAAAGAAAGGGGGAAGGTGAAAGAGGAAAGAAAAAAAAAGAAGAAAAACCTCGAAGAGCTCGCTCACTTCGCTCTCTCGCATTTTAAATATCTCAACCAATGCCGGTTATGTCTTTATGACAGGAAATTGGTATGCATCTTGTCTCTCTATCCAATGTTACACTATTGTTCTCACATTTTAAGTATCTAACCAATGTCGGCAGTGGCGGCGATTTCATGTAACGAGTAAAGGGACGGACACACTGAAGGTCACCTCCGAAAATCTGTTTCGAGAAGTGGAAGGGGGATGACCGTTATTATGGGAGTGAGCTAAAAATAACCGCAAAAAAATAATGAAAGAGCCTCATTTTGCCATCAAAATACACTCAAGGCCTATAAAATGATTAAGTGGTTAGCCTAAATTTGGTCACCTGACTCAAAATAGACAAATAAAAATATTAAGTTTTAAAAATCGAGGGGGGGGGAGGGGAGATCCCCCCATGTCCCCCCCCCCGGGATCGCCGCCTATGAATGTCGGTTATATTACTATTCTTACGAAAGGAAATTGGTTTGCATCTTGTCTTTCTATCAAATATTTCACTATTCCGCTAGTCATAAAATTCTAGTAATATATCTGCAAGGAGTCGAGCGGCAAGAAGACCTAAAATTGAAGAGTTTTAAAGGAGATATTGGCCTGTGACCCATAGCCTATTCCTATCATACAAAATATGAGAAAGGGAGATGCCGATAAAATGTATGTTAATAATAAGATAGTTGAGATAAGATTCTATTAACTCTGCTGACTTTCTCTCGCGGTTTTAGAGTAAAAAATGATAAAAATATAATTTACAAGCGCATTGTCATGATTGTGTGAGCATACTGATCGATGTTTTTTTTTTTTCTTCCATTTCTATATCAACAAAATTTACAACGTAAAGCAAAATACAAAATTCAGAAATGAAAAAAGGAACCCACTGGAAACACAGCTTGTTTTGTGGGTTCTCTGGAATAAATATAAAATCAATAAAATAATTTTCATTAATGGAATTTAAATCGAAATTGAACTAGGATACATAAAATAACAAAACTAATAATGTCTCTATCACGTATACAAACTCTGATATGCTTATACAAACAGGTATAGGATAGGATATGTATGTATGTATATGTATATATATATATATATATATATATATATATATATATATATATATATATCACAAAACATGATATTAAGTACCATATATAATACAAAACACTGGTATGACATGTCACATTTTCATAACGTAATTCGTGTTGTTACCAATGTTACTGACAGCGAAAGAGCAGACATGTTGGTTGTTTCACTGTCAAGCACACCTATATTCTCCTCTTTCCACAATGCCATTAGACTGTCTACGGGTGATCCAGGGAATTTCCAGGGAATTTCGAGGGGTGATCACATTCAAGTGACATCGTTGGGTTTAATGATTTTTCCGAAAGGTAGGATGTATAGGTAAGAAATGGGTATATGGAACTACACACAAGTATGCTGCATTTTCATGAGTTTGAAGAGAACCATTTTTGAGGGACATTTCTGTTTTGGCATGTTTGGGATTCTTCCAAACTAACACGAGGTAATGCGAATAGTAGGTTCGCAATTCTGTCCTTTCTTTAAATCCATATCTCTCCCTTTCCAGTCAAAAACATTGTATTGTAAACATTTCCATCTGAAGAAAAGTTTTAAATTCAATCGAATATGTCACACATCTTTATTTTAAAAATGATAAAATAAATTCCTGTTGACTGACATTTCACCTATCTGGTAAGAACGACAACGCCACCCCCTCCCTAACTGTCCTTTAGCTGCTTTCCCTACGCTATTTCAACGCAAAAACCTTTTATGTCTGTCCATTAGTTGATGTGGAGAGGCAGAGGTGATGTACTTCATCAAGATAATTAAATTCATCAATTTTCATAGAACCTACCCACTCATCTCATGATAAACATCATGGTAAACACGGTCACCATTGCAACCAGAGGCGTCGATCCATGTTTAAGATGGCGGGGGGGGGGGGGGGGGGAGGGGGCAAGACGACCAAGCGTATGTGCGTGTATATATATATATATATATATATATATATATATATATATATATATATATATCCATTGGGTACAGGTTGTAGAGGACTGAAATTTTCAGTAAGATAAGGGGTGACGTTTAGAGGCGTGTTCGCGTTTAGGAGTGTCACAATCATGACAATAAACGCTTTTGTCCTTTTCAGGGCAGTACACTTGCAGCTCTAAATTATAATGTGTTGACTGATTAAAGCGCTTAATCGTGTTAATGTAACACTGGCACAAAAATACATACATCATCCAATGTGAACAGACCCAGAGTCCATTATTACCATGATTACAGAGTTAGGCCAACTCGGTTTCAGTAGGTTACAACATGGCGTAGTTTCTTTTGTGTCGTCCTTGCCTAACAAAGCAATACGCGCCATGTTGTAATCTACTGAAAGTGAGTAGGCCAAACTCTGTAATAAAGGGCTCTGAATGTGAACTGTGGAATGAGCGCTCTCTGACAGCTATAAGAAACAAATTCTAATTTATCTTTATTTTCATTTTTGGAGCAGCACAATATAATGTTGCTTTACTTTAAGTATACAGACAGCATCAAATTCAAATACCGCTGTAGGCCTATGCTTGGTCAAACCTGCAAGCATAGACATGCATTACAGACTGCCGGTCAGTCAGTGCAGAGAAAAAATACTGACCCGGTCATAATATCTTAATAGCAAATACACAACAGATGATTAAAAAGTTAAATGGGTGCGCGAGACACGCGCACTTCTCCAAGACGGGTAAATTTGTTCTTCACATAAAAACATTTCGGTAAAACATTTCGGTAATAAAATATCCACTTTGGGGAATCCTCATTAACGATGCGGTATACAAAACAAATATGGACTGCTTAATTTCGGGATAAAAATTAAAACCAAAGCTCCTCGGTGATTTTTCCAGACTATACTATGCACCTCGACTTCGTCTCGTTGCAAAATATAGTTTTGAGAACACCTTGGGCTATAGTTGCAACCAAGCCCCTCAAAGCAGTCAATGATTGCATATCTTTTTTTCTTTTAAGTGTAACTTATAGATATATGTATAGTAGCAAACTAGGCCGGTGGTAATAGGGAAAGAAAAAAAAAGGGTTGCAGTATTTGGAATCAAAAGTCTTCCAATTCACTTCTTTTTCTTTTATAATCTTAACTTGACAGTTTCAAGTGCTTCGTGAAATGAAAATATGTAGACTCCATCTATAAATACACTAACAGCTCCTATCGCAGATGACAGAAGAAAAAAATTCGGGGGGGGGGTACAGCAAAATGATAATTTGCTAGGTTCTTACTGCAAATCACCCCCCCCCCCCCCCTTCCCCCATTATCTTGGTCACAAATGCACTACAATCATTCCACATAGATGTGTCGAACTGCTGGCGCCTATCAACAAGATAAAAAATAATGCCTTCTGTCACGAAGATGTCATTTGGATTGCGTTATTAACTACGATAGCTAAAATCAGTAAAAGCAAAGCAACCACACGCCATTAATTAAGTTGCCTTAAAGTCGCCCTCTCAAATAGGGCCATCTTTAATCAAGATTTAGATGGTTTTATTCTCCCCTCATGCAACCATTCTCCCTTGAAAATATTTTACTTGTGAACTTCTACACCTGCAAGAAAATTATGTCTCCCCTGCAATTGGCTTACCGCACTAAAATAAACTAAATCCAAATGAAAATGCTGTACTTTGGTTTAAGAGGTTCAAAACTTTGGTTGAAGAGGTTCAAATAATAATGCATTAAACTGTATATTGATAGTAGTGCGGCAGATGGTATATACTTGCAAAATGAACGGACAACTACCCGATTTTGATTATATTAAAGTTTCGCTTGTAAATTATGTCAAAAATGAAAAGTAAATTGCAGATTCGAATTGTAGAAAAGACAGATTTGCAAGAAAACGGTTTCAGTTCAGAGATTTTTTTACCATGTTTACATGACAATGTATCTTTATTTCGACTATCTTATACAGTGCCGGTTGGCTTTCTTTGTGGTCGTGTTTGCGCTGTTCCGCCGGAACAGTATGGTTAATGTACCTTTTTTTTTCTTTTTTGTTGTTCTGAATGGTGCGGATAGGTGCTGTATTTTTGTTTCTTCTTCTTCTTCTTTCTCTGTTTTCCACATAACTCGCAGTGGTCAGACCTCAGTTACTGTATTCACCATTATTCAAAAGATGATATATATTTATTATTTTGCTTTTCTTCATTAATTCTTTGAATACACTTGAAAATACTGTTTTATATTCTGTCAACCCGGCCGACAGTTCAATGAAGATTTCGTTATTTGAAAAATGTATAATGTCTTTACAATGTATAAATGTGATGTACCTTGCATATATAAGATTTTGTTAATGTGTTGTGACTGAAAATCAATAAAATCCCTGTGGAGGGAAAAATATTGAGAAAAAAAAATGCTGTACTTACAACACTGGTGTTTTATTATGAGATACTTCGGGATTGTTTCGCAAGGGTCTCCAAACATCACACTATTGGCGGTCAAGACACAAGAAGACTCTCCTTCACAGGACTCCATCGCAACCGACAACACGTCTGCGAAGCAATCGGCAGGCATCGTTTTGTTGATGGAACAGACGTGTGCATCAGACTCCCTGCCGTATTTTGCGTCTACAATGTGAATTCCGTGGCTGTTCCCGCAATCTAAGGTTGTGCTTTTGTCTTCGCATGTCGTAGTCTCGTAATTCTCTGCAAAATTTGAGATGTATATATATACATGATATATAAATATATATAATCAATAGATATAATAACCATAGTACACTTGTAATTGCGTGGTCTAACACATTTTTATAGCAGAATATCTTTTTTTATTCCATGTCGCTAAATCTAAAGGGGAAAACAAAAATAACCAGCCGATCTTCACCTAAGGACATGGAATAACTTTTCCATCAAGAATGTTATTCCAGATTACAAGTAACCATCGTAAGTATCTCAGATTTTTTTGTGCTTGAAATATTTTTATACCTCCATTTTGATCCCCCTCCTTATCCATCCTACTCCCTCACTCATTCCCTCCACATTCCATTCCTCCTTCCGTCTCTTCCTCACTCTCTTCTTTCCCTTACTATCTCTCTCTCTCTCTCTCTTACCTTTCTGCTCTGTCCCTATTTCACACATAACAATTCCTACATTCATTACATTCATTCCTGTTTTCAGAAAACATTCCTACGATGCAACACAAAGTGATTTTACTACAAATTTGTTTTTTCTTTGACAACATCAGCATATATCATTTACATTATTTAATCATAGGCCTATGTTTATTCACTTATTTCATTAATCAATCGACTAAATGATTGACTGATTGAGTGATTATATGTTATTTGTGTGTGTGTGTGGTTTTTTTTTTTGTTGGGGGGGGGGTGGTATTATCAGGCCCGGCTCATACCAGGCGTCTTTTCAGTCGCATCATCACTTGCGCTAATTGATATATTTATTGTTGGCAAGTAACCATTTCATTCTTCGTTTTGAAGTCGCCTAGCTAACAAGATCCCTCTTTCATGAAGAGCAAAAGATCATTACATTCGTAGGTGCAAATCACTGACGCTGTCCTTACAATGGCAAATGACACCTTCCGGAAGCCTGGGGTCTGTCATAAGTCTAAGTTCTTGAACAACCCATAGGGACACGTGTTGTAGAATTAACACGCGCTTCAGTGGAATATCGATGAACTATAGACTTAATGACGGTTTCGAGAAATGGGCCCCTGGCTCGAGTAATGCTTACTTCTTTGTTGACAGTGGTTACCGCTGAACCATTCCCGGCATGAGCAGGAATAATGGTTTAGTTTGTCCACACAAGTCCCTCCGTTCTGGCACGGATTACTCAAACATTCGTTGATATCTTAGAAAGACAGGGAGGAAGAGAGAGAGAAAGAGAGAGAGAGAGAGAGAGAGAGAGAGAGAGAGAGAGAGCGAGGGGGGGTGATAGAAATAGTCAGTGA
>CM057167.1:24258571-24283571 GCA_029962745.1 Echinometra lucunter
GATAGAAATAATGATTATCGAGAATAAGAAATGTTTTAGAAGAAGATCAATGTTCACCTTTTCCTTTATAGACCAAATTATATTCGTTATGAGACGTGAATGTAAGTACGCTAAAATATTACTTGAAGGGAATTTCTGCAATATCACTTTGCAAACCCTTATATTCATGCTTTCCACTCTAATGGGGTGTTGCAAGAAAGTTGCAATCGATTGCAAAATAATTGCTTATTTTTAAACAACCATTCTGATTGGCTCAGGGTCTGCCCTTTTAAGAAGACATGCATGCAACAATGATTTTGATTGACCAGTGACAATCAGTTGCAACTTGCAATCGATTGCATCTTTCTTGCAACACCCCATAGGACTGTTATACCGACTTGCAAATTTATAAATTGAACATGTTTCTGAAACAGAATAATAATTACCTATTTCACAATTAGAGCCAGTGTAACCGGCTTTGCACTTGCAGGTATACGATCTGTATCCGCCTATACAATGCTGTCGGCTGTTACATGGGGAACTTGCACATTCATCGATATCTGTAGAAATAATGAGAAGGAGACCTGATAAAGCGTTGCAGTAACAGAGCTAGGTGGAATGGGGGGAAACTCCCCTCCATCAAATTTGGGGAGTTGGGAAGAGAAGAAAGGAAGTTTCGAAGGAGAGAGAGAGAGATAAGGAAAGGGATGATGAGAGGGGCCATTATGAGAAGAAGATGGGGTAAGTTGGCGAGGTTAACTGGTTCAGTCGCTAAAGCGTCTGCTTGTCGAACCAAAGATCGTGGGTTCGAACTCCCTCCCCCCCCCCCCCCGCGGATGACTGAAGCCTCCTCCTATTTTACAGACGCAGGCTCAGTGGATAACACTCCGTCCTTCGGAGGCCCCGTGGAGAGAGGTGTCACCACCTTTGCACGTTAAGAACCCACTGCACTTTTCAAGGAAGTGTAGTGCGAAACCCGGGTGAAGTGGTACACCTGCGCAATCCAGTTAGTCATATCGGGAGGAGAGACCCGAAGGTCACAGTGATTCCCTTTTATGCAAGGCATAGGTGACGTCACATACCTCGTGAAAAGCTAGCACCTATGTGGTAGGGGATTTCAGTCTGAATGGAAAAAAGCAAGTGTGAATGTATTAAGCAAGATGCTTTCCCAGTTATACCCCCTACCGTACTAGTAATATATTTTTGTGATTTCTGTGTTATAGTTATGCCATCATATTCTGTTGCTATATCCTTACTCTGTAAATATTTTCTTTAATTTTTGTTTTGCTTAGTTTTATTATTATTTTTTTTATTCATTTATTTTAATTGTATCATAATGTTTTGATTTTTTTAAGTATCTTTTTATTTATCTGCTTTTTAAATGTTCCATGTAAGGACATGCTGAAAGAACAGCTGTTCAAAGGTGATAGCATGTTGTTATATTTCCCGTATTAGATAAATAAACTGAAAATGAAAATGAAACTATTCACACTCCTCTCTAAGGTGGCATATTGACCCACTCTTTACTAGGGCCACCTGCTTATAGTGGCCACTTATATATCGTCTCATTCCGGGAAGAAATTATGTTTTTAGACACGGATTTATAATGACCACTTTTTTACTTTAATAACGTGGCAGTAATAACTGCAAGCATTTTTAAAATCAAGAACATGTAGATTCAAGTGCATAAAAAGAGATATATATTCAAACAGTCATTATCATTCTTGTTAACATTTTATCGAAGTTCGATTGCAAAATGACTTCTTTATCGATGAAAATATCATCGGTATGAAGGCTGTGAACGGTGCAGTTATTAAAAAAAATCAATTAATATGAGTGTCACTCAGCTTGAGGAGATTAATTATATGTCTAGAGCTCCAGTACACAAAGCGAATATTGTAGCTTCAGCCGAATCCATATCGCAATGTTTACAAAGTCAAATGATGTGTGCACGCCAGGAAAGACAGTGAACAATCCAGTGTATGAGTAGGAAAATGGGTTGTGAGGGAATGTCGGATGGGATGTCGTAAAAGGGAATGTGGAACTAATTTCATAGTCGAGGAGAAATAGAGAATGAATGAGACACACAACGAAAACAGAGGAGATAGATTGAAAACAGGAGAGAGTGAGAAAGAGAGAGAGGGAGAGAGGTGCGAACAGGAGAAAGTGAGAGGGAGAGAGAATAAAGGATTAATTTGTCAAGGAGAAAGAGAGAGATCTAGGAAGAGTGAGAGAGAGAGAGAGAGAAAACTAGAATTAGAAAGAAAAGAGGGAGAGAGAGAAAGAGATCGAGGAAGCAAGAGTAAGAGAACGAGAGAATGAGAAAGATAAGAGGGGAAGAGATCGAGAGAGAGAGAGAAAGAGAGATCCAGGAAGCGAGAGTAAGAGAACGAGAGAATGAGAAAGATAAGAGGGGAAGAGATCGAGAGAGAGAGAGAGAGAGAGAGAGAGATCGAGGAAGCAAGAGTAAGAGAACGAGAGGATGAGAAAGATAAGAGGGGAAGAGATCGAGAGAGAGAAAGAGAAAGGGAAAGAGATCGAGGAAGCGAGAGTAAGAGAACGAGAGAATGAGAAAGATAAGAGGGGAAGAGATCGAGAGAGAGAGAGAGAGAGAGAGAGAGATCGAGGAAGCAAGAGTAAGAGAACGAGAGAATGAGAAAGATAAGAGGGGAAGAGATCGAGAGAGAGAGAGAGAGAAAGAGATCGAGGAAGCGAGAGTAAGAGAACGAGAGAATGAGAAAGATAAAAGGGAAAGAGATCGAGAGATCGAGAGAGAAAGAGATCGAGGAAGCAAGAGTAAGAGAACGAGAGAATGAGAAAGATAAGAGGGAAAGAGATCGAGAGAGAGAGAGAGAGAGAGAGAGAGTGAAAGGGAGGAAGAAAGATGAACAAATATGCAGAGTTATATGTATGCGTCGTTGATAGAGAAGAAAATTGTAATGGCCATAAAAAAAAATCGCGATAAACTGATGCATTATATTTTCGTTGAATGGCAAGATTTTTCCTAAATTGAACTGTTTCCCCTGGGTTCTTTTTTCTTGGGGGGGGGGGGGTGCTATTTAATAAAAAAAAAAGAGAGAAAGAGAAATTTGTATAATAACTCGTGTTCGACTTTCATCAGGGCTTGTTTGTCAGGAGTAAGTTTACCTGGGTAAACACAGGTCCACATTCCGGCAAGACTCTGCTGATCGAAGAGGCCGGACTCCATTAAATGTGACATTACTTGAGATGCTGGTTGAACGAGCTTGGCAATCAACTGCACCCTAGACTTTGTCATCTCATCCCAGACGAAAGGACAGTGAATCGATACGCGCCCCGTTTCCTCTTGCAACGCAGAAGACACTGGGTCATAAGAGAACAATGGAAATAATGATAATTTATCCCGCTTTCTTTACTCAGGGTACTCACTTTTTAGTACATAAAGAGAGCACTGTATGACAGAAAACAACAATTAAGATGGTAATTATTGTTTTATGTAACAATGAAAGAAATTATTCAGTGCCAAAATACTAGAACAAATATCAAAACAACACAAATACAAAAGGATAGATTACGATCACGATGAGAACAAGTATCCGCTTCCGTGTGATCACATCTTAAATGCGCAATTTAGTTTAATGATGTATACGTTTATTACGAAAAAATGAAACACCGGAAAAGGTAAATAGTGCGTCACAGTGATCCATCTCCTTTTACCAAGTATGATATAAAAAATGTAAATCAAGATTTATTTTTAAAAAAATAAACAACATATGGAAACATAACGTTAATCAATTCAAATACTTTCAAAACGATTTCCCTCCCTATCAAAGGTGGGTATACTTTTTATATGCACAGTATAATAATGTGTGTAATACTCATCACTGCTCGATGGCTCGTAACGTAACTGCAGAAATATTTCTGGGGCGCTTGACAAATTAATTAAGAACCCCTGAACTACCATTAAACTGCATGTATGATAGCTAACGTAACTACCTTTTTATCCCACGAATGATATCATGGATAAAAACAGAGGCAGTGGAAAGACGAGCCCAGACAATCGAGTTAGAATTCAAAATAGAAAGCGTTTAGCAATAAAGATAAACTTACTAATATCAATATAGACAGTAGTAATATTAGTATCACTGGTAATAATTATGATAATAATAAACATTATGATATTGATAACAACAATAATGATAATAATAATAATAATAATAATAACAATGATGATAATAATAATAATAATAATAACAATAATAACAATTATGATGATGATGATAATAATAATAATAATGATAATAATAATAATAATAATAATAACAATAATAATAATAATAATAATAATAACAATAATGATAATAATAATGATATAGGATTTCCCGGTCAAATTCGCAAGTTTGTGATTCAAATTCATTTTCTTCGCATTCAAATTCGCCCGAATCGATTTTGCCATGTAAATTATCATTCATTTCTCCTGTTTTATCATTTGATTTAACATTTTAGTCGAAGGATTTCAATTTAAAAACTGCTTAACTGGCATTCAAATTCGCCGTCACCTGTTGAGGCAAACAAGTTTAAAATGAAAATTTACAAACCTCTTGAGACCATCAAATGTAGATGAATGATTTTTGCTTTTTTTTTATTTACAATTCAACTTATATGTCCATGGTTATGAAATGAAAGAGATCGATCAAGACATTATTGACCCGAATACGAATATCACAAATCATAAGTATGGAAAAAATGTAAATTAATGACATAACTCATATTCTGATTGTTAGCTAAATGAAACTATTTATATTTGTCATAAAATACAAACGTGAAGAAAAACTGAATGAGCGACAAAAATGTCTAAACAATTATTTTATATCAACCCTCCAATTTAACTGCTCAAAGTGCTAAATTGAATGCTCAAAACGAATTTGAATGCTGGAATGACAACGTCGCGAGATCAGCAATGGGTGTTGCGCTAAATTGAAAGACAAGATAATGAAAGAAGCACCTTTTTCATGAATTTGAATGAGAAATATGTAGACTCGAAAGAAAAATTTACAGATAAAAAAATAGAAATACGGCTTTGAACCCGAGATTTATCTGACAGCAGTAAAATCGTCGAATTTGAATGCAAAATAAATTAATTTGAATGGCAAACTTGCGAATTTGACCGGGAAATCCTATAATAATAATAATAATAACAATAATAATAATAATAATAATAAGAAGAAGAAGAAGAAGAAGAAGAAGAAGAAGAAGAAAAAGAAGAGAGATAATTATTTCAATGATAACAATTTACAAATAATGATTTTATATCATGTTCACCCACGGTAGCTTTATCAGGAATATTCTCCCTGAGTTCTCTTGAATCACGTTATCGTCCCAGCACCAATAGTGCATGCTGCCATGATAAGATCCTCAAGCATTCAAGTAAGTTTTTCCTACTTTGCTGGAGGGTGGTTAAAGTGAATTCATATCTTGCTGTTACGTGGTGCTGTGGCGAGGATTGGGGTGATGTTCGTTATTCCGAAGGTTCGTTATTCCGAAATGAAATAGGGTTCGTTATTCCGAAGGTTCGATAGTCCGAAAATGAAATAAAGTTCGAAAATAACTAACAAACTAACGAACCTTATTTCATTTTCGGACTAACGAAACTTCGGAATAACGAACCTTATTTCGTTTTCGGACTAACGAACCTTCGGAATAACGAGCCTTATTTCGTTTTCGGAATAACGAACCTTCGGAATAACGAACCTTCAGAACAACGAACCTTCGGAACAACGAACTGTAACCGAGGATTCGATCCCCATACTTTGTTACCCATAGTCAGCTGACTTTTGTTTGTCATCACACATCAAGTTTGATAACTGCAAATAAAATTTTCTATTTTGAGCAATATTAAACACAGAAATATGCATCAGGATTTTTCAAATGAGCATGGATTTATTTTGTATTTACATCTCAGTACCCTCCCTCTCCCAACGCTTATCCATCACACCAGTTTTTGTCTTTTGCAATCTGTCTTATCCTAATTATCACCCAGCCGATAGTGCTAAATAATGTCTATTGTGTCTCCAACACAATCTCTGCTTTTCAGGTGATCGCCTTCTTAATATATCATAATGTACGTCATTAACAACTTGTTACTGCTATTGTTTCAGAACATACATGTAAATTTCAATTCATAATTAATCAATGCAATTCGGAGGTTACTGTAAGGGGCTCATAATTCTGAATTCGTACATTTTTTTTTTTTTTTTTTTTTTTGCACAAACATATGACATTTACGAGATACTATGCGCCCGAAATATTGAAGAAAACCCCCTGGGGTCTGTAGCGCCCCCCGCCCACACGAATGTGGTCGAATAGATGTAAATTTCTACTTACTTGTAGAGAATATCACAGGCGATCCCAGCATAACAGCGAGTAATACAGAGAGTTTCTGCATGGCTGGCAACTTAATAGATCAACGAAAGAATTTAATACACTTTCCCAAAAGTATGACCGCCACGTTAACCTGCAAAGACAGAACGCATTCCACATTAACATTTAAAATCGAAGGCTAAATATTCTTCTCGTGGATAGATGTGTGCCTTGGTTACGATTAAAATGCTATGAACGGCAGAATTGGGAGTGTCTAGTAAAAAGATGTGAATGATGAAATTCTAATGATTCCCAGCGAAGTTTGCTTTCATCACTAGATCGCGCCAGTCCTCCAATAACTCTAATGGCCTACAACAAAAGCCGTAACCAAGATAACATGTGTGCTCATCATTGTGGCGCATTTCAATCTCTTTTCTACGGCTGTTTGTTAATAATGACTACAAAAGTTTGTCTCACCGGCTCAGATAGGCATGAATCTGAAAAGCATCTTGTATTTTGTTTTGAAATGACGAATAAATGATAATGATGATGATGATGATAATGATAATGATAGTGATAATAATGATAATAATAATGAAATAATAATCATTATGTTAGTAATGATGATAAAAATAATGATAATAACAATAATGATAATAACGATAATAATATTAATGATAACAATAATAATGAAATAAAAAGCGAATCGAGAGCTGACGGTAATGAAAGTTTGTTTTTTAAAAGTAAAAGTCAGAGTTTTGGCAACCATACTTTTTACAGTTTTGAAACGCTGTTTCGTGGTACCATGTTTTATACTCATTTCTCCAAAGATTGTTTTGAAGCGCTCCTTCTTCTATGAGTTTTCAAAGTCTTTCTGCGTATTAGAAAGTGCTTGTTAGTTTTGTTTGAAATGAAATTTCCAAACACTGATTCTGGTCTAAAATGAAGCTGTAAACGCATTTTAACTCGCATATCAACGCATATCTATTGCTGTGCTTGAAACCTGTGCTGAAAAACAGCTTCTAGCTGATGGCAGGCTTTTACCGGGAATAAAAAGTGCAATACTACACAAATAATGCACATGCACATATTGCCTATTGATAATCTCCGTAAACTAGATGCTATCTTTATAAACTAGTACGAAGCAATCAATCAACCCACATGTACAGTTCCATATTACACTTCATGCTCTCTGAATTTGTTCTTTACCTTAATTGACTTTTATATGATATGCGTACATAATTAAGATTGGTAACTAACTTTGTATGTATATCTCGAATTTTATGAGTCTATTTATTGCTTTTGATGTTCTCTAAACATTTTCCCCCCTCTGTCTCACTCTCTTTCTCCCTCCCCTTGTTACCAAGTCTTTTTTCTCCTCTTTTAGTCTGTTCTTACCCTGCTCTCATTATCATCTTCACCCTCTTTTCCCTTTTCTCTCACCGTCTCCCACCGTCTCTCTCCCTCTCTCTTCATATGATTAAACGTTGTGTATTAACTTGTAATATTTTTAAGATAATGTTATGATTGTGTTCATGAAGTGTATTTATATTTGTATTTGTATAATGCAGAGCCCTGTGGAAGACCAGTAACTTTCTTTTATGTTTTTCTATTTCATTTTTATTGTACATAAATTCTGTATTTCATGTAATTTTCTGTATTAAACTGAACAGGCTACTCTGGGTAAAAATTTGAAATAAAAATTTGAAATAAATAAATAAGATGTGAGTGTGTTAGTGGCGATGCAGCGCACTCGAGGGTATTTACAATGTGCGACTAGCACGAGGCGCTTGCGCCGAGTGCTTTTGCATGTTATCCGAGATGCCTGCATCGCTACTAACATCACGAATTTAAATCTGTGCATTATTTGTTTTATAAAACGGGTCGGCACTTTGACTTTGTAGTTGAAAATTTGTTAAAACCAAAGGTTAAAACCGCTCCAAATTTCCTCAGATCGCACAGACAAGGAGGCAACATCTGCTTTCTCTTATGACATCACAAGCGTAGGCCAGTGTGATGCGCCCCTGAGTAAGCGCATCAAAATCCTTGTGACAGACTTCTAGAAAGAACGTTACGCGTATTTCATGACGCGTGTCTCAGTTTTTGCGCGCTAGAGGTAAAGTGATGCATCCAAAATGCACAGTGCTGCACAAAAAATGCAGTGTTGAACAAAAAATGCACGGCTGGAAAGTTGCGTAGAATTAAAGCATGAACACGTGACATGCATACGCACTCGCTATTGGCTACATCCTTGAACCCGTTTTATAAAATACAATCCATTGTCTCATTTTGTTTAAAAGAAACACACATGCACACGTTGGTATTAATATGCCTCTAGCACGACAGTTTATTTTAATTTACAATAAAAGAGCAATGTATATAAAATGCCTTGCTCAAGGACATAGGTGCCGTGCCGGGGATCGAACTCCCGATTTTCGCGTCTCCAGTCAAACATCTTAAACAACTTTACTCCGACACCTCCCCTGAATAACAACTTTGAAAAAAAATGCACAAAATGCACAACCATCTTTACATGGCTTTACTCTTACTCCCGAGGACAGCTATTGTTCCTCAATCATATTGTTCTCCTATCCTCGGAAGGCTGACAGAATAAGGCTCAAATATATTGTTTGACATTCTAGGACTACTGTTTGAAATCTGAGGAGCATTGTTCTCAGGAACTTTTTTGTTCACTGTCCTCGCTTAAAGGGGGTACCCAATGCTGAAACAATGTTAGCTCATTTAAAAGAGCATGATTTTATTAGCAGAAAATCATCTGCCTAAAGTTTTTTAAAAAGTCGTGTTGCCAAGGAAACCCCAAAATGTGGTAAGATTTCAGGATATTTTTGACCCCTCAGCTGTGACCCAGTTTCAACTGGGTACCCACTTTGACGTCAAAATTACGTCAAAGTGGGTACCTTGTCGCGCACTTCTAGCAAAATGCGCGCAAGGTATGATACATATTGTACAGTCTAGCGTGCAGGACAACTGCAATGCGCGAAGCTGGGTACCCACTTTTACGTCATACCTCATACTCAAATTTTTTGGTCAACTCTTGACTTTTTACAAGAAAATTAGCCAAAATGCATTGATTTCGATGAAAAATCATCAAATTTTTAATGTTATTCTTCTTAGAATTCTATTCCCGATCATATATAAAAAAAAAAAAAAAATTACCATTGTGTAATCACTTTAAACAGCTATACAAGAGCACTTTGGTATCAATATGCCTATAGCACGATAATCTATCTAATGCGCGATAAAAGAGCAAGGGAGCTAAAATACCTCGCTCACGGTGCCGTGCCAGGGATGCATCTCCAGTCAAGCGCATAAATCACTCGACTACGACACCGCCACCTTGTAATACTTATAACGATAACGACTGCGATAATATCTATCTAGAGGAGGTGCCGCGGTCTAGTTGTGTAAGGCGCTTGACTGGAGACGCGAGAATTCGGGGTTCGATCCCCTGCTCGGCACTTATGCCCTAGAGCAAGCCATTTTATCTACATTGCTCTTTTATCGTACATCAAATAAATTAACGTGCTATAGGCATTTTGTTACCAGTGTGTGCATGTGTGCTCAGGGCCGTACACAGAATTTTTTCCGGGGGGGGGGGGGTGGCAACAATACGAAAAATGTTCGAAGAAACACGTAAGCGAGGGAAGGGAGGGAAGCGACCGAGCTGGCCACGAGCGCGCTCTTGCATTTTTTGAAATGGAAATTGAAGGATCTGGTGCACTCGTTTGGTGGAATTTTGGAAAATTTTCAGTAAAACAATGTAGGTCTTGATTTTTTTTTTTTTTTTTGGGGGGGGGAGGGCAACTGCCCCCCCCCCCCCGCTGCGTACGGCCATGTGTGTGCTCGAAAAACAAAACAAAATTGAAGGTAGGCCTACGCCCTAGAGCTCTGAGTGATTTCGAGTAAAACAAGGATTTTTATCTAAACCACTTCCCTACTTAGGAACATCAAAACTTTTCGCAGTTGAAAGTACCAACATTGTTTTATCTTTTATCTTATTTTAATTGCCATAGCAATCAGAATTATAGCGTTCGCCATTGGTTCACATCGCGCACTTTTGTCTTGCGTGCTGGTCATTTGGGCCTTGGGCAGTTCAAACCAATCATAAGTACGCCTTTAGAATCTGTTATGGCAATTAACACAGTGAGGATAAGATAAAAGATAAAACATTATTTTCAGAATATCACCCCTGTGGAAAATGAAACTGAAAGAAATCTTGCATGAGCAGTAGTATAATTTGTAAACGAATTGTAGGCATTACTCCCAGTGTTAAAGATCGTATATTCGATCTGTAATGAAAATCACAAGTCAGAAATATTGGAACCAGTGGGATTCGACCTGTCATGTACTACTTGTCGGGAAGCGACTTAACCACCAGGCTATTCTGGTTCACAGACAAGTCAAGATTAACTGGAATCAAATACCCAACATCCTCTTCTTTACTCGTTAATATGCAACGGTCCGCCGTGGACAATATGTAGTAAATGAATAGTAATATTTTTAGCATTATATCTTTCATAAAAGAAAGATATAATGCTAAAAATATTACTACTCATTTACTATATATTGTCCACGGCGGACCGTTGCATATCAACGAGTAAAGAAGAGGATCTTGGGTATTTGATTCCAATTCCAATGTTGCGGGAAAATGTATTTCCAAAAGGCGCTATATCCGAAAACATGAAAATATAAGAAAGTCTGCAGCAGGATTCTTTTTATTCTTATTTTTCTAGATGTCTAGTGTTATTACTTCCAACTTTGAAAATGTTTGTGTTTACCCTTGTTTTGTAACAAGGTAAATGATATAAACAAAAATGCTTCATTTAAATCCCTTAATTTATAGCGCCTTTGGAAATTTAGACATTTGGATTTAGTGCTTTTGGAAATAAACATATTTTAAACCCATTTTTAATACTTTCCTTAAATATTTTTGATATTCACTTAAGTCGTATTGAAGCGCATATGGAACAAACATCCAGTTGTGCTAAAACCTTGGTTTCAGTGAAAAATGAATTTCACGCCTTTAGAGATAAGCTCTTCGTGTACCTTTAATTGAAAATTAAATTATCGTTATTCGTTATCGGTCGAACGTGATCGAGGTCTTTTAAAAGATTCGAGAGGTAGAGGTGCCGTAGTCGAGTGGTTTAAGGCGCTTTACTGGAGACGCGAAGGTCCGGGGTTCGATCCCCGACACGGCACTTATGCCCTTGAGCAAGGCGTTTTTATCTACATTGCTGTTTTATTGTATTTCAAATAAAATGATGTGCTATATGCATATAGATACCAACGTGTGCATGTGTTGTTTTAAAAAAAATCAATCTGCAATCACGTGTAACCTTGTGTCACGTCTTTCTTTCTCTTTCTCTCTCTTTCTATCCATTTATCTTCCCCTTTCTCTTTTCTTTCTGCACGCTTTTCTCCCTAATTCCTCATGGAACACCACTTGGTACTTCACTCTCAAGAAGTGGGTTAATCTAAATTCTCCCTACCAGTCAGTTGAGCTAGACCAAGAACACGGATTCTGCACGCGACGGTCAAAACAAGACACAAGAGCTTGACAGAAAGCGCCACTATACTGATTTTACCATGTTTATTGTTGTTGTTTTTGAGCACTTCAAAGTGACACCTCCGTGATAGTTTTTGTCCAGATGTCGGGCGAATTCAATACCTTCAAAGAACTGGTCAAAACTAGTGTTGCAGCTCCTGTTTAATGAAGCATTTATACATGGACCTTTCTTGGTAATGACAACAAAAAAAGACTTCTAAATATGAAAGAATAGATCAAGTTTAATTGAGACATAAAGCTACTTAAAGCCGTCGTCACCCTTTCAAGCACTGCAATAAAGCCAGGTAATCCGTGCCGTGTTTCTGTTCAAGATCGTGGGAAAGTTCGCGAAGCCGTGCCGAGATTGCAGGACTGGTCTAAGGAACGACCGAACTTATATAATTGATTTATGTAGTTTTATTAAAATTATCGTGAAGAGGCTTCTGTGGATTCTGTGACTCTTTTATGGAGGGTACCATTGGCCTGATGACAGTGGGTGATGTTCGTTATTCCGAAGGTTCGTTATTCCGAAACACGCAAATTGCGCATACCTGGATGTTCATTAGTCCGAAAATAAAAAATATTCGTTAATCCGAACATTTGTGACGTTATTTCGAAGGTTCGTCAGTCCGAAAATGAAATAAAGTTCGTTATTCCGAAGGTTCGATAGTCCGAAAATGAAATAAGGTTCGTTAGTTCGAAAATAACTAACGAACTAACGAACCTTATTTCATTTTCGGACTAACAAACCTTCGAAATAACGAACTGTAACTGATCACAATATGCCTCTCATAAACCACATCACTGATAACCGATTATTAGTGATGTGGTTTATGAGAGGCATATTGTGGTTACGCCCATATTTTTTTATAAGATGTAAAATTATCCCCCTCGCTTTTCTTTCAGACTCGTTCACTACAAAGTCATCATTTTCGGGTCGTTGAATATGATGTGAATTTTTATAAAGGTTCTGAAATTCCCATAACTAACTGATTGGTAAATACCCAATCTTACGGTGATAACTGATTGTTTGTTTGTTTGTTTGTTTTTAAAGCAGGTTGCCAATAGAGATATAAAAATGTCATGAAACGGTATGGTCTAGCTCCGTTCGTTGCTCTCTTTTCCGTCCATATGTCCCTGAAGATAAATTTGAACAAAGTAACTGACAGCCCTTCATATTCCGCAGTGCTCTAAAAACACCGCGGAATAATTAAGGGGTGTTCAGATATGGAGCGACTTTGTGGCGCCAAATATGTTAATTAACGTGCATTAACGCGTCAACTCTCAAATTAAAGACAACTTTGACAATACTTGCGCAGACAATCTCACGAAAACATATTTTGCGGTAACTTTTTAGGATTGTGATTGGTGCGCTTTTTTTTCAGTCAGGCAGCAAACAAAAATGTGTCCTGCCTCGGCGACATTTTTTCGTCCCCTCATACCTAATAGACTTGTACCCAAAATTGTTGATTTTGTGGCGCCACAATGTCTCCTCATATCTGAACGGACCTTTATGGACCTTGCTTGGTCTACATTCACTGATGTCAACGCAGCAATAAACTATTGTCCAATCAGAACGCTAGGAAACCGGCCACACCTCAGCTCATTGAATAGAACACAATAATACATATCGAGTTATCTTTATTTGACTATAGCTTAACCAGTGTTCGGCCCAACTTGCTGAATTTCATGAAACAAAGGGTTTCAGTTGTTATATAATTGAGGAATCTTCTGGAAGCAAGTTATTTCCAGTTTTCTTTATGTATATATGGAATTTGGAATTACCCTTGGATATATTATCGTCAGCACATTGGACACTTTATCTCCCAGGCTTTTTTACTGCAAATTTTGATATTAAATTCATACTTTTTTTTTTTTTTTTTTTTTTTGGGGGGGGGGGGGGGTTATTGCATAGTAACTAACAAATAAGCTGTATTCTATTTGATTAATAATCATGTGTGCCATTTGCGGGTTTTTAATCGGTGTCATATCGTGACACAGTAACCGAGTTACGTATTTGAAAATTGCCATAAAAGATATGAGAAATCACCCATCGGCAAAACGGTCAGGATGTGTGACGTCATACTAGGAGAACTCTCCTTTTTTGTTTACAAAAATCATGAAAAATTATTCTTGGTTCCACTTAATGATAGCATGAATTTACCTCTGTACAGTGGCGTATTGAGCAGAATTTTGGGGGATATAGAAGAGTGTAAGGAACAAAAAGGTGAGGAAAAAACCCCGGAAAATCATGTCATTTCGGCAACATTTGTAAATTTGTGATGGGGGGGGGGGGGGGGCTGAAAATTATTTTTCTAAAGAATATTTGTGTTTGTCTTTGTAATGATTATCGTGTATTATCTAACCGTTTTTACAGACAATTTGGAAATGTTACACTCCAGGCGTTACGTATGATTAAATCACGACAACGCGTATGTGTCGTTGGGTGAAGGCTTGTAATAGCTACAAAAGAAGGCAAATGGGATGTCCAAAGTTTTTCCTGATGTTTTAACAAAGTGTGACTGCATTTCCGTAATCTCAGTTAAATTGTGGCAAATACTTCGCAATAAAAATGTTTACAAACAAAAGTAATGTTAATCTACGTCTGCACATTTCACCTTCAGCTCATGCGATAATGATTGAGAATCCCATTTGGCTTGTCATATTCAAATCTTTCGTAACTTTACGAACAGCTTTATGAAACACCCCCCCCCCCCCCCCCCCGGGCGGAAAGGGACATATGTGAGCAAAAACCTTGTCGAAGGATATAAGCACAGGGCGGAGATCGAACACTGGACCTCTCGTATGAGAGGCAAAATCTTTAACCAGTGTTTCCGGTTCAAGTCTTTTAATTTTTTAAAAATTTTCCTTATACTTTCTTTGCATTTAGAAGTAAATTGTATAAAACTTATGTGATTAAATATATATGTATACACTTCTCTGTAATACTTGATTCCTTTGTTTTATGTTTGAACGCAGAAATAAACTTTAAACAAACAAAATTTTATAATAAAGCTTTTGTCTTTGATCTAGAGCTATTTTTTAAATTTTATTTTATGATACTTGATTTGGGTACGCTATACGGTACATTGTTTGATTTAATGTATATCACAATGTGAAAATGTGACAAAACAAAAAACAATTGTTGAATGAAAACTATAACCAGCATGAATTAGCATGGTGTTTTTTGTTTGTTTGTTTGTTTATTTGTTTTTTGTTTTTGTTTTGTTTTTACTTTGTATCGGTTTTCTTAGGAAAAAAGAACGTGTGATATATAAACTTGAAGAAATTTTGCCTGTTTGGGCAATTCTATGGCCGCCTTGCGTAATATCTTGTTCATTCAAGCCACTTTTTTTTTTTTACTACGTATTGAGCAGTAAAAATAGTCGAGTTCCATTAAAAAAAAAAACAGCCGGCGCAACACAAACTTACGCCGACATTTCTTTTTATAGTTCTTACAGTTAATTATTCTTTTCCTTTCTTTTGTTTTGTTCTGCTTCTTTGTTTTACTCTTTTATTTCTGTTCGGATTGCTTGCAAAGTGTAATGGGGATGTTGACGATGATAAAATGATGTTAATCAAATGTAATATATAATACAATGTCGCCTTAATGTTCCTAATTGCATATAATATTAAACGGAAATGCGAGAAAGACATCATGAAAATATATGTATCTAGGGATAATGATTGTTCACTTTAAGTAGTGCTATATATGTGTTTAAGGTTTGCACATTTTGTCGTTAACGACACATAGCAATACCATACCTTCCAAGGGCGATCAAAATAATGACGTATGCATTTCTTTTACATCAGTTATGACAATACATAGCTTGTAAAAGTAAAATGGGCAAACCGACATAAAAGTCAGTTTCATGTTCGATGACAATCACCTGACAATTCAATGATTGGACTCGCGAGAAATTATATAGTTTAGCTGATATTTTATCAAACTGGTCATTTTTTATTGTATAAACAAATTGAAAAACATGGTAATGTTTTACAGAATGCATTCTTTAAATTTACAGCGTTATTCAACAAATATATAATTGCATAATGTGTTACATATGCTACAATATGCTACATTTCAGCTCTTAAAAGAATTTTCCAAATGAAATTTAAAAAAAAAACATCTCACAACGTTTTCAAGTCCGATCTGTCAAGTTTCCCACGGTTCCCACATGTATCGTGCGAATAGAACAAAGCTTGCCTCAAATAACTACTGGTTTCACTCTTTATGTTCATTAATCAGAAACCAAGTTAAATGTTTCTTTTCAAAGTTCTCTACATTTATTCTCCGATCTCCTATTATGGTCTAATCCGTACATCCTTCCAACAGTAAGGACCACTGTCCATGGGTTGATTAAACGGTCATGGGCCTTTAAGCAGGTAGCGCTTCTTTTGAAGCCATTGTCCTGCGCGGAGCATCAGAGTACATAGCGGACAATGGACCAAGATCGGCCACTGAACCTACACGCCGTCCAAATTCACTGATGTCACCGCTGCAATAAACTATTGACCAATCAGAGCTCTAGGAACCGGCTGCACCTCTGCTCAATAGCGCACAGAACGCTTCGTCTTCTTTTGACTCAATGTGCCGAATTCTATGAAACTCCGCTGTATACAATGTTCTTTATTGAGAGGAAATGCTATAATACTTTGGCAGCTTGATGTTTCAGATGGCATACAGTATATAACCAGGAAATATCAGAACGCCATCATTCTAACCATTTTACCTTTTCAGAGCAACACGAAGTCTTCCTTACACTTCATTTTCAACTACTTCACCAGCATCATACTTGCAGTATTAAACTTCTTTACGACATTCGTTCCCTGTCATCCACACAGATGTCACCATTTCCTTTCGGCAGCATGTAAGTATTTGTTCTTAAAATTTTATCTGGTGCTCACTCCACTATACGTTATTTTGCCCTTGTATTCTTTTATATATTGCCTTTTTGACATGACCATACAGTACCAGCTAGTTTTGGTGGCTTAACTTCTTGTCATTTTTAGAGCTCACACATGTTAATATTACTGCATGCTTCAGTTCATATCAACCCATGCAACGTTTTTAACATAGGAAAATCACGGTTCAGAATTGATTTTTAGATCACGCTTTATATATTGAAATATCCAAACTAATTGTATATTCTTTCTCACTTTTACCCCCTTCAGGCCAAATCACAGCGAGTACGACATGGACCGGCTACATGCGGCATCCTCTCTCCTGTCTCTGGGAAGCAAGTCTGGTCTATCACCCATCACTATTGAGACACAAGAACCCGACTTCAGCAAGGCTATCGCTTCCGTCATCTGGTCTCGACACCACCAGCATACTCCATCTGCCATCTTCAAATGCGGCGTACCCAACTGCCCATTGTGCCCTCCTGAAGAGGCTTCTAGAATTCATTTTACGGGACAAGAAGACATTAAGAGCAGTGACCAAGTGGCGTCGAAATCATCTCGTCGGTCATCAGTCGTCAACTGGTTGATCTCGTCATCGTCGTCGAGATCAACGGCACAACCAGGCAGTAACGCTGGCTACAGTCCTGAGAATACGAACTCTGAACCTTATCATGCCTCTTCCCAGCGATCATGGCCTGCTCCCCCATCACTCACTAGCTCGATCTACTCGAACTCCGATACCGAAGGCTCCCTGTGTTCTCCGACCACCTCCACCTCGTCTCCTTTATCCTTCCCCGAGCTCTCCGACAACCTCCGAAGTTCTCCAGAGGCTTCTATTTCCTTGTTGAACGTTTCCAAGATGCCACCTATGCGCCGACAATTGGAGGGTACTTCAGCGAACTCTGCTGCTGAAAGTCAGCTTCCGTTCTCCTGCAAATTCTGTCCGAAGCGGTTCGCTCAGGCCTCCAACTGTTCGTCTCATCAGCGAACCCACACCGGAGCTCGCCCTTTCCAGTGCCCTTCCTGTCCGAAAGCTTTCGCCCAGAGAACATCTCTTCGTACTCATCTACGCACTCATACAGGAGATCGTCCCTACTGCTGTCAGGACTGCCAACATCGATTCGGTGATCTGTCGACACTGACCAAACATCGTCGTACTCATACCGGTGAACGTCCCTACCGCTGTCATCATGAGGGATGCCAACGGGCTTTCGCGCAGTCGGGCAACCTGAAGAGACACTTCAAGACACATCTATTGGACAGAAAGATTGAGTGATTGCAGTCTGAACACCAAAACTAAAGACTCAATGTTGCGTCGCAGTGTTACATGTATAGGAAACATTTCACCTTCTGACACATGTTGAAATGCTTATTCCTATAAAAATATATTCTCTTTGCCAGTATTCTTGCATTTTACGCCAAAAACATTTAATTCATATCTCTTGTAATTGAAATAATTGCAGGTTTTATGTGAATATGTATTTGTATATATTTTCAGGAAAGCGGATATTATATTTTGATGAGAATATTTCTTTCATTGTTAGTTGGTCTCTTATTACGGCAAGTAACATTGCCATTCGTGACAGAGGTCCACATTTTGTGGTTTGGCCTAATATCTTTTGATGCAAAGACCTAATAATCATACCAAATACATGAGCAGAAAGAGCAAAATATTCTACACAAACCTTGCCCATTTTGGTTGCGTCAATATTCGTTGTTTGATGCTGAAATTTTTAAAAAGGAAAATAAGCAAATAAAATCCTTAAATTGGCAATGTGATAGAAAGTTTAAAATCACCGTTTTCCCCTGCAAATCGGCAACTTTTTGACTTCTCTTCATAATTTCTGTAAATCTATATTCATTTCAGATACATGACGTTTTATAAGAAAAATGTAGCAATAAAATAAAAATGTTGGTGTTGCCAATTTGAAGAATAAAAGCTGATCAAATTAGGCTTTAAATAATTCCTGTCACGAATGGGTTAATAGTTGACGATCTTTGGTCTCTCATGCAGCTATGACAAGACAGGGTAGAATAAACAAAGAGAGGAGAGGCAGCGAGAGAAACGGATTTTAAGAAGAGAGTGCGCATAGATGGGAGATGAAAATAACAGATCAAAGTGGGCAAGTAAAAGAGAAAATGAGAGAGAGAATGAGAGGGGGTTGTTGCTGTTAGACAAAATTTTGTGTTCTGCTCATTCCAGTTCAAAACGAATATATTTTCTCAAAGTATGAACATTTAAGGAAGGATATTAAAATATCTCCCTCTTTCATCTCTTCCTTATCAATTTATTTCCTTTCCCCTCTCCCTTTCCTTTCTTTCAATATGTCTTTCCCTCCTCCCTTTATCTCTTCTATTACTTTCCCTCGGTTTTTCTTTTCTTTCTTTTCTTTACATGCTACCTTATCTCTCCCTCTTTTCCTACTTTTTTTTATATTCTATGGGAATGTGCCCTCGTAGCTATGCCAGTGTGGGCAAGATAGAACTCTTCCACCAAAATACCCAAAACTTCAAATGATCATTTTAAAAAGTGGATTCGTAATCAGACAGCGTAGGTAGGGAATAACATATCAAATATGGAAATACGTGTAACATAGAAAAGCAGCCTCATCAGAGGGGTGGGGAATTTTTTTGAATTATTTTAAACGGGAATGGACTAAAGAGATAATATTAACAGAAAATCTGAACACTGACACCTCTATCGCTATAGGCAGTAGCGTACTGGCGTGTTTTTTTCCCTTGGGGGGGGGGGGGGGTGTGGGCTGCTGCACCCCGAAAATTCTTACGACCAAGTTTTTAAAAAATTTATTTATCATTTGTATCTCTTCAGTATTGTCATTGCATCAATTTTCTTGCATATCTAGCTGATTAGACCCAGTTTTATTCTGTTATTTTCCATTTTCCTTTAGAACCTTTTTTTTTCTTTGCTTGTCAGCAGCTGGACCCCTCTTTTTTTTTTTTTTGGGGGGGGGGGGGGTAACGCAGCCCCAAGAATATTTGGCTCATTACGCCACTGCCGCTGGGTATGAGTCATAGGCTTATATCATCTAGGGGTATTCCTCGTCTCGTCGATTGTTAATAACTGAAACACTGCCCACAGAAACCCCTTCTTCTTAGTAATTTGAATATAACTACACAGATTGATAGAAGAAAATACCTGGCCCTATACAATATCGGCACGGCTTCGCGAACCTTCCCACGATCTTAAACAGAAACACGGCACGGATTACATGGGCTTATTGCAGTGCTTGAAAGGGTGAAGACTGGTTTTTAAGTAGCTTTATGTCTCAATTAAACTTGATCTATTCTTTCGTTGTCAATACCAAGAAAGGTCCATCTACAAATGCTCCATTGAACAGAAGCTATAACATGCGTTCTTTGAAGTAAGTGAATTCGCCCGACATCAGGAAAAAATAATATCCCACAAGCGTAATGATGGTCCTCATGTTTAAAATCTATTACATTTTAAAGACGTAAAGCTTTCTGTGAACATTTATTACATAGTTTTAATGCATTCATTGCTTTAATTCTAAATTAAGCAGAAGCTAGTTCTTTGAAGTCATTGATTCATCTGATATTAAAAAAAAAATGCCCTCACGATGAGGTAGGTGTGTTGGCTGTCAACATGTCATGTCGGTATATCTATTTTTTAGTCAGTCGCAAAGGATTTGAAAAAAAAAATCATTGTGGTCTCGTGAATTTTATGTACCTTACATTCATCAGATGATATTTATACGTCGAGCCCTGAAATCAAGTTGAACAAATTATATACCAATGGATTGTATTTAAGACATGAACATATTGATCTCAACCCAGATTCTCTTCACTCTGCTGAAGAATGCATTTTACGTATGATGTTTCATTGTAAAATATCATTTGCACATTTATTTATTATGTAAACTCCTCTACATTACAAAGGCCCGCGAGCAATCTTTACAAGTTATCTACTATGATCCTATTGGATGCCAACCAAAAAGTCATTTTCCCCTAGGGATAATAAGATCGTCAAGAGAAACAAGATGCCAAGAAAAAGAAACTTAGATTGTATCGATAATGAAAGTGTCTGATTTGTCAATTCATGTTTCGTGCATATCACTTACTTGGAAATTTTCCCACGAAACTGGGAGAGGTCGCTATGAATGCAAGTCATCTATACATCATACAATATGGCAATATAGAGGGTGTCGCTCGATAGACACAAGCTACTGTTGGTAACTTTGTCACTCCTATTCAAACTAAACGTTTCCTTTCAACTTTCAAAGAGGCTTTGGCGTTACACCCAAACATTACGGTCTTAATCCGCAACAACAGCATACTCTACATTGAGTGGAGCTTTGAAGCCATTGTTTTGACCGTCGGGGCGAAGAATCCTTGTTCTTGGCCTGTAGCACAAAATTAATTTTTAGAAACGACATGGACCCACTACGAACGAAGGGGTCAATTTCACCATTTTCGTGAGGTTGAATCTGCGTAGGGATCGATGTTCCTAGATAAAAAGAGGAAAAGAAGATGGACAGAAACGGAAGACATGTGGGGAGAGAGATGTTCTTGGTCTATTAAAAGTTATTTCGGGAGGGGGAGACAGGGTAGGCTATCTTGAGTTTCACAGAGTTTCAAATTTTATTGATTTTGAATCCATACATATTGGATTATTCTCATTTTTTTCCACAAAATTCAACCAAAATTTTACAAAATATAACAGAAAAGAACAAAGTATAACATAAATAGCAAAGTAAACCAGGGTTTTCTCAAAAACATAACAGAATATAACAAAATATAACAGAATATGATGAATATATACTAGATTATAACAAAATATATCAAAGTAAAACAACATTTTAAGTATATAATAAAACAAACAAACAGAACAAAACGAAAAGCAACCAAATCCCGCATAAGTGGTATCCACTCTCTTTTCTACACACGTACGGACCAAGGTTAGCGCCCCTGAAAAAAAAAATCATTGCAGCGAAATCATGTAATAAAACACGTTAATCATCATAAATCCCACCGAATGAACTGAAAGAAGAACAAATACCACTAGCTCAAGATCCCCCTACCACTTCTTGATGGAAGGCCGCTTTCTTTTTTTTTTTTGGGGGGGGGGGGGGGCACTGTTGCATTGCCGACAAACTTCAGAGGGACATACCTCTGAAAAAATCCTTTTACATAAGATCGCAGAACAGCTCAAATGATATGGACCTCTGTAAAATTGTATGATCTAATCGTTTATTAAGAAAGTGAAAAGCAAGTCTAGTGACGGAAATATGAACACAGGCCCAGGTGATTTAAGACTGTTGCAAGGTAAGCCTACTGCGATTTTTAAAACAGGACATATTTTTTGTCGAAAGTAAAGTTCAAAACACGAATGGATCAAAGATAATCAGTTAGTTTCACCATACCAATTGGAATGTTGACGTTTGCATACTATGTTTAATCTGTTAAGCTGTTGATACTGAAATGTGATATTTTATAGGCTAAAGTATTTCAAATCTTGATCATGAAAAGATGCAAGTGTCTTCGCGGCATGTGTGATTTATGCATGTGAGACTGCAGAATAGAAGAACGCCCTCTGTGGAGGATTTATACACAAGTTTTGCAACTTGTGTAAGAGAAAGAGGAGGGAAAACAGAAAAAGAACATGAAGAAGGGAAAGACGAATACGAGGAAAATAGGAAGAAGAGTAAGAGAAAGAAGAGGAGGATAACACAGTGCAAAATCTGCTGAGTTTTTTTTTATATAGATATTTTAGAGGGGGGGGGGGGGGCTGACGCCTCTTACCTGATCATAAACCGCTCTGATTCTTTGCCAACGAGCAAAGCAAGCTAGCAGAGACCTCACAAACTCTTTTCAAATCATAGTAATGAAGTTTTGCATGATAATGCATGATCGACACCGTTCAAGTGTCTACCTCCCTGCCCTGTGGATTATAAGGAAAAATAAGACGCCTTGCTGCTAAACATGTTAACGTTCTGGCACCTCACTGCTGAAATCTGACAATAATTTGCTGCCAGAAACTTTTCTAAATCTTAAGAGCCACTGAAGTGATCAAAGAAAAAAGAAGAGAAACTGTTTTTCACATGTTAGACCGTATTCTGTCACCAGAAAAGCATGATATGGTAATTACAAGAAATATGTAATAAAGCATGTCTACTCAAAGTGGTGGGGAGGGGGTGCGGCCCACAGCTCTGCCCCCCCCCCCTCCCCGGTTCCGCGACTTGTACAAATTCACATCAAATCAAATTATATTGATGTAAAATCCTGACATTGAAGGATTATCATACACGTGTTTTGTTAAGAGCAGAAACTTGTATCCGCCACGCCAAGTTCAAGTTCAAGTTCAAGTTCAGGTTTTATTTCCAATATAACACAAGACATAATAATTTTTTTTTTCTTCTTTTAAGCAGAAATATCGTAAATAAACAAACATACAACATTTTTTCCTCTAATTAACATCAAAAACAAATTAAATGTCTGCTTGACATAGTGTATTAAAAAAAAAAATGATATTGGAAAAGAGAAATCCACAAAAAAAGCAATGCTTGTAGTGACGTGGATTCCTCAAGAAAGAAATTACCAACCAGACTGACATTACCCGTTTACAGACCGAACAAATGAAAGAGAAACATTTCGAGTCCCCTAACAATGCCTAAAGAAGGAGGAGGAGGAGGAGAAGGAGGAGGAGGAGGAGGGGGGGGGGGGGGGGGGGAGGAGGGGGATAATAATAATAATAATAATAATGATAATAATAATAATAACAATGATGATGATGATAATAATAATAATAATAATAATGATAATAATAATGATAATAATAATAATGATAATAATAATAATAATGATAATAATAATAATAATGATAATAATAATAATGATAATAATAATAATGATAATAATAATAATAATAATAATAATGATAATAATAATAATAATGATAATAATAATGATGATGATGATAATAATAATAATAATGATAAGAAGAAGAAGGAGAAAAAGAAGAAGAAGAAGAAAAGAAAAAGAAGAAGAAATAATCGCGGGGTCGAGTTGAAGGTGTGACCTTGGTTCCTAAGGTCATTGTAGGTGACCATCATTAATCGTAATGCACTAGAAACGGATTTTTTTTCCTCCGAAGCTTAGCGCTAAGTCTGTCTTTTTGTTGAGAATGTCGAGATTATATTTGAACATGCCATTCAGCATTTGTTTGGCCCCGATTTCCACGGACCACTGCCCCGCTTCTTAACTGAGGACCAACAACAGACCTGAAAAAAAACAAAAAAAAAAAACCTGCAGATCCAAATCAGAATAGGATTGCAGCAGAGGAATTCTGCACTATTTACACAAACTTCAAGAGCATGACTGAATCTATTCATACGCTAATAGGAGCAAAATATTGTTATTTTTGAGGGATTTGGTTTTAATTTCAGTGGGATGAAAAAATTTAAAAAAAAAAATGGGGAGGCGAGTGCGAAATCAGACAGGTATTTACCTTTGGTACTTTACTGAAAGGCTAATCTGACCTTGACTTCAAAATAACAATAGTTCAAAAAGCTGTTATTCACGTATATTCCATGTGACCAGGGGGGTGTTTCACAAAGAGTTAAGTTTGACTTAAAATCGAACTTAAATTCCTATTTGCTTGCTGTATATTACGCTTCTTCTCATTGGTCGGATCATGCTCAGGGGACGCGCAGTAGTGAGAAGTCTATCAATGAGATTACGCGTTAAATACAGAATACGCACTGGCGTTTAAGCACGACTCTGTCAAACTTAACTCTTTGTGAAACACCACACAGTACAGTGAGTGTGAGGAATTGCAACCGAGAAAATTTCTTCAGTGAACAAAACAAAAGACACAATATACCTCCATTTGTTTTCATTTCGTTTTTGATACTGAGATAGTTTGCAAAAAGGGAAATTGCTAACTATTGTGGGATATGAAGTTTAGTAGTAAATGAAATGAGAATAGAACGAAGACTCTTTTGAGTATTATAGTTTTAAAAAATAATACATATTAGTTAAGTTGGTTGGACTATTATCAAGTGGATTGATTATTAATTTTAGTCGGTTAAATTACTGGTTCATTGGTAATAAGATGATTGATTGATTGATTTATCGAATTATTGGTTGGTTGGTCACTTTAGTCTATTGATTAGTTTAGTGTTGCAGTCATTCATTCGTTGATACATTAAAATGACTGATTTATTTGTTGCT
>CM057167.1:24288571-24300886 GCA_029962745.1 Echinometra lucunter
ATACTGATACTCAGTAATTGGTTACCAGGTTTCCCCCGGCTGGGACTTGAACCTGTAACCTTTTGACTTAAACTCTCATTGGCACGGTTGGAAACATATATCCCATCAATAAAGTCCTTCCTTTTCAATGAATTATGTATTCAATAGCAATGACATGTACATTTCCATTTGAAATTGATATGTCACTTTGATATTATAACACGATAAAAACTCATAAAGCTGAAAGGACAGGGATTTTCATTGTAATTTTTTTCCACAATTCTATGAAATTATCCTTTGTCTTGACTGCGATTTTGGAGCATTATAAGGGACCCAGTATCATATTCTAAACAACAGGATCCACGACCGAGAACAAGAGAAACGATAGCGTCTCTTTCTGGCATATTTGAGGTTTACATGCTTTACCCACATTATTTCATGTGTCCTCGATTACATTATTATTGTGCAATATTGTGGAGGTCTGGTGGCAAAATTGGTAACAGCGCTCACTCTTAATCAAAAGGTCGTGAGTTCGATTCCTACTGATGCAAGGCTCCTCAAGTCCTGCAACAAGACATTTAACCTACCTTTGCTGCACTCTACCCAGGTGTATAACTTGGTAGCTGGCACTTCTAGGGGTAATAATGATGTTTGCGATAATTCATTGTAAGTGCCTTGAGCACCCTTTGTGGTGGATATGTTGCGCAGTATAGATATCTACAGTAAAAGTCAGCTAACGGGACCGACAGCAGACCCATTATATTACAGATGGACCGCAGAGCTCCATACTTCTGGTGAACTGTCACTGAGTTTAATCTCACTGTGTCTAGTGCCCGTTTGGTCTCATCCCACATGGCATAATCCCCTTTCGCCTACAGTCAATCGTCTAATAACCATTTGGTCTAATTGCCATGTGGTCCATTTGCCATTTCGTCTAATTTCCAGTTAGGCTTTGGGCTATGCCCATTTCTCTATTATACACACTTGGTCTAACACCACTTACTCTTTTTTATTAGAACTGGTAAAGGACCAAATGGTCATTAGACGAAATGAGGAAAACTAAGGAGACGAACTGACAATTAGACTATTTGATCATTAGACAAAATGACAATTAGCCCACGTTGGTATCAGACCAAGTGATGATTGGACCAAACGGCAATTAGACCAAATGGGTTTAGCAGTTGAGGTGTTAGACTATCTGGGAATTAGACCAACTGGTATTAGACAAAGTGGCTATAATCCATACTCCCGGCTAGCTATCATTCCACCGATTGGCGTCAATTAAAAGCTGTGTGACCGGGGGTTCATACTCACGTTTATGGAACATTCTCTATAGATCATAATTATCTGTTGCATTTTGTGTGTTGTCTGAAGCGAATACTGCCACGCCCACTTATCCGGTAGCGCATTAAGCATCAAATTACTAAATATCATTGACGGATAGTGCGGAAAAGGGGAGGGAAATGGAAAACATTTTGACATACGATAAGGGCACATTCAATGCAAAATACAAATAATCATGCCCGTTATGTGGTTCTCTTTCGGCTGAGAAAAGATTTTCCCCCTGTTTTTCGGCCATAGAATCTGGATATCCGTTTCATTTCGAAACTCAAATGCATTTTTTTGTAGTTCCTTCATGCACCTATGCTCGATTCTGTGAATGAAGAGCATTTTTCCAAAAAGGCGCTAAATCCGTTTTCACCAAAACCAAGGTTTTTGCACGACTGGATGTTTGTTCTATACGCGTTTCAATATGACTAATTTGAATATCAAGAATATTTTAGGAAAGTAGAAAATTGACCCCAAAACATGCTTATTTTCAAAAGGAGCTAAATCGAAATTTGTTTATTTCCAAAAGGCACTAAGTCCACTCCGGTTGATTTCGAGTAAATCAAGGAATTTTATTCAAACAATTTTTCTTCTTCGAAACTTTTCACTGTTGGAAGTACCGTCTATCAAGTGAGAATGAAAGAAATCCTGCTTGAGTAGTGATTTTTCTAGAATTTGTATATATATTTTCAAAATCTCTACCGGTTTAGCGCCTTTTGGAAATAAAAGAGATTTAACGACTTTGGTAAATTTTTTTCTCGAAACATTAGAGATCATGTATGAAAAATATAAATTATTCTAGAAAAAAATTACTTCTCAAACACTGGATGATTTATTTCATTCTCATTTAGTCTTATAGTTGTTCTTCCAACTGTGAAAAAGGTTTGATGTTTCGAAGAAGGTTAAATGAAATTTCTTGATTTACTAGAAATCACTCAAAGTGGATTTAGCACCTATTGTAAATAAGCTCTTCAAATACACAACGGAGGATGAACTTTTAACAATGACATCTATAACATGAATAATGAACATTCCAGGATGGTAACCGCAAGCAAACCAAAGGAGAGCCAAAAGCTATGTAACGAAAAGGGGTATATACGTGTTATATCATGTGATGATATTTGGGTTTGGATCACTCGTAATCATTAAGGAATTACGGTGGTTGATCTAGAATTCTATTAAAGAAAAAAAAAATCGTTTCGAAAGGGTGAGGTTTCGAATTTAAAGAAATTACCCATTATGTTCTGGTAATATAGATCATTTCCGGAAATTGCTTCTTATTGACTTGACTTGTCTCAATCTGCTTAAGCTGGTTATGTAAATACCATATTGATATGAAAGAGGGGTCATTACTCGGCTCGTTGAATAACACAACATAAGAGAACAACATTAAATCTTAAGAGTAAACATTTCAGTTTCAACTGAACTGCCTTGTCTAATTTCTATCTTAATCCGGCCACTCCATAGAGAGGCTTTATAATATACTTAATGTTTGTATCCATTATATAGTTATCGATGACCCTATGGGAGAGCAGAAGAAGAAGAAGAAGAAGAAGAAGAAGAAGGGAGCGAAAGAGAGAAGAGAGAGAGAGAGAGAGTAAGAGAATGAGAGAGTAAGAGCATGAGAGAGTAAGAGCTGGTGGAGACCAGAATGGGAGAACAGAAGTCAAAGCAGCCCCCTTTATGAGCAAAGTTTGGCAGTAACTGCGATTTGATAATATGATACTGTTCCACTCTACACAGCAGGCTGTAGGATTCATTGTTAGTTTGCATTCGGTTTATTTCCTAGTTACTTAATGCATAATTGAATGCTGTTGTAACATCTTCTATAGATCTGCGGCATAAAGATCAATTATGAATGAAGTTCTTTACATTTGTCACCCTGACCCGGATTTAATTGCAAGAAAAAAACTTTGGTAAGAAAATGATAATTACACACTAAATGGAGAGGAAATGGTCATACTGTAACCATGGTAACCGGTAGCAGAATAGCGTGACCGACTGGACGACCCTTCCAATCATTGTACTCTTGTCCACGAAATAGTCAGTTTCGTGTGCAGTGACCTTAAATTAGGTCACCGAATACAGTAGGGGTTCAAAACCTTTCAATGACCACAGACCTGCCCAAAGTGATACTATAGTTAAAAAAAAGAAAGAAATAAAGTGCAATTTTACACCTAAAATGCAACAATGGCAGCACCTTTTGGGATGCAATCTTGCACCCTACATGAAAAAGGTGCAAAGATGCATCTGGAAATGCCCATTTGCACCCTTAAAGCTTAAAGGTGCAATTATGCACGTTAAAGGGCAAAAGGGTGCGATTTTGCGCCTTTCCTAAAGGGTATAATTCTGCACCCTTAAGGGGGGAAAATGTAGCTCACTACACCCTTAATGGTACATAATACTTCTTTGGTTGCTAAGTTGCACCCTTATATAGGAGCTCCTGGTGTTACATTTTAAGGGTGCAAAATTGAACCTTTTTTTCTTAATATTGTGATATGGTGAATAAATAAAGTGTCTTAACTTCGGTCAAGTGGCATTGACATCACGGAGAAGGAGGGGGGGGGGGGGGGGGCTCCAGTCTAACTTGGTGAATGAAAATCGGGGGGGGGGGGGAGAGGTCGAAAGGTCGTGGGGTAGCCGAGGGGTTAGGGGTGTGGAGGTTGAAAAGGACCCTAAAACGTTCATTTCTTGTCAATTTCCTCTTCATTTCATTTCTCCCTTAACCCATTGACTATTAAATTCTTTCACTCCCATAGGTTTGATACAGGGTTCAGCCGTAACCATTAACTACTGAGTTCTTTCACTCCCATAGGTTTGATACACGGTTCCTCCGTAACCACTGACTACTGAATTCTTTCACTCCCATAGGTTTGATACACGGTTCCTCCGAAACGATTGACTACTGAATTCTTTCACTCCCATAGGTTTGATACAGAGTTCACCCGTAACCAGTGGGTTATTCTCTTTTTCATAATTCAGTGGGATCGGAGTTCATGCTTCCCAATTGTGCAAACATTTTCCCGTTTTGCGATACATCTATCAAAGACAGAATGTTCCTAATTTAGCCACATGCACTGAAAAGCATTGCATAGTTGTTGTTTTTTAGAGACACGTACACACGTTGGTATCAAGATGCCTATAGCAATATTCATTTATTTCATGTACGATAAAAGAGCAATGTAGATAAAATACCTTGCTCGAGGGCAGAAGCCGGGAATCAAACCCCCGATTCTTGCCTTTCCATGTCAAGAGCCTTAAACCACTGGACCACTGCACCTCCTTCTCGATCAACGGGATGAAAGTCGACAGCAACTTTAAGGGCAATTGTGCACTATCGACAAAGGTTTCTGATTAGATGGTGGGTATGTGAAGAGCTTTCTTCCAAAAGGCGCTAAATCCATTTTGGTAACTTGAGAGAAAAATGCATTTCTTTGTCCTGAGTTTGTACATGCATGGGTCAATGGAAACTCCAAATTACGAAGCACTATCTCTTCTGCATTTCTTGATAACTTTGCTTCAAAATAATATTTCATTCATAGCAACATACTCCAGCTGAATAACACATTGACGTTAATAACTAAACGTTAATTTGAAGGAAAAAATGCCTGGATATAGAACCTTCTGGAAGCAAGCTCTTCATATCTTTATGTAATATTATCATATAATCATCTTTTTTCTTTATTCCTTTCTGCAAATTGTTCAGTTAAATCTACATTGCACGAATGTATAACAGGTTTTGAAGGCGGCATAAGCTTTATAAGACGACATATTTTGGCCCCAAAACAGTGAAGACAGTTGTGTCATTATTCTTTCTCTTTTAATGACCCATCGTTGCAACATCAATATGATTTCTTTATGCGTAATTATGTACAACTATGTGAACTTGTACGCTGGGATTTTTCCCCAGTTCAATGCGTCTGTGGCGTACATTCTTTGTCGATTTGTGACGAGTTTGTTGAATGACAATATTTGAATGAACACCTCGACCTGAAAGAAAAAAATTCCTTGGCGTTGTAACCGGCGGATGATTCATATATTATGAAAGGCAGGTCCAAGGACAAATATTACCAGGATTACTATCATGAATATTGAACAACAAGAATCTGAAGCTAAAGGGCCTTTACTTACGAGTCAAAATTCCTACTTTTGAAGGGGAAAAAATATAGCTGTGATAATGTCAGCATCATACCGCGCGGTTTAACGCCTGGTATCTCGTTTACCAACATGACCAAGTTGACCGAAGTGGCTTTTTCTCGAAATGTCGTATGTAGGATGACATGCTTCAAGTTTGAAGTTTAAACACGTACATTTCCAATTATTCAAATAGATGGAATCCAGTTTGCATACAACAGTTGTTGCTATGTCGGAAAAGCCTCCGACAAGCTTTTCAAATGTCAAGGGAAACTTATTTTCAACCACTATGCATAAAATTAGTAAAGAAGACAATTACAACCCCATGACAAACATGACAAAAGTGTTTTTAGACAACTACTCGAGTGGTATTTAAAAGCATAATATTTATGAGATATGTATCGCCATTGAAGAGTCTAAAATTGACGGCGTTTTATTTTCTTAATTAAGGGAGTAAACTAGGTGCAGACCTTTAGATCACTTTAACTACTATTAACTTGCACATTATCAAATCATTCCGTCACGTTTGTACACTGCTTGGTTTTACAAGTATTTCGAAAACTATCGTTTTTGTCTGGCACAGTCTTCTGGTTCGCGCATGTGCCAGGTTAATATCCAAGCTATAGACTGATAGAGGAACATTATTTTTTTAAATTCATGTCTTTCAAAATAAATGCTTTGTACCTATTGAAAGATGGCTGGGTTAATGTACTCTCCCAGTTCTATTCTCCGTGTTCGTCAAAGGAATTTTCCGTTTCTAAATTACCTTTTCCCTACTGTCATATTGCATGTTATTCCTCTGATTCTCATCCGATAATATGTACATTCGATTGATGATAAGTAATACATTTCGAATCAAGTCATACACCTGGGTCGAGAGGGACAGATGTGGGTAAAACACCTTGCCCAAGGAAGTAAGCAAGGACCGGATCCGGGACCTTTCCAGTGAGTGTCAAGGCTTTCAGCAAAATACCGCAGTGTTACACAGTATTGCATTTTCGAGTGTACATGGCAATCAAAGTAGGAAAAAACAGATACAGGTTTTATTGATCACCCACTCCTTATCATTCTCTTTCTTTCTCTCTCTCTCTCACTTCAGATTGGTCGGATGATATCTTGAGTTGGCAAACGAAGGGTGATGATCCAAGATGGCGTCCTCAAGGAGGGTCACGTGATGTGTTCTTTCCAGTCATCAAGAACATCACAGAAAATGCGCCGGTAAGTACCAGCTGCATTAAAGCATGAACTTAAGCAATAAGAAACATGACTTATAAATCACTTATAAAAAATGACTATGCGTCGGAAATGACGATCAAAGATGGCATATAAGAAAATAGATTTGTAATTACATTTCAAGAGAGGAGCTGCCAAATAGGAACTGCAATAGACCCATTTAGTTTTAAAACACTTAACTTATGTCGGCCATAACTGGGCAGCTTCGAAAGTAAAAATAAAGATGAAGGGTTACCAGTTTGCAATGAGTGGGGTCACTCAGGTGGCACTGCTATGTCAGTGCATGAATCATCTATTGTTAGCCATACTTGAAGCTCCCAGTTATGCTTGAAATAGACATTAATCATGTTTAACAATGTTTTTTTTTAAAGCAACCAAACCGAACAGGTCTATATACCGGGTGTTCCAAAAAAAGCGGAAGGGCGGATTTTTAGTACTTCGCCCTCAAAAAAGTAGACAATAGTCATTAGAAACGATATCAACATGTCATCTCCATTTCTAAAGAAATTGCCCAATCTGTCAATGTTAGATATTATATCCTCCAATTTCATGATCGAACAAACAATCATTTAAACACGCCAAGCTACGTGAATGTCTTCAGAAATAGGAATCTCGGAAATCTCACGTTTTATTTGTATACACTGCAGGACATAAGTCGCAGACCAGTCATATTTACAACAAAGTCGTTCTCCTTCAACCTGGGGGTAAATTTGTCGAACAATACATTTCAATTGATATGTTTCCTTTTAATCGTGATTTATTATTGATATCGCCTGTCATATCAGTACAACAATATTTTCATACTTGCGACATGTGATGAATTTTTGTGTATAAAATTTACGAATTCTATCACAGGCGGTTGTCATTCAGTCATAAAACTTGTTCTTTTCAGTTGTATTCGTCCACAATAAGTTTGTCAGTGCTATGTTCATTTGTTTGTTGAAGGTTTACATATTCATTATGCATGCTGTATTTTGTTTAGTTTTTTCTCTCATATCATTCATTGTATATTTTAACCCATTCGTGGCAGAGGTCCACATTTTGTGGTTTGGCCCAATATCTTTTGATGCAAAGCCCTAAAAATCATACCAAATACATGAGCAGAAAGAGCAAAAAATTCCACACAAACTGTGCCCATTTTGGTTGCGTCAATATTCGTTGTTTGATGCTGAAATTTTTTTAAAGGAAAATAAGCATTAACATCCTTAAATTGGCAATGTGATAGAAAGTTTAAAATCACCGTTTTTCCCCTGCAAATTGGCAACTTTTTGACTTCTCATCATAATTACTGTTAATTTATATTCATTTCAGATACATGACATTTTATAAGAAAAATGTAGCAATAAAATAAAAATGTTGGTGTTGCCAATTTGAAGAATAAAAGCTGATCAAATTAGGCTTTAAATAATTCCTGTCACGAATGGGTTAACATTGCTTGATCTGTCTTTTTATTTTGAATGAAATGAACTGAATTCAACTGAAAAAATTGAATTAATGAGATCCTGACTCGTATACTACAGTATCATTACCGAAATGGTGTACAGACCTAAGCAGCTGCAGTATATAATGTATGTAGGTTATCTATAAAATCGTGTGAACTATATACATGTAATTCTATGATACTAAACAATAAATCATTTCGTAATTGCATTTACAGTAAACGCTCTATATAATTTGAATAGATACAGTTGAGGTGTGGTCAGTCAGTCGTTTATATACTACTAAATAACTACTGGTTGTAATGGCTTCGTCGGTTCTATCTGGATGTGTTTTATATTCTTCTCAGTTCAAGGGCATTCACATGAAAAGAAATAGGATGCCCAATATACGATCAGGATATAGATGATGATATTCAGGTGTGCATATTTATTTCAAACAAAAAAGAAGAAGAAGATGAAATTAGGGTCGGGACAAGAAACTTGTTTAAAAGCCAGAGCAAAAGAAAAGGGGATGAGAAGGAAAGTTACATTTCATCACATTGCAAATGATTATATTATATGTCACTCGCATAAAAACGAGCAGGGGGGGGGGGGGCAGAAACTTGGAGTATATACTAGTAATCTGCATGATACACACTGCATTCTTCTCATCCTGCGCTCAATGCATTCAAGGAATAAATCCTACCAGTTACACTGTAAAAAGTAGTGGGTAAAATTTTAACCAGCACGAGGGTAATTATTATTGCCAACCAACTTTGGGCAATATTTTACCTAATGCGGGAAGCATATTAGTCCAGTTAGGGTAAAAAAAAGCAGTTAGAATGGGCAAAATTTCCATCTAATTGGATAAAACGAATGCCAGAAGAAATGCCCAAAGTTGGTTGTACACATATACCCTCATGGCACATTTTTACCCCATATTTTCAGGGAGTGTACCCACTCACTACACCTGAGTCGAGTGTGTCATATATAATGTCTTTCCAAAGGATAATATAATGTCTTGCCAAAGGATAATTCAGTGCTGCGGCAGTCGTTCCGGTGGGGAAACCTCTCCAAACTTCCCATGGCCAATCCGCTCCTGGTCCTAGAGCGAGAATATTTCAGGGTCGTAAGACTGTAAAGGCAAGAGGAACATATCCATTTCCAGTTTTAATGAAATCGAGTGTAATGTAGCAGGGGACCGTTCTATTATTTCATAATGTTGTCAGTCAAAGCAGGAATTCACTGAGCGAAAATTCGAACAAATGCAACATCTATACCGTGAACTTTTGTAATGAAAAAATGAGAGTTCAACAATTCTAGGTCATGAATGAAAAATCCAGAGTATTTGTCTACATGGTCTAGACGTGCATATAAATAAAACAAAAATTATTTGACTGCAGTCAGTATAAACCACTCAAAGCCCACTCCCTCTATCATTTGCTCTGCTTGCTCAATGTGTACATGTATATGATCTTGTGTTACTCCATGTTCCCTTTTTCTTTTTTTCTTTTTTCTTTTTGTTGTTTAAGTGGAATGAAAGGAATGAAAAGTTATAGAAGAATATGCTAATTCTGAGATGATTGTATCAGTCCAAAGGAGACCCGACAGGTCATAATCTGGTTTGAAGGTAGATATTTAGTAAACGAACATAGCTCAGCATGTCCTCAGCGGGTAAAATGAACCAAACGTTTGTGCATTAACGGCAACAAAGAGTAGCATTATTGCACGACGGAGAATCTCAGAATTATGTACTGAACGTTAACCATGTTTATCAGATACAGAAGAACATTGCATAAAAATTTCATGAATAATATTTCACTGAGAAAGAAATGTTTCTCTACTATAATCATCGAGGCCTACACTTTCTGATTAATCTCTTGAAAAGGTGTGACTATCTTACCGTTTTGTACTTGCTCATAAACTCCCCGACATAATCATGTGTGGTTATGCGATGTTTAATCTATATTCGTGTTTATGAATAAATAATACAAACCGTGAGAAGGTATGTGCTAAACAAGTCAGGCAAGAAATTCCATCGATATCTTTCTTCTTTTCTTTTTCTCCCATTCAACTGTGATCTCTCTCTCTCTTCATCTCTTTCTCTCTCTCTCTCTCTCTTTCACTCCCTCTAGCCTATTATTCTTTGCAATCAGTCGCGCGCGCTCTCTCCCTCTCTTCATCAGTGTCTTACTGTGTGTTTGTATCATTGTGTCAGCCATTCACCTGGTTTCTCGTCTGTTTGTCTGTCTCTGTCTGTCTGTCTGTCTGTCTGTCTGTCTGTCTCAACTTCTTTTTTAACACATGCACACGTTGGTATCAATATGCATATAGCACATTACTTTATTTGACAGCCGATAAAACAGCAATGTAATAAAATGCCTTGCTCAAGGGCATAAGTGCCGTGCCGGGGATCGAACCCCGGACCTTCGCGTCTCCAGTCAAGCGCCTTAAACCACTCGACTACGGTACCTCAGCCTTCTCTTTCTGTTCGTCTTTTAACATACACGCACACTCACCGTCACACAACTTGAAACAGATCCCCTCAACGCACATCCTCATGCAAACACTCTTTCACTAAATAGCACCGAATCCTCAATATTTACTTACAAACCGCATATCTGTTTAGCAGAGTCAAACTTGATTCGTGAAGCACTATTCTTAATTGTGTGATTTCAATTGAAAAAAAAATGCTCTCCATTTATTCTAAAGGGAATTCTGTGCTTCAAAAAACCGGAACAATTATTACTCTGGTAAGCAACGCAGCGCTCGAAAAGAAAAAGGAATCTGTACTTTGATCTCATATTGGCATACCAGTTAAAAACGCTAATTTCTTCACCTTCCAACCAGCGGACATTGACTAAAAGTCATTATATGACATTGATGGTGATGATGATTATGATGATGATGATGATATTGATAATGATTATAACAATAATAGGATGATGATAATGAAATAGGTATTAATGAAATCAATAAAACACTACTTCTACTACTACTTCTACTGCTACTGCTGCTGCTGCTGCTACTGCTACTGCTGCTGCAGCTGCTGCTGCTACTGCTACTACGACTACTGCTGCTGCTGCTGCTGCTGCTGCTGCTGCTACTACTACTGCTACTACTACTACTTGGCTGCTGCTGCTGCTACTGCCAGTGGCGTAGACAGGTTCTTACAACGGAGGGGGGGGGGAGGATGATTTGCCGTTCACGAGAATCGAGGAGTCAATTTCGTATAACAGATACACACACACGCCACACGCACCACACGCACCAAAACACAAACACACACCCACACAGATACACCCGAATGCACAGCACCGGCGTAAATCCACAAGGAAGGAGTGGGGGGGGGGGTGGGATGATCGACTTTTTGCCGATTTTTTTTCTGTCGAACTCACACTTAAGTATAACACACGCCCTCACCCACCTGCACAGACCCCCTTACATACATTTAAATTTTTTCTTGCGAGCGAGCGAACAAAAAATTACCACTCTTCTGGTTTTCCATCGCATTTTCAAACAAAAAATTCTAAAATATGATGAACCGAGCGAAGCGAACGAGCCAAAATAAGTGCTTCTTGGTTTTTAATCGTATTTTCCAAATATAAATTCTAACATATGATGGTTGTTTTATGACAGATTATTAAAAATTTTATTAACGTTAATTCAAATATCATATCTTCCTTAAAAAGTGTGTGGGGGGATATTTGTACACCCTGCCTTCCCCTAGCACTAAAAGTGGGGATATATCCCCCCCCTTCCCCCGGGATTTAACGCCAATGATGCACAGACATAAATAGAGATATACGCACCGTGACAACGAATATAGAATATGGGCTGACACACACTGCATACTTTTTTTTTTTAAACTATGTTGTTACACCACTTCAGAAAAACTGTTACAAGAAGCCGAAATTACAAAAAAAGTATATTAAGCAATTACATAATCAAGATAATGATCGATATAGTTGTGATAGTAATCGTCATTTAAGTCACATTAACGACGATGATGATGATGATGATGATAACTGTTATTATTATCATAGGCATAATATAATACATTACTAATTATTATTATTATTATTATTATTATTATAGATGATTATTATTATTATTATTATCATTAATTAGTATTATTATTTATCATTATTATTATTATTATTGTTATTATTATTATTATTATTATTATTATTATTATTATTATTATTATTATTATTATTAT
>CM057167.1:24301386-24311386 GCA_029962745.1 Echinometra lucunter
AAGTACCGTCTATCAAGTGAGAATGAAAGAAATCCTGCTTGAGTAGTGATTTTTCTAGAATTTGTATATATATTTTCAAAATCTCTACCGGTTTAGCGCCTTTGGAAATAAAAGAGATTTAACGACTTTGGTAAATTTTTTTTCTCGAAACATTAGAGATCATGTATGAAAAATATAAATTATTCTAGAAAAAAATTACTTCTCAACACTGGATGATTTATTTCATTCTCATTAGTCTTATAGTTGTTCTTCCAACTGTGAAAAGGTTTGATGTTTCGAAGAAGGTTAAATGAATTTCTTGATTTACTAGAAATCACTCAAAGTGGATTTAGCACCTATTGTAAATAAGCTCTTCAAATACACAACGAGGATGAACTTTTAACAATGACATCTATAACATGAATAATGAACATTCCAGGATGGTAACCGCAAGCAACCAAAGGAGAGCCAAAAGCTATGTAACGAAAAGGGGTATATACGTGTTATATCATGTGTTGATATTTGGGTTTGGATCACTCGTAATCATTAAGGAATTACGGTGGTTGATCTAGAATTCTATTAAGAAAAAAAAATCGTTTCGAAAGGGTGAGGTTTCGAATTTAAAGAAATTACCCATTATGTTCTGGTAATATAGATCATTTCCGGAAATTGCTTCTTATTGACTTGACTTGTCTCAATCTGCTTAAGCTGGTTATGTAAATACCATATTGATATGAAAGAGGGGTCATTACTCGGCTCGTTGAATAACACACATAAGAGAACAACATTAAATCTTAAGAGTAAACATTTCTGTTTCAACTGAACTGCCTTGTCTAATTTCTATCTTAATCCGGCCACTCCATAGAGAGGCTTTATAATATACTTAATGTTTGTATCCATTATATAGTTATCGATGACCCTATGGGAGAGCAGAAGAAGAAGAAGAAGAAGAAGAAGAAGGGAGCGAAAGAGAGAAGAGAGAGAGAGAGAGAGTAAGAGAATGAGAGAGTAAGAGCATGAGAGAGTAAGAGCTGGTGGAGACCAGAATGGGAGAACAGAAGTCAAAGCAGCCCCCTTTATGAGCAAAGTTTGGCAGTAACTGCGATTTGATAATATGATACTGTTCCACTCTACACAGCAGGCTGTAGGATTCATTGTTAGTTTGCATTCGGTTTATTTCCTAGTTACTTAATGCATAATTGAATGCTGTTGTAACATCTTCTATAGATCTGCGGCATAAAGATCAATTATGAATGAAGTTCTTTACATTTGTCACCCTGACCCGATTTAATTGCAAGAAAAAACTTTGGTAAGAAAATGATAATTACACACTAAATGGAGAGGAAATGGTCATACTGTAACCATGGTAACCGGTAGCAGAATAGCGTGACCGACTGGACGACCCTTCCAATCATTGTACTCTTGTCCACGAAATAGTCAGTTTCGTGTGCAGTGACCTTAAATTAGGTCACCGAATACAGTAGGGGTTCAAAACCTTTCAATGACCACAGACCTGCCCAAAGTGATACTATAGTTAAAAAAAAGAAAGAAATAAAGTGCAATTTTACACCTAAAATGCAACAATGGCAGCACCTTTTGGGATGCAATCTTGCACCCTACATGAAAAAGGTGCAAAGATGCATCTGGAAATGCCCATTTGCACCCTTAAAGCTTAAAGGTGCAATTATGCACGTTAAAGGGCAAAGGGTGCGATTTTGCGCCTTTCCTAAAGGGTATAATTCTGCACCCTTAAGGGGGAAAATGTAGCTCACTACACCCTTAATGGTACATAATACTTCTTTGGTTGCTAAGTTGCACCCTTATATAGGAGCTCCTGGTGTTACATTTTAAGGGTGCAAAATTGAACCTTTTTTCTTAATATTGTGATATGGTGAATAAATAAAGTGTCTTAACTTCGGTCAAGTGGCATTGACATCACGGAGAGGAGGGGGGGGGGGGCTCCAGTCTAACTTGGTGAATGAAAATCGGGGGGGGGGAGAGGTCGAAAGGTCGTGGGGTAGCCGAGGGGTTAGGGGTGTGGAGGTTGAAAAGGACCCTAAAACGTTCATTTCTTGTCAATTTCCTCTTCATTTCATTTCTCCCTTAACCCATTGACTATTAAATTCTTTCACTCCCATAGGTTTGATACAGGGTTCAGCCGTAACCATTAACTACTGAGTTCTTTCACTCCCATAGGTTTGATACACGGTTCCTCCGTAACCACTGACTACTGAATTCTTTCACTCCCATAGGTTTGATACACGGTTCCTCCGAAACGATTGACTACTGAATTCTTTCACTCCCATAGGTTTGATACAGAGTTCACCCGTAACCAGTGGGTTATTCTCTTTTTCATAATTCAGTGGGATCGGAGTTCATGCTTCCCAATTGTGCAAACATTTTTCCCGTTTTGCGATACATCTATCAAAGACAGAATGTTCCTAATTTAGCCACATGCACTGAAAAGCATTGCATAGTTGTTGTTTTTTAGAGACACGTACACACGTTGGTATCAAGATGCCTATAGCAATATTCATTTATTTCATGTACGATAAAAGAGCAATGTAGATAAAATACCTTGCTCGAGGGCAGAAGCCGGGAATCAAACCCCCGATTCTTGCCTTTCCATGTCAAGAGCCTTAAACCACTGGACCACTGCACCTCCTTCTCGATCAACGGGATGAAAGTCGACAGCAACTTTAAGGGCAATTGTGCACTATCGACAAAGGTTTCTGATTAGATGGTGGGTATGTGAAGAGCTTTCTTCCAAAAGGCGCTAAATCCATTTTGGTAACTTGAGAGAAAAATGCATTTCTTTGTCCTGAGTTTGTACATGCATGGGTCAATGGAAACTCCAAATTACGAAGCACTATCTCTTCTGCATTTCTGATAACTTTGCTTCAAAATAATATTTCATTCATAGCAACATACTCCAGCTGAATAACACATTGACGTTAATAACTAAACGTTAATTTGAAGGAAAAAATGCCTGGATATAGAACCTTCTGGAAGCAAGCTCTTCATATCTTTATGTAAATTATCATATAATCATCTTTTTTCTTTATTCCCTTCTGCAAATTGTTCGTTTAAATTACATTGCACGAATGTATAACAGGTTTTGAAGGCGGCATAAGCTTATAAGACGACACATTTGGCCCCCAAAACAGTGGAAGCAAGTTGTGTCATTATTCTTCTCTTTTAATGACCATCGTTGCAACATCAATATGATTTCTTTATGCGTAATTATGTACAACTATGTGAACTTGTACGCTGGGATTTTTTCCCAGTTCAATGCGTCTGTGGCGTACATTCTTTGTCGATTTGTGACGAGTTTGTTGAATGACAATATTTGAATGAACACCTCGACCTGAAAGAAAAAATTCCTTGGCGTTGTAACCGGCGGATGATTCATATATTATGAAAGGCAGGTCCAAGGACAAATATTACCAGGATTACTATCATGAATATTGAACAACAAGAATCTGAAGCTAAAGGGGCCTTACTTACGAGTCAAAATTCCTACTTTTGAAGGGGAAAAAATATAGCTGTGATAATGTCAGCATCATACCGCGCGGTTTAACCGCCTGGTATCTCGTTTACCAACATGACCAAGTTGACCGAAGTGGCTTTTTCTCGAAATGTCGTATGTAGGATGACATGCTTCAAGTTTGAAGTTTAAACACGTACATTTCAATTATTCAAATAGATGGAATCCAGTTTGCATACAACAGTTGTTGCTATGTCGGAAAAGCCTCCGACAAGCTTTTCAATGTCAAGGAAACTTATTTTCAACCACTATGCATAAAATTAGTAAAGAAGACAATTACAACCCCCATGACAAACATGACAAAAGTGTTTTTAGACAACTACTCGAGTGGTATTTAAAAGCATAATATTTATGAGATATGTATCGCCATTGAAGAGTCTAAAATTGACGGCGTTTTATTTTCTTAATTAAGGGAGTAAACTAGGTGCAGACCTTTAGATCACTTTAACTACTATTAACTTGCACATTATCAAATCATTCCGTCACGTTTGTACACTGCTTGGTTTTACAAGTATTTCGAAAACTATCGTTTTTGTCTGGCACAGTCTTCTGGTTCGCGCATGTGCCAGGTTAATATCCAAGCTATAGACTGATAGAGGAACATTATTTTTTTAAATTCATGTCTTTCAAAATAAATGCTTTGTACCTATTGAAAGATGGCTGGGTTAATTGTACTCTCCCAGTTCTATTCTCCGTGTTCGTCAAGGAATTTTCCGTTTCTAAATTACCTTTTCCCTACTGTCATATTGCATGTTATTCCTCTGATTCTCATCCGATAATATGTACATTCGATTGATGATAAGTAATACATTTCGAATCAAGTCATACACCTGGGTCGAGAGGGACAGATGTGGGTTAAAACCACCTTGCCCAAGGAAGTAAGCAAGGACCGGATCCGGGACCTTTCCAGTGAGTGTCAAGGCTTTCAGCAAAATACCGCAGTGTTACACAGTATTGCATTTTCGAGTGTACATGGCAATCAAAGTAGGAAAAAACAGATACAGGTTTTATTGATCACCCACTCCTTATCATTCTCTTTCTTTCTCTCTCTCTCTCACTTCAGATTGGTCGGATGATATCTTGAGTTGGCAAACGAAGGGTGATGATCCAAGATGGCGTCCTCAAGGAGGGTCACGTGATGTGTTCTTTCCAGTCATCAAGAACATCACAGAAAATGCGCCGGTAAGTACCAGCTGCATTAAAGCATGAACTTAAGCAATAAGAAACATGACTTATAAATCACTTATAAAAAATGACTATGCGTCGGAAATGACGATCAAAGATGGCATATAAGAAAATAGATTTGTAATTACATTTCAAGAGAGGAGCTGCCAAATAGGAACTGCAATAGACCCATTTAGTTTTAAAACACTTAACTTATGTCGGCCATAACTGGGCAGCTTCGAAAGTAAAAATAAAGATGAAGGGTTACCAGTTTGCAATGAGTGGGGTCACTCAGGTGCACTGCTATGTCAGTGCATGAATCATCTATTGTTAGCCATACTTGAAGCTCCCAGTTATGCTTGAAATAGACATTAATCATGTTTAACAATGTTTTTTTTTAAAGCAACCAAACCGAACAGGTCTATATACCGGGTGTTCCAAAAAAAGCGGAAGGGCGGATTTTTAGTACTTCGCCTTCAAAAAGTAGACAATAGTCATTAGAAACGATATCAACATGTCATCTCCATTTCTAAAGAAATTGCCCAATCTGTCAATGTTAGATATTATATCCTCCAATTTCATGATCGAACAAACAATCATTTAACACGCCAAGCTACGTGAATGTCTTCAGAAATAGGAATCTCGGAAATCTCACGTTTTATATTGTATACACTGCAGGACATAAGTCGCAGACCAGTCATATTTACAACAAAGTCGTTCTCCTTCAACCTGGGGGTAAAATTTGTCGAACAATACATTTCAATTGATATGTTCCTTTTAATCGTGATTTATTATTGATATCGCCTGTCATATCAGTACAACAATATTTTCATACTTGCGACATGTGATGAATTTTTGTGTATAAAATTTACGAATTCTATCACAGGCGGTTGTCATTCAGTCATAAAACTTGTTCTTTTCAGTTGTATTCGTCCACAATAAGTTTGTCAGTGCTATGTTCATTTGTTTGTTGAAGGTTTACATATTCATTATGCATGCTGTATTTTGTTTAGTTTTTCTCTCATATCATTCATTGTATATTTTAACCCATTCGTGGCAGAGGTCCACATTTTGTGGTTTGGCCCAATATCTTTTGATGCAAAGCCCTAAAAATCATACCAAATACATGAGCAGAAAGAGCAAAAAATTCCACACAAACTGTGCCCATTTTGGTTGCGTCAATATTCGTTGTTTGATGCTGAAATTTTTTTTAAAGGAAAATAAGCATTAACATCCTTAAATTGGCAATGTGATAGAAAGTTTAAAATCACCGTTTTCCCCTGCAAATTGGCAACTTTTTGACTTCTCATCATAATTACTGTTAATTTATATTCATTTCAGATACATGACATTTTATAAGAAAAATGTAGCAATAAAATAAAAATGTTGGTGTTGCCAATTTGAAGAATAAAAGCTGATCAAATTAGGCTTTAAATAATTCCTGTCACGAATGGGTTAACATTGCTTGATCTGTCTTTTTATTTTGAATGAAATGAACTGAATTCAACTGAAAAAATTGAATTAATGAGATCCTGACTCGTATACTACAGTATCATTACCGAAATGGTGTACAGACCTAAGCAGCTGCAGTATATAATGTATGTAGGTTATCTATAAAATCGTGTGAACTATATACATGTAATTCTATGATACTAAACAATAAATCATTTCGTAATTGCATTTACAGTAAACGCTCTATATAATTTGAATAGATACAGTTGAGGTGTGGTCAGTCAGTCGTTTATATACTACTAAATAACTACTGGTTGTAATGGCTTCGTCGGTTCTATCTGGATGTGTTTTATATTCTTCTCAGTTCAAGGGCATTCACATGAAAAGAAATAGGATGCCCAATATACGATCAGGATATAGATGATGATATTCAGGTGTGCATATTTATTTCAAACAAAAAAGAAGAAGAAGATGAAATTAGGGTCGGACAAGAAACTTGTTTAAAAGCCAGAGCAAAAGAAAAGGGGATGAGAAGGAAGTTACATTTCATCACATTGCAAATGATTATATTATATGTCACTCGCATAAAAACGAGCAGGGGGGGGGGGCAGAAACTTGGAGTATATACTAGTAATCTGCATGATACACACTGCATTCTTCTCATCCTGCGCTCAATGCATTCAAGGAATAAATCCTACCAGTTACACTGTAAAAAGTAGTGGGTAAAATTTTAACCAGCACGAGGGTAATTATTATTGCCAACCAACTTTGGGCAATATTTTACCTAATGCGGGAAGCATATAGTCCAGTTAGGGTAAAAAAAAGCAGTTAGAATGGGCAAAATTTCCATCTAATTGGATAAAACGAATGCCAGAAGAAATGCCCAAAGTTGGTTGTACACATATACCCTCATGGCACATTTTTACCCCATATTTTCAGGAGTGTACCCACTCACTACACCTGAGTCGAGTGTGTCATATATAATGTCTTTCCAAAGGATAATATAATGTCTTGCCAAAGGATAATTCAGTGCTGCGGCAGTCGTCCGGTGGGGAAACCTCTCCAAACTTCCCATGGCCAATCCGCTCCTGGTCCTAGAGCGAGAATATTTCAGGGTCGTAAGACTGTAAAGGCAAGAGGAACATATCCATTTCCAGTTTTAATGAAATCGAGTGTAATGTAGCAGGGGACCGTTCTATTATTTCATAATGTTGTCAGTCAAAGCAGGAATTCACTGAGCGAAAATTCGAACAAATGCAACATCTAATACCGTGAACTTTTGTAATGAAAAAATGAGAGTTCAAACAATTCTAGGTCATGAATGAAAAATCCAGAGTATTTGTCTACATGGTCTAGACGTGCATATAAATAAAACAAAAAATTATTTGACTGCAGTCAGTATAAAACCACTCAAAGCCCACTCCCTCTATCATTTGCTCTGCTGCTCAATGTGTACATGTATATGATCTTGTGTTACTCCATGTTTCCCTTTTTCTTTTTTCTTTTTTCTTTTTGTTGTTTAAGTGGAATGAAAGGAATGAAAAGTTATAGAAGAATATGCTAATTCTGAGATGATTGTATCAGTCCAAAGGAGACCCGACAGGTCATAATCTGGTTTGAAGGTAGATATTTAGTAAACGAACATAGCTCAGCATGTCCTCAGCGGGTAAAATGAACCAAACGTTTGTGCATTAACGGCAACAAAAGAGTAGCATTATTGCACGACGGAGAATCTCAGAATTATGTACTGAACGTTAACCATGTTTATCAGATACAGAAGAACATTGCATAAAAATTTCATGAATAATATTTCACTGAGAAAGAAATGTTTCTCTACTATAATCATCGAGGCCTACACTTTCTGATTAATCTCTTTGAAAAGGTGTGACTATCTTACCGTTTTGTACTTGCTCATAAACTCCCCCGACATAATCATGTGTGGTTATGCGATGTTTAATCTATATTCGTGTTTATGAATAAATAATACAAACCGTGAGAAGGTATGTGCTAAACAAGTCAGGCAAGAAATTCCATCGATATCTTTCTCTTTCTTTTTCTCCCATTCAACTGTGATCTCTCTCTCTCTCTCTTTCTCTCTCTCTCTCTCTCTTTCACTCCCTCTAGCCTATTATTCTTTGCAATCAGTCGCGCGCGCTCTCTCCCTCTCTTCATCAGTGTCTTACTGTGTGTTTGTATCATTGTGTCAGCCATTCACCTGGTTTCTCGTCTGTTTGTCTGTCTCTGTCTGTCTGTCTGTCTGTCTGTCTGTCTGTCTGTCTCAACTTCTTTTTTAACACATGCACACGTTGGTATCAATATGCATATAGCACATTACTTTATTTGACAGCCGATAAAACAGCAATGTAGATAAAATGCCTTGCTCAAGGGCATAAGTGCCGTGCCGGGGATCGAACCCCGGACCTTCGCGTCTCCAGTCAAGCGCCTTAAACCACTCGACTACGGTACCTCAGCCTTCTCTTTCTGTTCGTCTTTTAACATACACGCACACTCACCGTCACACAACTTGAAACAGATCCCCTCAACGCACATCCTCATGCAAACACTCTTTCACTAAATAGCACCGAATCCTCAATATTTACTTACAAACCGCATATCTGTTTAGCAGAGTCAAACATTGATTCGTGAAGCACTATTCTTAATTGTGTGATTTCAATTGAAAAAAAATGCTCTCCATTTATTCTAAAGGGAATTCTGTGCTTCAAAAAACCGGAACAATTATTACTCTGGTAAGCAACGCAGCGCTCGAAAAGAAAAAGGAATCTGTACTTTGATCTCATATTGGCATACCAAGTTAAAAACGCTAATTTCTTCACCTTCCAACCAGCGGACATTGACTAAAAGTCATTATATGACATTGATGGTGATGATGATTATGATGATGATGATGATATTGATAATGATTATAACAATAATAGGATGATGATAATGAAATAGGTATTAATGAAATCAATAAAACACTACTTCTACTACTACTTCTACTGCTACTGCTGCTGCTGCTGCTACTGCTACTGCTGCTGCAGCTGCTGCTGCTACTGCTACTACGACTACTGCTGCTGCTGCTGCTGCTGCTGCTGCTACTACTACTGCTACTACTACTGCTGCTGCTGCTGCTACTGCCAGTGGCGTAGACAGGTTCTTACACCGGAGGGGGGGGGGGGGATGATTTGCCGTTCACGAGAAATCGAGGATCAATTTCGTATACAGATACACACACACGCACACGCACCCACACGCACACAAACACAAACACACACCCACACAGATACACCCGAATGCACAGCACCGGCGTAAATCCACAAGGAAGGAGTGGGGGGGGGGGATGATCGACTTTTTGCCGATTTTTTTTCTGTCGAACTCACACTTAAGTATAAACACACGCCCTCACCCACCTGCACAGACCCCCTTACATACATTTAAATTTTTATCTTGCGAGCGAGCGAACAAAAAATTACCACTCTTCTGGTTTTCCATCGCATTTTCAAACAAAAATTCTAAAATATGATGAACGAGCGAAGCGAACGAGCCAAAAATAAGTGCTTTCTGGTTTTAAATCGTATTTTCAAATATAAATTCTAACATATGATGGTTGTTTATGACAGATTATTAAAAATTTTATTAACGATTAATTCAAATATCATATCTTCCTTAAAAAGTGTGTGGGGGATATTTGTACACGCCTTCCCCCTATCAAAAAAGTGGGGGATATATCCCCCCCCCTTCCCCCGGGATTTACGCCAATGATGCACAGACATAAATAGAAGATATACGCACCGTGACAAACGAATATAGAATATGGGCTGACACACACTGCATACTTTTTTTTTTTAACTATGTTGT
>CM057167.1:24313886-24331161 GCA_029962745.1 Echinometra lucunter
GAAACATATAAACATAAAATTTTTATTCCAAGATCTATCCCATTTTAATTAAAAAATGCATTTTGTGCATTTTGTGATTGCATTTTTTTTTTCTATGAAATTCACGAAATTTTATGTGACCACCCTGTATAATATCTCTCTTTCTTTCCTAATTTGGTCTCAACTTGCTGGCACTGCTGTATATTTGCAGAATCAAGAATTATCACTATTGAAAGTGGAATTCGACGCATGGAATCATCACTTCACGTTGGATTTAGAGCTAAACAGGTATGTATATAAGGAAATGTGATTAGACTCGAAAGATTTTAGCTCAACAAGTAGCTTAAAAGCCATAATCATTGAGCACGTGGACTCCAAACAAGGAATTGTTGCACTGTAGAAGAATTACACAATTTCATTATGAAAATTGGTAATTTAGAAATGATTATTGATTATTGGTTATTGGTTGGTTTCTTTTACAAGACTGCTAAGAAAGCATAATAATAATAACGACAACAATAGGGATGATTATAACAATATAATGATAAGTGCATTTATAAAGGGCTTTTTTTTCTTGAGGATACAAGCATACAAGGAAACAAGAAAAGAGCATTATGCTGGACAGATCATGAACTGTAAAGGCAGGATGGATATCATACGATTGTTATCGTCATCCAAAATATATCAGTGATTATATACATTTAACAATCACACACTTTTGTCATAAATATAATTATATTTCATAGTCGGAAAATGCGGAGTATTTAGCTTGATATTGATCACTATTGTTACGCCCCATACCGATAAAGGAATTCGCTTTTTATTGCATACAGTATTCTTTTGTATTCTGTGTGGGATTACCAGATCATAAAACTCTTTCATTCTTTAGATTCAGTGCTTCAGTACCACGCATTTCTTTTCAGGTCAATGAACATCGTTTACATTAATAGGTTACAGCTAGTAAAGGCTGGAATGCCCACTGTTTGTAGAACAAAATCTACTATCTTTTTTGCCACAAGTGAAAGAAAAGAAAAATGGAACGTTTGTACGCCTACTATATTTGCAAAAAAGTGCAACAGTGTCAGTTTTTGTCAGTGTGCCCTTTAGTAACCATCATTATAAGGCATTAACCGACACGGTAAATGAACATCACTGAAATAGAACGCTTTGTAATTAGAAAATTATGTTTTCTCTTGATTTCTTTATGGTACAAATTTATAGATATTTGTCACAGTTGTAGGCCTAATAAACACATGTTTTCTAACGGGTGTCTTAGAAAATTCCACAATTGTGATAATGAAAAGATGAATTAGAGCAGAGTTTGAACCACCTCCTGACCATGCTGGTATGTAGGTTCAAATCACTTTTGCTCATTTCGTTCTCTTGAGTAGTGATGAGTGTGGCTATACCATTTCGAAGATTATAGCAGTAAAAGTATGTGTTTACCCAGGGTGGCTTCTTCAGTACTGTTCTCTCAGGGGGCCCTGCACTCATATTCTTACCCCGCCTTTAACATAGCAAACGTACGAGCATTCAAGAACTCAATTCTACCAGGGGGGGTTTCATATAGCTGTAAAGTCTATGCATGATTTTACGAACGACTTGAATATGAAGTGCCAAATGGGATGGCTGAAGTTTTTCCCGACGTTTTAACAAAGTGCGACTGCGTTGCCCATACTCTCAGTTAAATTATGGCAAAAAATACCTAGCAATAAACAATAACGTTTTTTAACAAAGTGTGACTGCATTGCCTACAATCTCAGTTAAATTGTGGCAAAAAATACTTTGCAATGAAAATGTTTGTAAATAGTAGCAATATTGATCTACGTCTGCATTTTTCACGTTCAGCTGATTTATCGTGATTTAGAATCCTATTTGGCTTGCCTTATTCAAGCCGTTCGTTGATTTATGCGTAGCTTTACGCAGCTTTGTGAAAAAACCCCAGGTTTCATTTTGGAAAAGTACCGGTACTTGAAAGTAGATGACAAACTATTTTGGATGATTACACGCCCGAAAATTCATAGTTGTAACCGACAATAAACAGGAAGCACAATGAGACCATCACAGTTCATACGAAATCTCTCCATTCGGAACCACGTTCTGAACACGTGTGAAAATGCTGTGAGGGAACCAACTGAATCAGTTTTGTCTATTGAGAATTGGAATGTTGTATTATTTCAGCATTGCTGCATGCGTCAAGCGGGACGCAAAAAATTAATGAGCCACAAACAAAATCTTTAAGAATTTCAGCTTTTTTAAAACCTAGTTCGTTCAAAGTTCATTTTCTGCAGCTTTTCATTTTTCAACTTTCAAACGCTTTCGGCAGTAACGTGTGAATATGAATATCTTCAAGGATGTTCTCTAAAACAGCTCTAATCTTACGCAGTGGCGGCACCAAGGGGGGGGGGATCCCCCCACTCAGAGGCTTTGCCCCCCCCCCAGTTGCCCCCCCCCCAGAAATTTTGAGGACTGAAAAGAAATCCATACACGCAAAAAAAAGATTGACTGCCCCTGCCCCCAACATTTTCTTTTGCCCTCCATTTGCCCCCCCCCCCCCACTTTAACAATCCTGGTGCCTCCACTGATCTTACGAAGGCCTGAATTTAGACCACAATTAATGAACGCACACGATGATTCAGTGCTAGTGCGGAAATAATTTCTTTAATGCCCTACTTCATGTGACTGTTAATGTTATTGATGCTAAACTATTATCATCCAACTTTTGAAGTTTTGCAATGACATTTAAAATGAGCATTCAAACAATGCGAGTCTTTTTTTTAATCTTTCTTCCATGAAATATTTATGCTATTAATGAAATTGAAATGGAAATTTTGCAAGATTCCTTCTATCATGTTTATGAGAAAAGGCAAGTCATTCCCGAAAAGCAGAAGTGCCAGGCCATTGGCTGTATGACTTGCAGCCGATTTGCCCTCGACTCCTATCAAACGGCTAATTTAGAGTTCGATTGTTAGTATTCAAACCATTCTTCAGAAGCTCAATCCCAAATAGGCCTGTTATGTTTGTTAAAATTGCAATTTAAATGAGAAAATCGGATTGTAGTCTGATAGAACAATGTGGGTTAAACGTATTCCAAAACAAGCAAGCAAACAAACGAAAACAAAAAACTTGCAAAAACAAAAACTTGCCTTCACAGCCCTCATTCTTAATATAAATACTGTTTGGTGTATGATTAAGTACCGGGTTTGATTATCTTATACCCCAACCATTTCAGAAAATACTAGTAATGTTTCCAAGCAGATTTTACCTTTACATAACAAGCATAACAAGTTCCATGACAAATTTGATACGCTGAAGTTTTGTTGTCCCACAAGGGTTGTTAGCTTTGAAACAGTCACTTCTTGAAGTTATCTTTAAATTTAAAAAGGCTTGTGGGAAATTGTAGCTAGTGTTGGAAAAAAAGAATATAATTGTGGCCAAGATTAGGGAAAATTCACTTGCACTGGGTACATTTCATCTCAAAATGGGTACAAAATTAGTGTTGTTATTTTGGGTTATATTTTACCTAACAAACGTGCCTTTGGCCTTTTTACCCAGCAATGGATAAAATTTCACGCAGTCTATTTTAGAGAGTAAAATGTTAAATTGTCGTTTTTAATATACAGCTCATGTTTACTTGACTCCCTGTTTGATGTAATCAGCAACGTCATTCACATTTGATATGTATTTGGAAGTCATATCTCTTTGAAACAAGATGAAGCTGTCGTATGAATTTATTGTTTTTCAGCCTCTTTCAAACTCTCAAGCTTTTTCCTTGTCATATTTGGAATGAAAAGGGAGACCCTTTTCAAGAGACATATTCATCTACTATGATTTTTTCTCTAAATGACATGAAAAGCACAAGAAAGTTTACAAATTACTTTTCACCTTTGCAGGAACTCAAACTCATTTCACTCTAACATGTTCTTTTCCCATATTTTATCTCTCATGTTTACAGACATCATGCAGTCCATGAAGCAAAGCAAATATTTGTCTCATCGCAGCAGGTTCTCAGCACAAAAACAGTAAGTTAAGCAAATTACAGGAATATTTGTTTATTGACTTCAATCAATATGGTATTCCTCACTGTCTAGTCTATCGAAAAAAAAACCCCAACCAAACAAACAAATCCCCCCAAACGCCCCCCCCCCCCCTGCAATTACCATTTTGTCACTGGGTTCCATCATGTGTTTTTCTTTTAATGTTTTGCGGTATTGAGTTGGCTGAGTTGACAGCTTCATTCAAAGTTAGATGTAGACATTCAGGAAATATGACATATCCATTAACTATTCAAAAATAATGATAAGAATTCTTTTAAAGTTAAAATAATCTTATCTGAAAATTAAGCCAATCCGATTTTGAAAAATCATTTTTGTCTCGCCCACCGGAGGTGAAGGCGAGACTAAGGGATCCAAATGTCGTCCGTCCGTCGTCCGTCCGTCGTCCGTCCGTCGTCCGTCCGTCGTCCGTCCGTCCGTCCGTCACAAACGTTATGAAAGATAACTTGGCAACCGTGACTCACTTTTCAACCAAACTTGGGTTGTAGATGCACTAAGGGGACCTGCATGTTATGGTCCAGTCAGAGGTCACATGGTAAGGTCAAAGGTCATTTCAGGTCAAACGTTAAAGTTTACGTGCAAGACTCTCTTATGACACAAAACTCTGCAACCGTGACTCACTTTTCAACCAAACTTGGGTTGTAGATGCCCTAAGCGGACCTGCATGTTATGCTCTAGTCAGAGGTCACATGGTAAGGTCAAAGGTCATTTTAGGTCAAACGTTAAAATTTACGTGCAAGACTCTCTTATGACACAAAACTCTGCAACTGTGTGACACTGTTCAATCAAACTTGGGTTGTAGATGCACTAAGGGGACCTGCATCTTATTGTCCAGTCAGAGGTCACATGGTAAGGTCAAAGGTCATTTCAGGTCAAATGTTAAAGTTGACGTGCAAGACTCTCTTATCACACATAACTTTGCAACCGTGACTCACTTTTCAACCAAACTTGGGTTGTAGATGCACTGAGGGGACCTGCATGTTATGGTCCAGTCAGAGGTCACATGGTAAGGTCAAAGGTCATTTCAGGTCAAACGTTGAAGTTTACGTGCAAGACTCTCTTATGACTCAAAACTCTGCAACCGTGTGACACTTATCTATCAAACTTGGGTTGTCGATGCACTAAGGGGACCTGCATGTTATGCTCTAGTCAGAGGTCACATGGTAAGGTCAAAGGTAATTTTAGGTCAAACGTTAAAATTTACGTGCAAGACTCTCTTATGACACAAAACTCTGCAACTGTGTGACACTGTTCAATCAAACTTGGGTTGTAGATGCACTAAGGGGACCTGCATCTTATTGTCCAGTCAGAGGTCACATGGTAAGGTCAAAGGTCATTTCAGGTCAAATGTTAAAGTTGACGTGCAAGACTCTCTTATCACACATAACTTTGCAACCGTGACTCACTTTTCAACCAAACTTGGGTTGTAGATGCACTGAGGGGACCTGCATGTTATGGTCCAGTCAGAGGTCACATGGTAAGGTCAAAGGTCATTTCAGGTCAAACGTTGAAGTTTACGTGCAAGACTCTCTTATGACTCAAAACTCTGCAACCGTGTGACACTTATCTATCAAACTTGGGTTGTCGATGCACTAAGGGGACCTGCATGTTATGGTCCAGTCATAGGTCACATGGTAAGGTCAAAGGTCATTTCACGTCAAACATTGAAGTTTACGTGCAAGACTCTCTTATGACACAAAACTCTGCAACCGTGTGACACTTATCTATCAAACTTGGGTTGTCGATGCACTAAGGGGACCTGCATGTTATGGTCCAGTCAGAGGTCACATGGTCAGGTCAAAGGTCATTACAGGTCAAACGTTGAACGGTTAAAGTTTACGTGCAAGACTCTCTTATGACACAAAACTTTGCAACCGTGTCACACTTTTCAGTCAAACTTGGGTTGCAGATCACTAAGGGGAAGTGCATGTTATCATTCTGTTGGACTTCACATGATAAGGTGAAAGGTCATTGGAGGTCATATGTTACAGATGTTTTCAAATTCTTGAATTTGCTTTTCCTCTGTCATTTCTTGTTTTCTTAATTCTTGAAACTCATGTAGCCAGGGAGGCAACTCGGGGTGGTCACCCCCCAAAAAAAGACAAGAAGAGAAAAAGCTAAGAGGACGCAAGAAGAGGAGCAGACAAGGAACAGTGACAAAGAAATGTCAAACTTCCACACTTTGTATGGGAGGGGGGGGGGGGACTCTCCCTTCCTGCACCCTCCCCTCTCTTGACAACTGTTGGTCCAATGGCAACCAAACTTGGGTAATAGCTGCACTAGCGATAACATGTTGCGGTGCTGTCGGCGGTCACATGGTGAGGTCAAAGCTCATTTCATGTCAAATGTTAAGAGTTTACCTGCAAGACTCTCTTATGACAAAAAATACTTTGCAACTGTTGCTCTCTTTTCAACTAAACTTGGGTGATAGATGTACATGTACTTGGGGGACCTTCATGTTATAGTGTTATTGGAGGTCACATGGTATGGTCAAAGGTCATTTTATTTCAAAGGTTAAGGTTTACCTGCAAGACTCTCTTGTGACACATAACTTGACACGTGTTGCTCCGATAGCAACCCAAATTGATAGATGCACTAGGGGTACATTCATGCTATTGTGCCGTCAGGTCACATGGTAAGGTTAAAGGTCAGTTTAGGTCAGTCATTAAAGTTTACCTGCAAGACTTTGTGACATCAAACTTGGTCCGGGATGTACTTGGGGAAACTTTCGTGTTATTGAATCACGGGTGGGCGAGACACAATCTTGCTATTGGCTTGTTTTTTTAACAAGGCGAAAAACTACATCTGCCTCATTGTGTTTTGTGTAGTTTAATCTATTAAAATTTATATTTCTGTCTGAAATTTTCCATGCAGATTCCAAATAATTGCCGATACGAGGGTTTCGTTGAGGAGATACCGGGATCGTTTGTGACTATCGATGTCTGCAATGGACTGAGGTTTGTAGCTTTAAAATGTTATATTTCTCTCCTTGTCGATCTCTTTCTCTTTTCTCCTTTCTGCTCTGTATCTCCCATTCTCGTTTTCGTTGCTTTCTTTCTCCCCCTCCTAGCCTTCTTCATCTCTTCTTTCTTACTTCCATTTCCTCGATTAATATTCTCACTATTTTTCCAATTATCTCTGTTATTATCTTATTGAGAGTTGTCCTTCTAAACCTTCCATTTTGAAGCAACCTTGCCAATTGGAGGATCGCCATAGAAAGCCTACATAGAAACTTTTCAAACTTTCGTAACTTTCTCATTTCTTAACCGATTTTGATGGAGCTTTTTAAAAATTGCTTCTCTCTATCCTCTCTTTTTCCATTAAAATTGATATTTCCCCAGGGTTTCAATCTCCTTCAACCCTTCATTTCTTTTTGCTGTGTTCATCTTCCAGGTTTATACTTGTATGAATAAATATTTTGATGCACTGCATTTTGATTCAATGATTATATTCACATGTTTGTTCTTGAATATTTCCCATTCATTCATTATTCATTTCAGAGGTATAATAATTTCTGGGGCTGAAGCACTTTCGATTGAACCACTGCAACCTGCCGAGCAGAAGGTATGTTCAAAGAATCTTCTGGGTTTTTTTTTTCTTCAAAGAGATGGGGAGGGGAGGCACATGAAAAATGGAGAACAAATAGTGCATGTGTGATAAACTATAGAGTTATTTATCATCATCTGGAATAATAATTTAAAGAAAATGAAATAAGAATTGGAACTTGACTTCGTGTTCGTTTTATAATTACATTCTATATCTTGAATAGTGTCTTTCTAAGCACCAAATTATCAAAAATCGATATTTTGTACATACTTTTTTTTATTGTCTTTGTTGTGGGAACACCACGGGGTGCTGAAGGTTTCCTTCCCTATCTCTATTCGGTCCGTCTTTTTTTATTGATTACGTTGAGAATTTTAGTCTTACTTGATTGTGAAATAACATATAGTTCTCATTATACATACCTACTAGGAATCCATATCCTGCATCAAATATTTCTGTGAAAGTGGTCGAATTGGTACAAGTCGTATATATCTTTTCATTCAAAAAATGTTTTAATCGCTTCTTCTATACTGACTGCCTGCTTTAAATATGATACGACAATAGTAATCAATTGAATCAAATAGTCTATGACAATTGTCTTTCGTAGGAGAACCTCGTCGATCACGTGATCTGGGAGAATGGTAGGAAGAGTGAATGGAGGAGTTTATATACAACATCAAGACAAAACCATCATAGAAGGGTAAGGGTATTAAATGTTTTCAAAATTTTGAATTAATTTCCTTTAAATGGCAATAATATCCAGTCCACACATAAAAATTACATGAAATACTCTTTGAAAAAATGGGCTGATTAGAACCTATTCTTATCCCACATCTGGTTCTTCAAAGAACCATTAATAGCCTATAAAGGTTCTCTAAAGGGTTCTAAATATATCTTTAGAACCATTATTGGTTGCACAACGAACCTTTTGGGGTCATTAAAAATATAAAGAACCCTTTATAGAACCCCTTTTTCTGGAGGTTCTAAATACGCGACAAAAAGCTTCTAACTGGTTCATTTTTAACGTCTTATGTGTTCGGTAAAAGAGCGCATACAAATCACTCCTTATGTTTGGGGCACTTAAACAACTAATAATTTATTATTTCAAAAAGATCAGTTGAGGTAGAGCATTCCAGAATAAAGGAAGCTTGAGGAATTTTAAAACTGGTCAATAGAGGAAGCTGTCTTCAAATTTTGAAGCTGTCTTCAAACTGAAAGAAAAAAATAGGTGAAAGAATGAAAGGAATATGTACCTTGACAAGATAAATCTTGGCAGATGACAAAATAAAATTTTCAGTGGATTGACATATCCTGTTTCAGATTTGAACGTTTTTCTGGGGGGGGGGGGCTGCAAAACCCATCTTACTAGGTGAGGGGGAGTCTGCTCATTTGAGCTTTAATAGAGAATTGTCCCGGACAACTGGGACGACTACGTCGGCAATGTGTTGGTCTTCCTCTGAGTTTTGAAGTTTAAGCCAGTTTTATCTGTGAAATAAGAATGATTAATAACTCTGTGAGTGTGTGTGTGTGTGTGTGTGTGTGTGTGTGTGTGTGTGTGCGTGTGTGTGTGTGTGTGTGTGGGTGGGTGTGAGGGTGTGTGTGTGTGTGTGAGTGTGGGTGTGCGCGCGCGTGTGTGTGTGTGTGTGTGTGTGTGGAGGAGGAGGTGGATAGCCTCCCTTGCCTCCCCTACAGATAATCTAGAGGAATAATCTGTAACATTCATTTAACATTTCTAATTCTTCTACCTTCAGGTCCGACGACAAGTGACGGATGAAATGAAATACGTCACAACGGATATCCTTATTGCACGAAGCTTTGTGAGTATATCCCACATCATTCCTTGAATTATTGTAGAGGATTATGCATTACTTGAATATTTGGACAAAACAGAGCAAATATACTTTGTTTTGACATGCATTACATGTGCAACTCTTGTGTAGAGGAGGTGGAGTACAGTAATCAATTATTGTGATGGCCCAAAATAATTTCAGAAAATGTCCTTTTTATAATTCCTCAATTCAATTCCAGATTTTCGTCACCCTGTGCAAAATTACCCGATTTTCACTGTGTGTATTTTTATTCCAGATACTAAAATAAAATTCACCTTTTAATGTGTTCTAATATTTTTATGTAATTTCGAGGAAATTTGGTTGAACTGAATCGATGATGAACCACTTAGTTCAAATGTGGGCAAGCAGGCATAATTTCGCTTAGCTTAATGTTGTCTCTTCGATGCTTCATTAAAAGTGACCCTTTCAAATTTTTAATGTTATCAGAAAGGACATTGGATAAAGTATCGAAATTACAAAGGAACCACTACGCTGCCGAATCTCTCAAAATAATGTTTTAAAAATTTGGGCAAAAATATGTGATGCCTGACAGTTAGCATGAATTGAAAACACATTGGGAAAGTTTTATCCCACCATACTATTTCAACATGCAATTCGAATTTGCCATGAAGTTCCTACTGGGCCCCGTTTCACGGAACTTGTTATCAATAACAATTTGAAATAACTGTTATAAGCTACTGAAATCCTTGCAACTGATTGGCTGAGAGCAAATTTGTCATAGAAATGAGGCAGTTGTTACTGATAACAAGTTTTATGAAACGAGGCCCAGGTTGTTACAACACTTGAATACCCTCATTATGAGCAATTTTTATGCAACATCTTTTTTTCTCTTCAAATTTACGATGAGGTAACGATTGCTAAAGTGGTGGAGTTTGGGGTGAACCACCTATACCAACAACCTCTCACGCTGACTTATTCACCAGGAGTAAATTTAATAATTCTGAGTAATTCATTCAAACTGTCTCCTTTATTTTCACTTATTTCCTCTAGGCTGACAGATACGGAACCGGTAACCGAGCGGAGAGTATAGTTTCTATTGCAAATATGGTAAGTTATGTGTCATAATTAATCTTATGAGATTTTCTCTGCTTTTCATTAGGGTTTTAACTATCACCTTTGGAGGATTATGACAAATAGTCTTTCACTTTTTCAACAATGGAGGATTTTTACAGTGCGAGCAATCTTAAAACCACTGTCATAACCATTTATTATTTTGAATTAACAAGTCCATATAAATGCATATCAAAAGTATGGATTTACGTTTTGAATGAAAAATAGGGGCATTATATAGTTGCATGACCCAGTTGTCTCTTTTCCAAAACTTATCTTTCTTCGTACTTCTCTTTTTTTTCTTGTTATTGATCACTTGAAAAATAATAGGGGGCGGTCACCCCCTGCCCCCTGTAGCGCCGCCCCTGGAGGACACAATAGGTTATGTCACCGCCTCCCTAATTTTTTTTTGAAAAAAAAAGATATACTTGTAAATGGCAATAGGGAACACACTAAGAAAAAAAAGGTCAATTTTGCACCCTTCAAATGCAATACTGTGAGCTCCTTTTGTATGAGTACAACTTTGCAACCTAAGCATTTTGCACCTTTAAGGGTGCAGTCAGCTACATTTTGCACCCTTTTGAATGCAAAAATTTGTGCACCCTTATGGGTGCAGACGAGCCTTTCCGATGGAAACAAGTACAAAAAGTTGCATCTTTGCACCTTTTTCACGTAGGGTGCAAGATTGCACCCAAAAAGGTGCTGCGAGTATTTAGGGTCCAAAATTGAACCCTTTTTTCTTAGTGTGTATGCCCCAAAATGAAAAGAGCCGATGACCCTTTTTGCCTGTCAGCCGATCTGGGGGTTAAAAAAAGGACATCTGAAAAGCCAATATGGTATCCCCCCCCCCCCATTTAAAAAAAAAGAAGACACCAGAAAAAAATAAGGACTTTTTTGGGGAGGGGGGTTCGTCAGCGATTTTCTTGTCTTACATCTTAATTAGTGGTTTTCTCCGAGAAGCGCCTGTTCTTTTTTTTTTTTTCATTTCTTTTTAAAGAAATATAATACTGATGATGTTTTCAAGCGAGTTTAATTTGGTTGTTTATTTGTTCTTTCTTAGTTCATGGACACTTTAAACGTCGATATCCTAATACGGAACCAGGTGATCTTTATGGACGAAGATCCCATTGAGGATAGCTCCAATCTACACACGATGCTAGCTGACTTGGAGAATTACGTTAGAAATACCTCATCTTTCGATGACACGACCACGCCTCGTTCAGAACGAGCAGACGTCATCCAATATCTCACGTAAGATACCAGTGCTATTTTTAAATACTCGCATGGGAGTAACAACCGATTGCTGATTTCTTACAACCACTGATTGCAGGGAGTATGTTGTCAAAAGTCTCAGAAAGGTTTATTGACAATCTTTTAAACGTTTTCGGCTGTCGGCGAGTTGTTTTCGAAACATATTTGGTTGGCTGATGGTCTCTGCTTCTGTATCACGTGGAGGTGCCGTGGTCATGCTGATATAGTGATTCATTCACTTGACTGTCAATCTAAGAGTTGAAGGTTCAAATCCCACCCCGTCACTAACGTCTTTTGGCAAGACATTAATCCAGTGATCCACAGAACGGTCACTCTCCACCCAGGTGTAAATGGGTACCTAGCAATTGCTGGGGTAATAGAAACTGCAGGGCCCTAAGGAAGAACAGGAATTATGCTGATGAGGCTTCCCTGGGTAAACAAAATTATTATCAAAACAACCTTTTCCCGACCAAACTGGTCGTCGGGAGCTTTTACCTGGTTTTCATAGGGGGTGTTAGTTTCCAGACAAATCGCCAACTGAAAATGAGGAGGAAAAATAAATAATAAGACCCCCCCCCCCGGAAGAAAGGAAAATAAAGAATTTTTTTCAGCGGAAATGCTTTCTCTTCGGACTCGTCATGATGGCCGAAGGTCCGGAGAGGAGAATGCGTATTTTCGTCGTACTTATATTATTTTTTTCCTCGCAAGGCTTGTCTGTCAGGGAATCACGAGAGCGTGGTAGAGGAGTGGTGTTAGCATGTGTCTCGTTCCCCAAGATCCGCCCATTTTGTAATACCATTATCTTTGCATCCCCATTTCCTTTAGTGTTCATTGTCATATTTTCTTCCTTTGTTTGTAGGGCTGTCGAGGAGCCCGAATCAGACACTGACCAAAGCAACTTCGTCTTCGGTGTAGCAACCCTCGGCACAGCGTGCACACCTCGGGCCGTCAGTATATTGCAGGTGATAATGAAATGATATCACTCATCTATTTATCTGTTCATTTATTCATTCATTCATTTATTTATTATTTATTTATTTATTTATTTATTTTTTATTTTTTCATTTATTGATTTATTTTATTTATTCACTTATTTATTCATTTGTTTGTTTATTTATTTATTTATTTATTTATTTATTTATTTATTTATTTATTTATTTATTTATTTATTTATTTATTTATTTATTTATTTATTTATTTATTTATCTATCTATTCACGTTTAAAAAGCAGGGTGGTTCCACTTAGAGACTTCAATGCTTCCACTCCTCAGTCCCTCGTTTTGCACATCTGTGCTAGCAATGTCCCTAATGTTTTTGTTAACTTGTCATTTATCATTTCATCATCTTCAATAGTGATCGGTCAGTTTAATGACAGGTTTCAGTGACCCAAATCAGTTTCTACAACAAGGAGAGACACTAATTGGCAAGTACGCTCGTGAGTCATTAGTCTAGAATCTGGACTCTTTTTATGAAGTTTTTATATTCCCCGTCCAGAGTTCTCGGGATCGCGCCATCACTCGACTTGACGCGTACAGTGAGTTTAGCAGCTGTTTCGGGGAATATAAAAACTTCATAAATAGAGTCCAGATTCTAGACTATGGAGAGACATGTGGCAGGTACGCTCTTATCTGTTTCAGCTCGGATGACTCAAGAGCATTGTACTTGGAGAGATTTGTGATATTGATATTTAATCATTTATAATATTGATATTTGTTCCTAGGATGTCGGTTCAGATTTTCTGGATTCAGATTTTCTGATACAATCAGGTGGGACGATGGCCAGAAATATCGTCAGGAACATCGGACTCTTGAATGAGGATTACTATGAGTTAAAAGATGGTAAAAGACTTTAAAAAAATAAAATACGTTTATAAAGTATTCAATTTATGCTTATAAAGATGGAATGCTTGGCATATTAAAGTTAGAGAGAGAGAGAGAGAGAGAGAGAGAGAGAGAGAGAGAATGGGACAAGGAGAGAGACAGAGAGAGGGGAGAAAGAGAGAGAGAGAGAGAGAGAGAGAGAGAGAGAGAGAGGGTAAAATGGATGGAGTGGACGTAGTGGGAGTAGATAAAACTGGAGAACAGGGGACGAACAAGTTAAAATGACAAATAAATATGATTACTTGAATATCGGCAATCTGTTGAATAATGTAGCAATTAATTACGTCAAGCGAAACAATGCTTTTTCAGCTTCCGCAAGAAAATATTCGATAAAGAAGTAAGTGGGAATACCATGTACATTACCTTTTGAATAGGCCCCTCCAAAATGTGATGAAATGACATTGAATTGAACATTGATTTACTAAATTATTTCTTCTGTGTGTTGTAGTTGTATATTATAACATATTTCATTGTAATTGATTCATATTATTTCACAATATATATTTTATATATTTTGAATATTGATTTCTGTGAAAAATAGATTGAAATTGAAACTGATATTGAGATCTGATATGCTGAAACGAAAGCAAGGGACAATCTCTTCATAAAGGGACTGATATGTTTCATCGTTGGCTACTTCGAGGCACATTCAGTGAGCCTTCTTGATACTTTATTTTGGAATATTACTTTTAATGCTTCCTTTTCTATTTAGGTGTTACCTGTTCCTGCAGTAATGACCGTTGCCTTATGAGCCCAAGAACTTCGTAAGATTTTTGTTGTATTTTTCTTTTAAGGTTTTGCAGAGATTTTAAAAACTATTTTATTCACATTCGTCAAGATTAATATTTCCATTTAAAAAATGCGAATGGGCTACAGCACACGACACCGACCGTGCTGGGACCCGTTTCATAAAAACTTATTAACAATAACAAGTTATAATAACCGTTATAAGCTACTGAAATCCTTGCATCTGATTGGCTGAGAGCAAATTTGTCATAGAAATGTGGCAGTTGTTACTGAAAACAAGTTGCATGAAACGGGGCCCTAGTAGTAGAAGAGCCTTCTGAAGAATTGGCCGAAGGGCTAGGAGAGATAGTTCTCATGTGCCCTTCCTTTCCTTGTGGTTCAACAGACAGATATTGTTAGTCTTACGTGCAGTCGTATGGGATGTCTCTGGGAAATTATTTTTAAAACGATATTGTGTCACAGGAGCAGAATAGGATAGACTCGTACTCTTTTAGAAAGAAAATAATGATAATATTGTTTGCTTCTTATGACAAAGTAGAAGAGGACAAGGCCAAATCATTCGGCCATTTTGGTGCTCCAAACCAAGTGTTGTGTTCCGAACATAACACAACATCAATCACTGTGTTGACTAATTAAGCTTTCGTAGGTTTTGCACACCGGCGTAAATCCGTATGGAGGGGGGGGGGGGGGGGGGGGATAATCACCTTTTGCCGATTTTTCCCCGTGAACTCACACTTAAGTATACACACACACCCTCATTTCACCCGCGCAGCCCCCCCCCCCCCCCACGCACATTATATTATTATTTTGCGAGCGAGCGAAGCCAGCGAGCGAAAATGACCACTTTTATGTTTTTTTACAGTAAAAAATATTTTAAACAACTGTTTAAAAGTCTTAAGCAACGCTGTTTAAGCCAGTCACTCTAACAACTGTTGTTTAAATTATTAAACAACTAATGTTGTTTAAACAGTTTGTTGTTTAATATTTCAGTTATAGAGAATTTCCAACGATATTGTTTAAAACCGTTAAACAATATCATTGGAAATTCGCTCGATGATATTAACAGCGTATGTTTACAATACGGAGTATGTCTTTTAAACAATATCTCCAACTTAAACAACACAATTTTAAACATCGCCAATTTAAACAGCGTTTTTACAGTGTAAGAGCGTTTCAAATAAAAATTCCACGATATGACCGTCATTTATGACATTTTTATAAAAAAGATTCACCACCTGATTAATTACAATATCATTTTCCCCCCTTAAAATGAGGGGGGATGTTTGGACACACCATCCCCCTCTCGAAAAAGTGGGAGGGGGATATATCACCCCCACCCCGGGATTTACGCCAATGGTTTTGCACATTTCAAAATCTGAGATGTGGTGTGCAGTGTGTGTGGGTGATAAAATAGCTTGGACTTGCCTATGAAATGGGGCATTAATGCTAAGATATTTTATCTTCGTGTGTAGATCATGGTTGGGTAATGCCCCGAGTGTCTTCGCCCAGTGTACCATCCACGAGTTTGAGAATCTTCTCCAAGCACAAGCAGGTGGCCTCCAGTGCCTCTTCGATCGTCCACCGGTAAGTAACTCAGTGCTCAAGTCGAGTATAAACTCTTTATGATCCACGCAAAAGATTTCCCTGTGCTTTACAGAGTTTCTCATGAGAGAGTTTAAGATCATTACAGAACTTTACAAAGCTTTTGTTTGGAACGGAGCAATCCTTCGATCAGTATTGTGCGTATTGTTTTGAGCATCTCTATATTGTGTCAGCCGCGGCAACATTATATAACTCACAGCGCACACTTTCTGGTGCTTCTTTAATTATGAGACATATTGATCGACTGTTTCTGTGATTGCAATTGTATCGAAATGGGCGTAACCATGCAATGAATTAAGTAATTAGTGACTAATCGTTGGTCATAAAGTCGTAATAATGACAATTTTTCTCCATTGTTTAATTATTATTTTTTGCTAATAACAGAGAACCACAGGAAAAGTTTGTCTTTCGCACTTGATGCAAAAGACGTACCTTTCAGTCGTTGGTATAACTGAAGAGAGATAGATAGATGGATAGATGAATAGGGAGAGATAGAGAGAGAAAGAGAGGGAGGGAGAGGGAAAGATATAGAGAGAAACTTTTTATTGCAATTGAGTCACTTGACTTGCGAACTTTTCACTAATTTCGATATCCACAGCCCAACACACCCGGCTGCGGTAACGGTTATGTCGAGGAAGGAGAGGAGTGCGACTGCGGAGCTACAGTAAGTTATTTTAAACTTCTTTTGTTATTTTCCTAACTCCAACCTAAATTGACATTTCTTAGTATTTTACCAGTTTAGTTAAACCTCGGTGGGGTGTCAGGGGAGTCAATCCGTTTTACATTGTGGCGGGGCCGAACAAGTCCAAAAATTCGCTGACAAGCAAAAAGAAAGAAGAAAAAAAAGGGTCCTCGGCTTAAAATTTAAGGTGGGGGCATACGCTACTGCATCCCCCTCCCTTATTTATTATTTTTTTTGAGGGGGTGGGGTGGGGGAGGGACGTGATCTCCTATTTCCATGATTTACGCTCAGTTATAATTCGGCATAACATGGACCATTGTGCTTGTGATTTAGTGTATTGGCGTTCCAAGCAAATGTTTGAGACGGCCTTATTTCACTTTTCTCTTTCATAGGTCTAAAACGTATGTAAAACTTTGAAGAAGGAATGGGTGTCTCATATTGCAGTATTTTCTTCCGGGATTCCCGTTTAAGTAATGATAATAGTAATAGCAATGATACAAATAAGCCTAATAATGATGATAATATACTCGGATAAGTAGTAATCGTTTAATAATACTATTTTGTTATCACCTGTTGAACATATCCCGATAAAAAAATAATGTTTAATTTCAAAATCCCTGTTTTGTGAATGCGCGC